>CM045734.1:60673563-60868563 GCA_024760905.1 Plotosus lineatus
CCTGCCTTGGGTCCCTGCCTTCCGCTTGCTAACATGCGAGTTTCAGCACGAATTTTGAATTTCTTATGAACATTTTTTTTTAAATTTTATTTTTTATTAAAATACCGCGATGTACCAAGACTGTGATGCTCAAATTTGCAAAGTGGCAAGGGATGACTGTGCTGAATTCCAGTTCTTCTTCTTTTTCTTTCGGCTGTTCCCTTCAGGGGTCGCCACAGCAAATGATCTGCCTCCATCTCTCCCGATCCTCTGCATCTTCTACTCTTACTCCAACGACCTTCATGTCCGCCTTCACCACATCCATAAATCTTCTCTTTGGTCTTCCTCTGGGCCTTCTGCCTGGTAGTTCCAAGCTGACCCTTGATGCAGTCCCACCTCCACCTTGAACTCTTCTGTCACACCGACAGCACACCTCACCACTGTTTTTCATCTCTCATACATGTCCTGCACCACTCTAACATACTTCTCTGCCACTCCAGACTTCCTCATGCAATACCACAGTTCTTCTCTCGGCACCCTGTCATATGCTTTCTCCAGATCCACAAAGGCACAATGCAGCTCCTTCTGACCTTCTCTGTACTTCTCTATTAACATCCTCAAAGCAAACATTGCATCTGTGGTGCTCTTTCTTGGCATGAAACCAAACTGTTGTTCACAAATGCTGACCTCTGCCCTTAGTCTAGCTTCCACTATTCTTTCCCATAACTTCATTGTATGGGCACAAGCACACTTCTCCTCCATTCCTCCGGTATCTGCTCACTTTCTAAGACCTTGTCGAATATTCTTGTCAGAAAATCTACTGCTACCTCCCCTAGACACTTCCATACCTCAACTGGTATGTCATCAGGGCCAACTGCCTTTCCACTCTTCATCCTTTTCAATGCCCTCCTCACTTCTCCCTTACTAATCTTTGCTACTTCCTGGTCCTCAACGGTCACCTCTTCTACTTTTTTTTTTCTCTCTCTCATTTTCCTCATTCATCAGCTCTTCAAAGTACTCTTTCCATCTTTCCAGAACTCTTCTGTCATCAGTCAATACATTTCCCTCTCTGTCCTTTATCACTCGAACTTGCTGCACGTCTTTCCCATCTCTATTTCTCTGCTGTGCTAACCTGTATAAATATTTTCTCCCTCCTTACTGTCCAACCTATCATACAAGTCATCACGCGCCCTCTGTTTTGCCTTTGACACCGCTACCTTTGCCTTACACTGTGTCTCCCTGTACTCCTGTTTACTCTCTTCGGTCCTCTCTGTGTCCCACTTCTTCTTAGCTAACCTCTTCTTTTGTACACACTCCTGCACTTCCTCATTCCACCACCAAGTTTCCTTATCTACTTTCCTTCCAGAGGACACACCAAGTACTCTCCTACCGGTCTCCCTGATCACATTGGCTGTGGTTGTCCAGTCATCTGGAAGCACATCCTGACCACTCAAAGCCTGTTTCAACTCCTCCTTGAAGACAACACAACACTCTTCCTTTTTCAGCTTCCACCACTTTGTCTTCTGCTCTGCCTTTGCCTTTTTCACCTTTCTCACCATCAGAGTCATCCTGCACATTTATGCTGTCTGGCAACACTCTAACCCACTACTACTTTGCAGTCACTGACTTCCTTCAAATTACATCGCATACACAAGATGTAGTCTACCTGTGTGCTCTTACCTCCGCTTTCATAAGTCACCCTATGCTCCTGTTTCTTCTTGAAGAAAGTATTCACCACAGCCATTTCCATTCTTTTTGCAAAATCGATCAACATCTGTCCTTCTGTGTTCCTGTCCTGGATACCAAACCTGCCCATCACTTCCTCGTCCCCTCCGTTTCCTGCACCAACATGTCCATTGAAGTCTGCCCCAATGACCAATCTTTCACCTCTGGGGGTACGCTGCATCACTTCATCTAAGTAAATCCAGAATCTTCTAGCTTACATCCTGCCTGTGGGGCATAAGCACTAACAACATTGACCATCACGCCTTCAATTTCTAACTTGAGACTCATCACTCTGTCTGACACTCTTTTCACTTCTAGAACATTCCTGACAAACTCCACCTTCAAGATGACTCCGACTCCATTTCTCTTCCCATCCACACCGTGTTAAAACAGCTTAAACCCTGCTTCTAAGCTTTTAGCTTTGCTACCTTTCCACCTGGTCTCCTGAACACACAGTATGTCCACCTTCCTTCTCTGCATCATGTCAGCCAGCTCTCTACCTTTTCTTTGCATAGTTCCAACATTCAAAGTCCCTACTCTCAGTCCTAGGTTCACGCCTTTCCTCTTCTCTCTCTGCCTACGGACACGCCTCCTGCCTCTCCTTCTTCGATGTCTTCGACCAACAGTAGTCCAATTTCCATCAGCACCCTGTTGGTTGACAGCACTGATGGCGGTCGTTGTTAACCCGGGCCTCGACCGATCCGGTATGAGTTTTGTTTTGACCATTTGCATTTTTAATGTGGCAGAAGTTTTACGCCGGATGCCCTTCCTGTCGCAACCCTCTGCATTTATCTGGGCTTTGGACCGGCATAAGTGGGAGAGACACTGGTTACTGCCCCCCCCCCCGACTCATGGCTGCATTGCTGAGTTCCAGTTAGCAAAACATAATTTTTCAAATTTGGTGGGTGCAACCTACCATAATAGTGGTGCTTGAAAATTTTTGAGCACTTAGGAATTTTGTCTTCTGCAGAAATCTAAACATCGTCAGGTTTTCACACAACTCCTAAAGGTAAAAAAAAAAGAACCCAGTTAAATGAATCAGGAAAAAAAACTGGTCATTTATTTATTGACGGAAATAATGCAAGTATTGCTGGGAGACTGGAACCAATTTCTGCAGACTCTGGGCGGAGGTGGGGCACACTCTAACCAACTTGCAAGTCCATCACAAGGCCAGAAAACACAGCCATTTGTACTCACACTTACGGGCACTTTGGAACAACAAGTAAGCCTAATGTGCATGACTTTGTTGGATCGTGAGAGAAAACCGGAGTACCCGAAGGAAACCCAGAGGGAGTATGTGGAGAAAATGCAAACTCCACACAGAAATATCTCTTGCTGAACCTGAACTCAGGACCTTTTCTTGTTATGAGGTGGACATGCTACACATCGCATTATTGTACCAGCCAGTAATAATATTTACATTACATTTGTGGATTTTCTTATGCAGAGAGACTTGCACTAATCGCTTTTATAGACCTGAGTCTTTAAGGGGTAAGGACCATACTCAAGGACAGTGTGGTGGTAAAAGCTTGGACTCCATCAGTCCACAGTGAGACAGGCTGTGTTCATGCTCAGGGGAGGGTAACAGTGGACATAAATTTGCATGTCAGTGTTGCAGTGAGAAACTGCTGCCCATCTGTAGTTTGCTTACAATCACATGGACAAACCATAAGGCTATTGGAAAAGTGCCTAGTGACGGATGAGACCAAAGTAGAACTTTTTGGTTTGATTGAAAAGCGTTGTGTTTTCAGAAGGTAAACCACTGAAGTCCACCATAAGAATCTTCTCCGGTCTGTGAAACATGGTGGTGGAAAGTATCGTGGGTTGGGCCTGTTTTGCTGCATCCGAGCCAGGACTGCATGCCATTATTGATGCGGCAATGAATTCTGAATTATATCAGCATATAGTAAAGCAAAATGTCATGATATCTGTCCATGAACTGAACCTCAAGAGTAAGTGGGTCATGCAGCAAGGCAACGATTCCAAGCACTCGAGTCATTCTACTGAAGAAACTTGAACTTTGTGCTTGTTGAGCACATAGTAAATTTTGAACCAGTCAAGTTTTAATTTTGGATTTGGGGATTTTACGTATAGTGTAACAAGAAAATTACCTGGCCAATATAATACAGTAGGCCCTTGACATTTGCGGGGGTTCGGTTCCGGGTCCTCCCGAGAATCGAGATAATCCGCGAGTTCTATACCTGGAAGTAAATTAACACCTCATGTATCACGTCACATGCGCGAATGAGTAGCCGGAAGTAAAATACCATGTATCTATTATATGCACTAAAATATGCTTCTTAAACACATTCTATAGACACTCTTACTCATTAATTCAGTATTAATGTAATAAAATGTAGTAATTATTAAGATAAACTTTTCAATTTTTACTGTTATATTTATTGATGACAAAATATAAACATTATACAGCATACGAATAAAAACACCTTTCAAAGCATCCTCTGAAAAACGTACATCAGTGTAGTTTTCAAAAATGCCCACTAGAGGAACGTATTGCATTAGGCATGAGATGACTGAACTCAGGTATTAACATTAAGTATTTTAGTGTTAGTATGAAGTATTAAGTATAAGCATTAAGTCCAAGCAGCTCAGCCACGCCGCCGAAGCGAGTACAAAACAAAATTTTAGAGTGTAGAGCGTTACCAACCAAAGAAGCGGTGATGTTGATGTGAGTTAATCCTCTGGCGCAGAGGAGAGCTTGCTTTTGTTTATTGGGAGTAAATGAGAATAGTGAAATCAGGTGTGTGCTACCCAGCAGCTCAGCCACACCCCTCAGCCGAAGGGAAGTAAACAGTTAGTTAGAGGCACAGCTCCAAAGTCAAAGTCCCCCAAAACACAGACCATAAGAAAAAGGACATAAAAGAACAAGAAATGTAATAAATTGGATAAACAAAACAAAATGAGAAAGATGCTACACCACAATAAATGAAATATAACACACAAACATTTTAAACATTACTTTAGGTCATCTACTGGAATAATAATTGAAAAAGACTTTAATAGTGGCGTAACGGGGGGCACAAACCAGTGTCTCCCTCACACTGGTCCCAAACCCGGATAAATGCAGAGGGTTGCGTCAGGAAGGGCATCCGGCGTAAAACAAATGCCAAATAAAATATGCGAATCACAAGAAATAATGACATACCGAATCGGTCGAGGCCCCGGTTAAAAACAACCGCCATCAGTGCTGTTAACCAATAGGGTGCTGGTGGAAATCGGACTACTGTTGGTCGAAGAAGGAGAGGTCGAAGAAGGAGAGGTCGAAGAAGGAGAGGTCGAAGAAGGAGAGGCGGGAGGCGTGTCCGTAGGCAGAGAGAGAAGAGGAAAGGCATGAGTCGAAGACTGAAAGTAGGGACTTTGAATGTTGGAACTATGGCAGGAAAAGGTAGAAAGCTGGCTGACATGATACAGAGGAGGAAGGGGGACATACTGTGTTCAGGAGACCAGGTGGAAAGGCAGCAAGGCTAGAAGCTTAAGAGCAGGGTTTAAGCTGTTTTTTCATGGAGTGGATGGGAAGAGAAATGGAGTCGGAGTCATCCTGAAGGAGGAGTTTGTCAGGAATGTTCTAGAAGTGAAAAGAGTGTCAGACAGAGTGATGAGTCTCAAGTTAGAAATTGAAGGCGTGATGTTCAATGTTGTTAGTGCTTATGCCCCACAGGCAGGATGTGAGCAAGAAGAGAAGGAGAGATTCTGGAGTGAGTTAGATGAAGTGATGCAGAGTACCCCCAGAGGTGAAAGAGTGGTCATTGGTGCAGACTTCAGTGGACATGTTGGTGCAGGAACCAGAGGGGAAGAGGAAGTGATGGGTAGGTTTGGTATCCAGGACAGAAACGCAGAAGGACAGATGTTGGTAGATTTTGAAAAAAGGATGGAAATGGCTGTGGTGAATACTTTCTTCCAGAAGAGAGAGGAGCATAGGGTGACTTATAAAAGTGGAAGCAGGAGCACACAGATAGACTGTGCAGGATGACGCTGATGGTGAGGAAGGTGAAGAAGGCAAAGGCAGAGCAGAAGAGCTCCCAGATGACTGGACAACTACAGCTAATGTGATCAGAGAGATAGGTCGGAGAATACTTGGTGTGTCATCTGGAAGGAGAGTAGATAACGAGACTTGGTGGTGGAATGAGGAGTGCAGGAGTGTGTACAAAAGAAGAGGTTAGCTAAGAAGAAGTGGGACATTGAGAGAACTGAAGAGAAAACAGGAGTACAGGGAGACACAGCGTAAGGCAAAGGTAGCGGTGTCAAAGGCCAAACAGAGCGCGGATGATGATTTGTATGCTCGGTTGGAAAGTAAAGAGGGAGAAAATGATTTATCCAGGTTGGCACAGCAGAGAAATAGAGATGGGAAGGACGTGCAGCAAGTTAGATTGATAAAGGACAGAGAGGGGAATGTATTGACTGATGACAGAAGTGTGCTGGAAAGATGGAAGGAGTACTTTGAAGAGCTGATGAGTGAGGAAAATGAGAGAGAAAAAAAGAGTAGAAGAGGTGACTGTTGAGGACCAGGAAGTAGCAAAGATTAGTAAGGGAGAAGTGAGGAGGGCATTGAAGAGGATGAAGAATGGAAAGGCAGCTGGTCTTGATGACATACCGGTGGCGGTATGGGAGTGTCTAGGAGAGGTAGCAGTAGATTTTCTGACAAGAACATTCAACAAGGTCTTAGAGAGTGAAAGGATGCCAGAGGAATGGAGGAGAAGTGTGCTGGTGCCCGTTTTTAAGAACAAGGGAGACGTGCAGAGTTGTGGCAACTACAGAGGGATAAAGTTGATTAGCCATATGATGAAGTTATGGGAAAGAATAGTGGAAGCTAGACTTGAGGATGCTAATAGAGAAGTACAGAGAAGGTCAGAAGGAGCTACATTGTGCCTTTGTGGATCTGGAAAAAGCATATGACAGGGTGCCGAGAGAGGAACTGTGGTATTGCATGAGAAAGTCTGGAGTGGCAGAGAAGTATGTTAGAGTGGTGCAGGACATGTATGAGAGATGTAAGACAGTGGTGAGGTGTGCTGTCGGTGTGACAGAAGAGTTCAGGGTGGAGGTGGGACTGCATCAGCTCTGAGCCCCTTCTTGTTCGCTATGGTGATGGACAGGCTGACAGACGAGGTTAGACAAGATTCCCCATGGACTATGATGTTTGCAGATGACATTGTGATCTGTAGTGAGAGCAGAGAACAAGTGCAGGAAAATCTAGAGAGGTGGAGGTATGCCCTGGAAAGGAGGGGAATGAAGGTTATCCGCAGTAAGACAGAATACATGTGCATGAATGACAAGGACCCAAGAGGAACGGTGAGGTTACAGGGAGCAGAGATAAGGAAGGTGGAGGATTTTAAGTACTTAGGCTCAACAATCCAGAGCAATGGAGAGTGTGGAAAAGAGGTGAAGAAGCGTGTGCAGGCAGGTTGGAATGGTTGGAGAAAAGTGTCCGGTGTGATGTGTGATAGAAAGGTATCGGCAAGAATGAAAGGAAAAGTGTACAAGACGGTGTTGAGGCCAACGATGTTGTATGGTATTCGAAACCGTGGCCCTGGGGAAATGACAGGAGGCAGAGCTGGAGGTAGCAGAGATGAAAATGTTGAGGTTCTCTTTGGGAGTAACGAGGATGGATAGGATCAGGAATGAGCACATCATAGGGACAGCACATGTGAGATGTTTTGGAGACAAAGCCAGAGAGGCTAGATTGAGATATTTGTACATGTACAGAGGAGGGATAGTGAGTATATTGGTAATAGGATGCTGAGGCTGGAACTACCAGGCAGAAGGCCTAGAGGAAGACCAAAGAGACAATTCATGGATGTGGTGAAGGAGAACATGAAGGTCGTTGGTGTAAGAGAAGAAGATGCAAAGGATAGGGGGAGATGGAGGCAGATGATTTGCTGTGGCGACCCCTGAAGGGAAAAGCCGAAAGGAAAAGAAGTGGAGTATTTTACAACAGTTCAGACGATTATTCCTCTTGAGCAATGACGTGACTTCAGAGGAAACTGTCGTTTCTTCCGGAGAAAGCCTTATTTCTTCAGAAGAGACATCCAACCTCATTACCTTTTTCTGGTTCTTAAGCAGGCGTTTGAGTGACATCATAGAATTTAACTGGTAATTAAAACACACAAAAAAGGCTTCCTGCCAACTTGTGTGCAAATGAGGAAAAAGGGGCGTTACATAATCTCAACCAATCAGCAGGAAGGAGGACAGCCATTGGCTGAATTTGAATCTTGTGTGAGTTGCTTGGCAGTCTGCAAATACTCAAACTGTGAGTGCAAAACCACGGATAGTCAAGGGTCTATTGTATACAGGGATCTCTCTACTTTGCACTTCAATTCATGCTACTTCAGTGCATTGCACTTTTTTATTTATTTATTTTTTTAATATTCATCGAATTAAAAAAATATGGAAATTAACTAAGAATAGGGGAAAAGTTAATGAAAATACTTCAAAAACAAGGCCAATTCTGCAAAAAAACCCAACAATCAACCCAAAACCTCCCATCAAAACTAGCACCCGTCTGTATGTGTGTGCATTTAGATTTTATTTACATCTTATGCATTATTTTTAATGTTTAATTGTTATTATAAGCCTTTATATCATTGAATGTGTATTTATTGATATTATATACACATATACAGTACATGCACGTATCCGTCGGGGGGTACGTGAAAAGTGCGGGGGTTCCTGTACTGCATTTAAATTTTCACATAGTCTTTAGACACACACAAGGTTGTCACTGCCCCCCCCCCCCAGTGCAACTAACTGGGTTATCAAAGGCAGGCCATGTCTCTCACTGTCTATGGTGTGAAGTTCATGTAAAAAAAACATTGCTGACTTTTATAAAGAGGCTCTGCAAAGCCGTCAGCGTGTTTTTGTCCCTTGCTAAAGGGTTGTGTCAGGAAGAGCATCCGATTTAAAAACCTATGCCAAATCACACGTGCGAATCATTCGCTATGGCGACCCCTGATAAAGGGGAAAAAGCCGAAAAGAAATCTCTCTCTTTAGACACACCCTCGCGTGTATATACATTCAGGTCAAACTTTAATCCTTGTATGGTCTGACCACTTTCTCTCATAGTCAGTATGAACAGTTACAGCAATTTTTAGAAAGAAGTGTTTCATCTCACACACACTTTGTTGTTGTGTTTTCGGTTGTGTTTGAATGAGGATGTGAAATGAGACAGTCGTGTTGTGTACCTGCAGGTTTATCGTCCCCATCTCCTGTGTGATCTGTAACGACATTATGGCCTACATGTTTGGGTTCTTTTTTGGCCGAACTCCTCTCATCAAGGTAAGTCTTTTCCACACACACACACACACACACACACACACACACACACACACACACACGTTTCTAGTTTACTTCAGGGGACAATAATTAAATGTGATGGTTCGGCTACTTATTCCTCCCCTTTCTGTCATTGTTTGCATGCTATCCTCATTAAAATAAGAGAACCTATAAATGTTTTGGTGGTTTTCAATAAAGCAGACACTGTTTTTTAATCTGTGTGATTTTGACAAAGATCAGATTACATTTGATGGTGATTTTATGCAGAAATGTGAGAAATTCCAAAAGGTTCAGATACTTTTTCATACCACTATATTTTACATTTACAGCATTTGGCAGATGCTCTTATCCAGAGCGACTTAGAATTATTTTCAATTTTTTTTTAGCAGTGAGCAACTGAGGGTTAAGGGCCTTGTTCAAGGGCCCAACAGTGGTGATAGTGGGGATTGAATTGCTGACCCTCAGTTTAGCAACCCATTGCCTTATCCACTAAGCCACCACTGCCCCATGTTATGAGACTTGTGTCCCCTGATGAGACTGTAAACATATTTAGGTTCCCACAAAGTGATGAATACCCACCAGACACACACTGTACTTTGAGTGGTTATCAGATAGGTTTCATTTTATTAACATTGTTATTTGGGTCTTTTCAGCTGTCTCCTAAGAAGACGTGGGAGGGGTTTATTGGAGGCTTTTTCTCCACTATAGTATTTGGAATCCTGGTAAGTAAACAGCCTGAGTGTGTGAGAACAGCTTGTTATTATGTAAACATTGAGACAATATTACCCCCCCCACACACACACACACACTCTCACACCATTCCCCCCTCCTTCTCTCTCTGCACTTATCTGTTTACCTCTCTCTCTCTCTCTCTCTGTCTGTCTCTCTCGCTGTCTCTCTTACATGCACACTCTCTCTGTCTCTCTCTCTCTCTGTCTCTCTTACATACACTCTCTCTCTCTCTCTCTCTCTCTCTGTCTGTCTCTCTTTCTTACATATTCTCTCTGTCTTGTCTCTTTCTTACATACACTTTTCTCTCTGTCTCTCTCTCTGTCTGTCTCTCTTACATGCACACTCTCTCTGTCTCTCTTACATACACGCTCTCTCACGCTCTCTCTCTCTCTCTCCTTTCCTCCCACTATCTAGTTGTCCTATGTGATGGCGGGTTATCGTTACTTCGTGTGTCCAGTGGAGTTTAATAATGACTCAAACAGTTTCACGGTGGACTGTGAGCCCTCCGAGCTTTTCCAGCTGCAGAACTACACAATGCCCGTTATCCTGCAGTCCTTTACTGGCTGGGTAATACACACACACACACACACACACACACACAAGTCTTTAGATATCCTTCCCTTGATTAGTGTGTCTAAATATCCTTCCATCCATCGGTCTTGATATTCATTCATTGAAATCGGGTTTCTATCCATCCACCTGTTCAAATATTTATCCATCCATCTCAATGTCTTTCCATCCATACATTTAAAATTTCATGCACCTATCAGTCCACATTCATTTGTCCTAATATCTGTCATATGCTAACCATCCATCTGTTCAAATATCTGTTTATCCATTCATCCAGCCATCCATCCATCCATCCATCCATCCATCCAGCCATCCATCCAAATAATTATTCATTCGTCCAGGATTAACATTACAGCCTGATCTTAAGGTCATAAATATTGGAATGTCACAAATCTCTAAAATTTAATACAGTGGTATATTGTGTAGGAGCTGTGTTTTGATTGGTCAGTGTGGTATTGGTGATGGGGACACTATCCTGACTGATGCCGCCTCCTTGAGACTTTTTTGTCTTGGTGAAAGCACTTCTCTATCCAGCGTGTTTCCTCAGAGGACATAGAAACCTTTTTGTAATAATAATCCTTCTGTAGAAGTGTAAATGGGTTCTGTTTCTGTTCCAGTCCACGGTGAGGCTTTACCCGTTCCAGATCCACAGCATCGCTCTGTCCAGTTTTGCCTCCATCATGGGTCCATTTGGAGGATTCTTCGCCAGTGGATTCAAGAGGGCCTTCAAGATTAAGGTTCATTATAAACCTGGTCATGTGATCTTTTTCCATATGAGTGCATCTGATGTAAACTTGTCCTTTACCCATCGCCTCTTCTGTTACTCTAAAACCTCTGTTGTATCATGTGACCTTGAGGGCTTACCAGTTTTAAACCTCCTAAATGAGCCTGTGCTCTACTGCAGGACTTCGCCAACACCATTCCTGGTCATGGAGGGATTATGGACCGTTTTGACTGCCAGTACCTCATGGCTACCTTCGTCAATGTTTACATCGCCAGCTTCATCAGGTTCGTCTTTCAGTCCTGTGCTGTGGAGTCGTAGGGCTTTAGGACCCCGAGCAGCACATCATTCCATTCAAACTCGGGGAATTTTTTTAGAATAGATTCAATAAAGTGCTTATTGATAGTATTTGTATTATTATATATATATATATATATATATATATATATATATATATATATATATATATATATATATATATATATATTGAATTCCACGTCTTGTGGGCGTGTGCGCGCGAGAGAGAGAGAGAGAGAGAGAGACAGGGAGTGTGTGTGTGTGTGTGTGTGTGTGTGCGTGTGTGTGTGTGTGTGTGTGCGAATAAAACATGTTTAATAATGGTTTAATTAATAAATATGTTAATAAAATGTTTAAATGGTTTAATAAATAATTTCTTTTACTTTTAACACATATTTCATCCAAAATTGGTGTACTTTCATCATTTTTAAAGGGTTTAAGGGGTTTATCCAGTCCAAAGACTGGAGCGCTGGAACGAAACCGGCGTTTAACATGTAAAATGCGACCCCTACTGACGAAATTCCTGCATTACGAAAAAGGCGCTGGAATGGATTAATTTCGTAGGTAGGGGGCCGACTGTGTGTGTGTGTGTGTGTGTGTATATATATATATATATATATATATATATATATAGGGGCAGTGGTGGTCTAGTGGTATAGGGCGCTGGATCGCTGATCCAAAGGTTGGGGGTTCGAGTCCCACTCTCCACAAGGTTCTCACTGTCCCCCCCAGTGCGGCTAACTGGGTTATCAAAGGCGGGCCATGTCTCTCACTGTCTATGGTGAGAGGCATGTAAAAGAACCATTGCTGACTTTCGTAAAGAGTAGGCTGCAAAGTCGTCAGCGTGTTTCTGTCCCTTGCTAAAAGGGTTGTGACAGGCATCCGACGTAAAAACCTATGCCAAAATCAAATGTGCGAATCAGATGATTCGCTGTGGCGACTCCCGAGTGAAAGGGAAAAAGCCGAAAGGAAGACTGACATATATATATATATATATATATATATATATATATATATATATATATATATACTAGTCCTTTTCAAAAAATTAGCATATTGTGATTAAGTTCATTATTTTCTGTAATGTACTGATAAAAATTTAACTTTCATATATTTTAGATTCATCGCACACCAACTGAAATATTTCAGGTCTTTTATTGTTGTAATACTGATGATTTTGGCAT
The DNA here is from genome assembly GCA_024760905.1 of Plotosus lineatus. Lineage (NCBI taxonomy): Eukaryota > Metazoa > Chordata > Actinopteri > Siluriformes > Plotosidae > Plotosus > Plotosus lineatus. The sequence goes on from CM045734.1 coordinate 60,686,059, forward strand.
ATAGCTCATGAAAACCAAAAATTCCTATCTCAAAAAATTAGCAGATCATGAAAAGGTATTCTAAACGAGCTATTAACCTAATCATCTGAATCAACCAATTAACTCTAAACACCTGCAAAAGATTCCTGAGGCTTTTAAAAACTCCCAGCCTGGTTCATTACTCAAAACCGCAATCATGGGTAAGACTGCCAACCTGACTGCTGTCCAGAAGGCCATCATTGACACCCTCAAGCAAGAGGGTAAGACACAGAAAGAAATCTCTGAGCGAATAGGCTGTTCCCAGAATGCTGTATCAAAGCACCTCAGTGGGACATCTGTGGGAAGGAAAAAGTGGCAGAAAACGCTGCACAACCAGAAGAGGTGACCGGAACCTGAGGAAGATTGTGGAGAAGGGCCGATTCCAGACCTTGGGGGACCCGTGGAAGCAGTGGACTGGGCTACAGGTGCCGCATTCCCCAGGTCAAGCCACTTTTGAACCAGAAACAGCGGCAGAAGCGCCTGACCTGGGTTACAGAGAAGCAGCACGGGACTGTTGCTCAGTGGTCCAAAGTACTTTTTTTGGATGAAAGCAAATTTTGCATGTCATTCGGAAATCAAGGTTCCAGAGTCTGGAGGAAGACTGGGGAGAAGGAAATGCCAAAATGCCTGAAGTCCAGTGTCAAGTACCCACAGTCAGTGATGGTCTGGGGTGCCATGTCAGCTGCTGGTGCTGGTCCACTGTGTTTTATCAAGGGCAGGGTCAATGCAGCTAGCTATCAGGAGATTTTGGAGCACTTCATGCTTCCATCTGCTGAAAAGCTTTATGGAGATGAAGATTTTCATTTTTCAGCACGACCTGGCACCTGCTCACAGTGCCAAAACCACTGCTAAATGGTTTACTGACCATGGTATTACTGGGCTCAATTGGCCTGCCAACCCTCCTGACCTGAAGCCCATAGAGAATCTGTGGGATATTGTGAAGAGAAAGTTGAGAGACACCAGACCAAACACTGTGGATGAGCTTAAGGTCACTATCGAAGCATCCTGGGCCTCCATAACACCTCAGCAGTACCACAGGCTGATTGCCTCCATGCCACGCCGCATTGAAGCAGTCAGTTCTGCAAAAGGATTCCCGACCAAGTATCGAGTGCATAACTGAACATAATTATTTGAAGGTTGACTTTTTTTTTTATTAAAAGCACTTTTTTTAATTGGTTGGATGAAATATGCTAATTTTTTGAGATAGGGATTTTGGGTTTTCATGAGCTGTATGCCAAAATCATCAGTATTAAAACAATAAAAAACCTGAATTATTTCAGTTGGTATGCAATGAATCTAAAGTATATGAAAGTTTAATTTTTATCAGTACACAATCACAATATGCTATTTTTTTGAGAAGGACTAGTGTGGATGTGTGGATGTGTGTGTATATATATATATATACACATACATACAGTAAAACCTCCGCTGACGAACGCTTAAGCTCATGAACTTTTCGCCTCAAGAAAATTAAATTTGCGAGCATATAATCTCTGCTGACGAACTAGTTTTCGGCGGACGAACCAAACCACGCGGTCAAACAGCGCCACGGTGGTGGCCACGAGAAGCTGACGCACGCTCACAGCGTCCCAGTTCGTCACCCCCTTTCTTTGAGTGCGGACGTGATTTGTGTTTGATAGACATTTTGGACCATATTGAGTGTACTTTTGCCATTATGGGACCGAAAAAGACCCCACCACAGGCGGAGATCATTGAAAAACACGAACGAGGTGTGCGTTTGTGTGACTTAGCGTCCCATTACCAGTACGCTAAGTCTACCATTGCTACCATCCTTAAGAACAAGGAAGCTATTAAGGGTGCGTGTGTGGCTAAGGGTGTTTCCAAACAGTAGGTGTTTCCAAACACTCCTTCCAAACAGTAACTCCCTCCCTCCCTCCTCCCCCCACTCCATTCCATCAAGCCATCAACTACCATCACAAAGGTAAATAAAACCACTTTATTATACAGTACAGTTTATTTCTTTAATTACAATACAATAGCACATTTATTATACATAAAATAAGGTATATTTTTGTGTATTTTTAAGGCTTATTTAGTAGAAAATTATGTTTTATGGGGACCTGGGAACGGATTATTCTCATTTTAATGGTTTCTTATGGGAAATAAATGTTCGGAAGACGAACTTTTTGCCTTACACACACTTTCTGGGAACCAATTATGTTCGTGAGCTGAGGTATCACGGTATACACACTAGTATATCTCTCTTGGTTGTCCATCGGATCCGATGATGACGTTTGCATTTTGCGGCTCATCAATGAATGCGAAAGTGACTCTGCAGTCCTAGCCTGGAGGCGCAGAGTCTTGAACAGTGGGGTCATTGGAAGTCCGTTCTAGTGATTACTGCTGATGCAGGTCTGTGCCGCTTGTCTCTGGCAGCAGTGAGCTTCTGGCACCGCACTTTTTCAAAGTTGGCAGCTGCTTTGTGGATTGAGGCCACCCATTTTGGCCTGTCCATAGCATGCTGCTCAAGTCCCTTTGGCTTGATGTGACAACACTGGATGTTTGCTTTCACAGTGTCTTTGTATCGCCTCTTTGGGTGGCCTTGGTTTCTTTTGCTGAGCTGGAGTTCACCATACATCAGGCGTCTTGGCATCCTGAACTCCTCCATTTGAATTACATGCCCCACCCATCGAAGTTGAGCCTTGATGATCATAGACTCAATGCTGGTGGAGTTGGCACGCTCTAAGACCTCCAAGTTGATAATGTGGTCCTGCCAGCGGATTCTGAGGATGGAGCGAAGAGCTTGCATGTGGAAGTGCTCCAGCTTTTTGACATGTCTGTGATACAGTGTTCATGTTTCACAACTGTAGAGAAGGGACGGGAGTACCACAGCATTGTAGAGGTCAGGTCAGGTATGAGGGCATGCGCCGGGACGGCACTTCGCAGCGTCCACCAGCCGCCTCCACTCATCCGGCCGTCTCCTGGCGATCGACCAGGCCTGCGCAGGGCCCATACCCCCCGGCAGGGCAGCCCCCAGCTGCGACAACCACTTCGCATGCGGTCGTCCCCGCGATTGGCTCCAGCCCCTAGGATCCCGAACGGACAGGATCCGGTGTGCTGGGTCCGAAGGCGGGAAACAATCCAAGTGCCCATAGTAGCTCAGCTGACGGTCACGGATCAAGCAGGTTACTCTTACCATCCCCGCATCCCGAGCACCTTCTGGTTGGTAACAAAGTCCCACCAGCAGTATCCGAAGATGCGGAGAAGGGAAGTCGTAACAAAAGAGTCCAGTCGTCGTCCAAGCTCAACCGTGAACGTCCATGTCTCACTTGAGTAGAGCAAGACAGGGAGCACAAGGGAGTGAAAGACTCGGACTTTTGTCCGCCTGCTCAGATACCTCGACCGCCACACGGTCCTGTGCAGTGAGTCCATCGCCCCATAGGATAGACCAAGTCGACGATTGATCTCGGCCCTGCAATCAGTGGAATGATGGACCATGCTGCCAAGGTAAGTGAAAGACTCCACGATCTCTACTCTTTCACAACCCACAGCGATCGAGTCAACAGCAGCATCCAAGAGGTCGCCGAAAGCCTGGCTCTTGGTTTTGATCCAGGAGACTCGCAAACCAAGCGGTTCTGACTCCTCACCCAACGAAGAGAGAGTCTCCGTCAGGACATGCACCGTTTCCGCGAAGATCACTGCGTCATCGGCAAAGTCCAGATCAGTAATCCGAACCTCACCGAACGACACACCGCAGGCCGATCCACCCGATACCGCCGCCATGATCCAGTCCATTGCGGTACTGAAGAGAGTGGGGGCCAGAACACACCCCTGCCTCACTCCGGTCTCGACCGAAAAGAAGTCAGAGGTGGAGCCCCCACACCTCACAGCACTCTCTGTCCCAGAATACAGTGACGATTTCAGCCGGACCAAAGCCGACGGGATCCCACGTAGACGAAGTATGCCCCAGAGGGCCTCCCTATCCACTGAGTCGAACGCCTTGCGAAAATCTATATAGGCAGCAAGGAACCCCATCAAACTCCTGCAAGCGCTCGGATAGGACGCGGAGCGCCAGGATGCGGTCAACGGTAGACCTCTTTGGTGTGAACCCGGACTGTTCAGGGCGCTGGTGCGCTAGAAGCTGCTGACGGAGCCTGTCCAGTAGAATCCGTGCGAAGACCTTGCTCGGAACTAAGAGGAGAGTAACCCCCCGGTAACTGTTGCATTCTCGGGTATCACCCTTCCTCTTCCAGATCGGGACAACGATGCCCCGTTTCCAGTCAGCTGGGATAACACCAGTGCTCCACACGGAGCACACAAGAATGAACAGCCACCTGAGGACGGCCTCACCTCCCGCCTTAAGCATTTCCACGTGGATACCACAAACTCCCGAAGATTTGCCATCCGCCAAGCGCCACACTGCCCTTCGAGTTTCCTCAAGAGTTGGCGGGTCGCAGCCTGGGGGAGGGTCTGCAACAAGAGTTTGAGCATCCCCAATGGCCAGTCTCCGGGCGGGAGGGTCAGCACGATACAACTCCTCAAAGTACTTGGCCCAACGAGTCCTCACTTCCGATTCTTCAGTAAGGACACCACCGTCTGCAGCTTTCACCTTTCGTCTGACATCGCGATGTGGACCAAGAGTTCAAGTGGCCCTCGACAGTCTCACAGAGATCGCTGACCGCAGCCTCCCGATCTCTTTGCACCGCCTTGACGGCTTCGCGCTTCAGGTCCCTGGCCAGTCCAACTGTCTCGCTCTCTCGATGATGCCGATGGTCTCGGAGGAGATGGCTATTCCCGGTCGTTTGGGCGACCCCAATATGCAGCCACGGGACACCTCCAGGATGCAGTCTCTGAAACCAGTCCAGAGAACCTCCGTGCCCGCACCCGCGTCCAGATCCTCCAGGGATTCCCCAAGCCTACTGGCGAACTCCGAAGCCACATCAGGGTCCCTGAGTCGGCTTACGTCAAATTGCATTTGACGAGCCAGGGCTTTCTCAGGGCGTCTGAAGCAGATCTTCAGAGTCGCCACCAGAAGCCCGTCGTCTCCCGAGAATAGCTGGGCACTTCTGAAGACACGGCAGTTCTGGACCAGCCGCAAGCGACTACCTACGAGAACATGGTCGATCTCCTTCCTAGTGACGCCGTCGTCGGAGTATCAAGTCCAGCGTTGCGTATCCGATCTCTGGAACCACGAGCCAGCAATCCTTAAGCCCCAAAGTAGATTTGTAAAATTGTAGACCTTCAGTTTTATTGATAGCCGTATATGGTGTTGATTGAGCACTCAGGTACGGAGTCTGCCCAGCGCCTGGCTAGCCTTGCCGATCCTATAAGTGATTTCTTTGTCCAGGGAGCCATCACAGGAAATGGTGCTTCCCAGGTACTTGAAATGTTTAACATTGGCGAGTGGTATGTTGTCGATGACAATGCTGGGTGCAGGAGGGTGGGTGTTTTGTGCAGGTTGGTGAAGCACCTCCGTCTTGCTGAGACTGACAGTCAGGCCGAAGAGTTTGGAGGCCTCAGAGAAGCGGTCCAGCATCATGTGCAGGTCAAATTCTGTGTGGGCCACAAGGGCGCAGTCATCAGCATGAAGGAGAGTTTGCAGGATATTTGTCTTGGCAGTGAGATGACGCAGGTCGAATAGGGAGCCATCCAAACGGTAGCGAATATAGAACCCTTTCTCCATGTCTTGCATGGCATGGGACAACATGCAGATGAAGAACACGTTAAACAGGACTGGAACTAGGACACAGCCCTGCTTCACACCATTGCTGATTGTGAAGGCTTCCGATACATTCCCGCTGGAGAGGACCTGGCCAGTCATGCCATCGTGGAAAAGCCTGATCATTAGTACAAACTTTGGCGGACATCCGATACGTTCTAGGACTGTCCAGAGGGCCTCTCTATTGACTGTATCAAATGTGACCCCTACTGACGAAATTCCCGCATGACGAAAAAGGCGCTGGAACAGAGTAATTTCGTAGGTAGGGGGCCGTGTGTGTGTGTGTGTGTGTGTGTGTGTGTGTGTGTGTGTATATATATATATATATATATATATATATATATATATATATATATATATATATATATATAAAAACAAAAGGTCAGGACAAAGGCTTTCCATTGAAACTCCATTTATCACTACAGATCTGTTTCGAGGGGTGGTGAAACCATCCCCTCTCTTCAGGTGATTACAGAAGAATCTTCTGAATTCTTCTGTAATCACCTGAAGAGAGGGGATGGTTTCACCACCCCTCGAAACAGATCTGTAGTGATAAATGGAGTTTCAATAGAAAGCCTTTGTCCTGTCCTTTTGTTTATTTGCTCTACCAAAAAGTATTGAGCACTCTCCTACGGAAGGATCTACTCAGAAAATCCTCTATATATATATATATATATATATATATATATATATATATATATATATATATCTTAATGAGAGTCGACATTTATATTCTTTCTATTTTTATTACTTTTTTATTGCCAGATTTTTACATTTCTTTGTGTTTTTGGTTTTTTTTTCTCTCTTTTTTGTATTCCTTTATGATTTAATTATAAATATACTTGTCTTTTATTTAAAAGCATTTTATTTCCATTTGTTATTTTTTCTTTCCTTTTTTGGTTTCCCTTTCACATTTATCTGGTTTAGCTCTTTGTTTCTTTTGTTCTTTCTTGTGAGGTGTAACAATTTATGAGCTTCATAATTACCCAATCGAAATGCTTAATGTTTTCCTCCACCCCCTCTCTCTCCCCCTCTGTCTCACTCTCTCCCTCTCCCTCTTTCTCTCTCATTGTCTCGCTCTGTGATTCACAGAGGTCCAAACCCAACTAAAGTGATCCAGCAGTTGCTTGCTCTGAGACCGGACCAGCAGTTGTACATCTACAACTCTTTAAAAGCCCACCTCAGTGAGAGAGGCCTGCTGGGGGTTCCAGAGGAGGCAGCCTAAACCATGACTCAGCACTGGAAATACACAGAAAGCCCTCAGAGATGAAGAGAAGAGGGAGAAAGAGAGAAAGAGACAAGAGGGCATGGGGTCGGTCTGGAGTCGTGTGGAGGTGGGAGACACGAAGATCCCGATCCAGAAAAGGGAAAAAAAAAACCTCAATTAGAGCCTTGGGTCATTCCATTTTCGTGCGCGCGTGTGTGTGTGTGTGTGTGTGTGTGTGTGTGTGTGTGCCTCTGTATGTTTGTAATAGGTCACTGTTTGTTGTTCCTGTTCATTGTTTTGTTTTTTGGAAGTGAATCCTGTAGGGTTTTTCTCTTTTATACCGGATAAGATAATTATTACACACAGTGTGACAAGTTCTACATTTCCTTCCACTGTAAGTCACACACGCATACACGTGACGTGTACCTGTTCCCTGTATAGTGAATATTTTAGGGTATATATTATGTAGATATTATATATTCTATTCTATTTGATTGATTATTATTAGAGTGCAGATGTTCTTTTGTTTATTTTATTTGAGTTTTTAATGCACCGTTCCGCTCGCCACACTGTTTATTCAAACTCACTCTGGATTGTGTCCAGGGGTGAAGTCACAGGAGTGCTGTCTTTTGGTTTGGTTCCATAAAGGAGTGAATTGTGGGATAGATAAACAGAGATGTGTTTGGTGTGAAGCAAACAAGCTGTAAATAATCAATAAAACGCCACAGGCCGTGCTGTATTGGGAACATCTTCCACTGCTGAGGGGTGTGGTGTCATCACCAGGTTGAGAATGATTCTGTTCCTATTACATGCACATCCTGGAGGCATTTCTTCCTTTTACACCACAACAAGACCATTTATCCAACAATGATGCCTCGTACATGTTTATTCGTTTACCGTGAAACAGATCACTTCCTGATCTCGTTTGTTATAGCAGCTGTAAACGGTGTTCCTCATCAGCCTTGCACTTTTTTTGGTTGAAGTTACTAAAATAAACCTCAAAGAAATGCGGCTTCATTGTTGTCGGTGTTGTTAGCAAGAAACCACTGACGTAAACTCGTCTCGCCTGAAGATGTTACTTGCAAAGATGTTCCTGCATTTGATCTGACTGTCACCGCTGATGCTGCAGACTCCTTCCCTTCCATCCATTAGACTTCAACACTTTCCACTTGTAGGCGAATCTAAAGGGATTCCTCACTTGCCGCTGTTAATTGGAACTGAGATACACTGCGACCACCGAAATCCGCTCAGTATTATTATTCCCCAACCCCCCTGACTGATGTACATGTACAGGGATCCCTCACTACTTCGCGCTTCAATCGATGCAGCTTCCGTGCATTGCGTTTTTTAAAAAATATTAATTGAAAAAAAAAAAAAAGGAAATTAAGGAAGAAAAGTGAAAGAGTTAAGGAAAATGCCACAAAAGCAAGGCCAATTATGCAAAAAAAAAAAAAATCCTAAAGCAGCACAAAACAAAAAACAACCCAAGACCTCCCATCAAAACTACTTACATTTTTGTGAGGTGCATGTCTATGTATGTGTATTTATATTTTATTTACATCTTGTGCATTATTTTTGAATGTTTAATTGTTATTATAAGCATTTATAGCATTCAATATGTACTTATTGAAATTATATACACATATATGTACGTATACGTCAGTCAGCCGGGGGGGGACGGTGGTGTTTGCTCCTACTTCGCGGATTTCAGTGATCGCGGGGTGATCTCGTTCCCAATTAACAGCGGAAAGTGAGGGCTTCCTGTCAATGATGCGCACCTCACAACAATGTAAGTAGTTTTGGGTTGTTTTTTGTTTTGCGTTTGTTTAGGGGTTTTTTTGTGTGCATAATTGGCCTTGTTTTTGTGGCATTTTTCTTAACTTTTTCCCCTATTCTTCCTTAATTTCCTTATTTTTATGTCTATGAATATTAAAAAACAAAAAAAAACAAAACGCGATGCACTGAAGTCACATGAATTGAAGTGCGAAATAGCAAGGTATCCCTGTATTATATTTATATTTCATGGTTCTAAAATGAATTATTTGGAACAATGCTTTTGTCCATTGTTTAATCTTTAGGCCGTGCCTCCTAGCATAGAGCGACATCACAAACTGCAGGCGTAGAAAGAAAGACATGTCAGCTGGTTTTTTTTTTTATTATTATTTAAAGTAATTTTACATCTACACACTTTCCTAAAGTTCAACTTCAGACCCCAAACACATCTCTCTGTAGATTATATCCTGGGAAACGAATGTCAAGTAACCTCAGTATATAATATAACCTCTAGGTTTATTTGTTTGTTGTATAAATATTGTTGTCTGCACTGATTGCGTGCTGTGCTTTTCATCCGGTCATACTCAGTATTAGTTTAGTGCTCTGATAATCACGGTGTTTGGGATGCACCGGAATGTCTTGTGGAGGTTTTGTTTTTGTTTGTTTGTTTGATTTTCCCTTATTGCTGATGCGTGATGCGGCTGAGTCGGTCACATGGTCCTGTTTTCTATCAGTGAGCTGTGTAGATGCTCTGAGGTATGTTCAGGAGGAGAAAGATCTCCAGTTCAGGTCAGCAGTGCAATAAGCCATCACTTGTACATGCTTACATCTGCACCTCACATCTCACACATTGCCATCATCTTCACACGTCTGCTTCAGCCGCTCACCCCTACATTTCACATGGGTCATTATTATGCACTGTTCTCTAATTTGATTGGCTGAGCTCTGTCATTAACATGTAAACTGATTGGATTAAATTTTATGATCATCACAGTTGTGAAATTTTAATTAATCCCAGGTCGTGACAGGTTCAGATGTTTTTCATGTTTGTTGTTATGCACTTAATTTTTTTATCTTACACAGTGAACACAATGTGATTGGCGATATGTTTTTTTTGAATACGGATCAGAAATTTTTATTAAACCCGTAATATGATTGGCTCAATACGTTACATGAATTCTAGATCATGATTGTGAAACATGATTGGTTTAAATTCTTTATTTGATTACAGGATAAAAGTTCTGAAATATTTCAATAAATGTTTTTTAAATACTTCACTTAAAAATTAATAAACTCCTGATCGCAGAATGACTGTTTAAATAGTTTTAAACTCCCATCTTGAGCACTGAAAGCTATCAACCAAGTTATTTAATTTTTTAGGGAAATAATTCTCTGCACAGTGTGAATATGAAACGTGTTTGGTTAAAATCTTTATCTCCTAATGTTATGAAAGCTCTTTATGCTCAGCCAATTCTTTTTGTTGTTTTCCAGTTTCTGCTTTATAACAGACATTGATCGGGGTGGAGGGAGCGTCAGCTCTCAGGTTCTAGCTTTAATCACTGACTGTGCATTGAGGAAACGTAGAATCAGAAGAAACCAACTTGTTCAGATTAACAAGATTTCTTCATGATGCGCAGACGACATCTCTCAGATGTAGTCAGAGGATTCGTATCTCTCACTCCTTTCTTGTGTTTACCCACAATCCACTGCACAGCACCAAATAAAACTTCCAACTACTAGTAGTTCCAACGAAACCTTCGAGTTCCAATTCTTTGAATTGCATTTAAATCTGTTCATAATAATCACTAAAATTGGATGTGTTTTGAGCAGGAGGGTGTAGCAGTGTGTGCCAAAGCCATATAACTTTCACATCATTGGGACATCACCACGGTCCCCATCGCCCCCACTGTGCTCATCACCTACACCATGCTCATCACCTCCGCCATGGTAATCACCTCCACCCTTCTCATCACCCCACCATTCTCATCACCCCACTGTTCTCACCTCCACCATTCTCATCACCTCCATTGTTCTCATCACCTCCACTGTTTACCTTTGTAATCCAGCAGGGTTGTGGTGTTATTTAAGATATTTATTTGAACTCTATTATGTGTTTTTATAGAAAATCTTTAACCCTAACAGTAGTACAGAGTGGATATATGAGTATATATAGAGTAATAGAGGTGTATATATAAAGAGAGAGTTGTATATATGGTTTATTTGGATAGATATGGATTGTTCTGTTTTATTCGTGGTTAGAATGTGTTTGTGATGTTTGGCTCCCAAAGTCAGTGGGATTTATTTCGAAAGGAAAGGCGTGTGCTTGGATCGTTCATGTTCAGAAGAGCCAGCAGAGGGCGCTGAAGCTTGGCTCTTCGTGACACTGGCGTCACACTTTTACCCTAAAACCCACATGAATGGTTATGTGAGAGTGTTCTGTTTTCTCATCAGCTGGATGAAATGTTCATTTGGGACCTAAAGTGAGATCAATGCTGATGTCCTGCTGGACTCTGTTGGATTATTTAGATAGTTCACTACCTACTGCAGTGTTAATTCCAAAATAAACAAAGTACATCTTGAGGAACTCCTGAAAAAACTATTTTAATAAGATCCTATAGAACACTTCAGAGAACAGGGTTCCCTAGAACACTTCACCAGGAAGAATTGCCTTCGAGTTCTGAACAGACAGGTTCCACTATAAGGACAAAATTGTTGAGCTTACACAAAGCTTTGGAAAATAAGTCACATCTGGAACTTATAATGGATTTTGACTCTCTGTGTAGGGAAATCTATGACATGAGAACTTTACAGAAGCGAAGAACCAGAAACAATCCCCTGCAGAATATTTTTAAGTCTACAGTGATACTGTAGTTCTCTTGTTTTAAAAAAGTGATGAAATCTAGAACACTGAAGGGGTTTGGACTGAGTATACATGGAAACCTAAAACACTTAGGAAGAGCACTACTGAAGAACCGTGGAAGAACATTCCAAATATGATCAAACAAATTTACATTCATACAAAACTAAAATATCTATGGGGTCCTGGGTTTACATTTTTCCCTCTCTAAAGTTGTGCTACTTCTAGAGTCTATGCAGAGGCTAAATTTGGTACTGTACAGGTTCTTTCAGGGGAATGTTTACAATTTTCCCATTAAACTCTTGAGCAGTACTCACTGATGAGGAAGCCATAAAAGAAAACTTCATAGACTATCAGTGTTTACAAAAATGATTCAGTTGTTCCCCAGAGAACAAAATGAAATGTGTAGGGTGTGAGGTGGAACCTGATGAGGTGGAATACACACAGTGCACCACGTCAGGTGTACATACTGTTGTGTTCAAAATAATATTAGTGTTTAAAAAAAGTGAATGAAGTTCAAAATCCTGATAATAGCTTTTATTTCCAGACACACAAATGCATCGGGAACTCGACACATTCCATTCAAAATCAAAACATGAAGAAAAAACTATCAAATTTGTTATTCCGTTGAAGAAATTAAAGAAAAATGAATATTCGACTGTAACAAATATCAGAGAACTCAAACCTTCAGTGTATAAAATAAAGGGTTGAAGGTTCTATTTGTTTTCCTTTGAATCTCTGATTATTTGTATAAACACTGTTTCTGAGTCCTGGTGCACATCTGGGTTACATGGACTCGACCACCTTCTGATACCTGTGAGTAGATGTTCCGGTTCAGGTTGATCGGACTACATTCCACAGATCTTCTGGGTTTTGCCTCAGAAGCTGCATTTTTGATGTTACCCCACAGGTTTTCTATTAGATTAAGGTCCAGGATCAGGGCAGTAGCTCCAGAACCTCGATCTCGTCAGTCTGGAACCGAGATGTTTCCCACTTATGGTGTGTTTGAGGTCGTTGTCTTAGAGGAATCCATTTCAAGGACATTTCCTCTAAAGCATAAAGCAGCACGACCTCTTCCAGTGTTCTGATGGATTCAAGCTGATCCAAGATCCCTGGGATGCGATAAATAGCCACGACACCACAGTATGAGAAACATCTGGATATCATGATGCTGGCGGCACCAAACTTCACTGTCTTCACAGTGTAGTGGGGCTTGAATTCAGTGTTTGTGGGTCCAGGGGGGCCAGTAGGCCCAAAAAGAACAATCTCACTTTCATCAGTCCACAGAATGTTGTTCCGGTTCTCTTGTCCAGTCAATGTGCTCTTTGGTGAATTGGAACCCCTTCACGGCTTTTTTTGTTTGTTTGTTTTGTTTTTCCAGTAGTGGGACGTTGAGGGGCTTCTTGTCGATCACTTGGCTTCACATAGGCATGTTCTAATTGTAACAGGACTCACAGGTCACTTTAGACCTCTGATCTTCCTGGAGCTCATTGGTGGTTGAGTTCCTGCTGTTTTGGTTCTTCGATCCATTCGAATGGTAGTTTCACTTCTTTCAGGTGTTGTTGTCATGTTGAAGTATTTGGGATTACTTTAGCTGAGCAGCTGATCATTTTTCCAATAAACTTTTAAATCCAGGTACGCTGTTCTTCTGAACAATGTCTGGAACAACACATTTTCCTCATATTTTAGAGAGAAAAGTTCTATAACCAGCAGGTACAACATTCTCTGCTTTCCTATAAGGACAATAACAGGCTCCTGATTGCGGAGGAATGACGCCACTAATAGAAGAAACTCTGAAGTCGAAGACCCTGAACAGACCTTTTGATTGTCCATTTTGTGAAATGTGAAGTTTTTACAGATTACCAGAGAGGGGACAGGAACCTCTAAAGAAAAAACTCTTCCAAAATTATACTTTAATAGACGCTATAAAAGTGGAACATACATTTCTTAAGGTCGCAGCATCCATGCAGTGCTCACAGGACCGATTACCCACAATGCATCATGCCGTCATATATAGGGGGACTATGTTAGAAAAAGTGTGACTTGAGAATTCTCACTTTATTCACTACTACAGTGCACTAGCTAGGGTATAGGGCATAGTGTTGGATTATTATTATTATTATTATTATTATTATTATTATTTGTGATCTATGTTTATTTATTTATTTTTTACACAGTGATACATGTGTGCTTTCCAAACTCTGTGCATTTGTATTACACTCAATAAAACAAAGCTAAATGTGTAGTATGTGTGTATATGTCTTCCTCCTTCGCTCTGGAACTTCCTCACCGAGTGTTTCTCATAATCCAGATCATGGTTTAAGTTCCTTTATTTAAATCCAGAGTTCCATTGTGCTCTGTTCTGCAGTTTCTCTCTCAACAGTTCAATCTAAATTTGAACCTCTCACCACAGACAGTGACGGACACGGCCCACCCGACACAGGGAGCAACTAGGATGCCTATACCGGCCGCAATGCCTCTACCCATGAGCAACTCCAGAATGGAATAAGGTCCAAGCCCTCTCAAGGTGGCTGGCTCTCAAGCCCAAGTTATACATTGAGGTCAGTCCAGCTACTGTATATCTTGTCGGTGTCCCTCAACCTCTTGCACCAGCTCAGGCACCTTCCCTGCCAGAGAGGGGACATTCCATGTCCCAAGAGTCCGATTCAGTGGCTGAGAATCAGTCTGACAGACATTTAATATACATATAAAATACAACTGACTCAGCACAGTACTGAAATACAGAACATTGTACATCTATAACATTTGACAGACACCATTATCCAGAGACATCATAGTTACAATCATCATTTTTTTAATACAACTTGAGGATTAATGGCCTTGCTCAAGGGCCCAACAGTGGTGAAAGTGGGGATTGAACCACTGACCTTCAGATTAGTAACCCATCACCTTAACCACTGAGCCAGCACTGCCCTGCTGTAGACATAAATAGCAGCAAAAGTACTATAACGTGCATCAGTACCGTGGCTTGTGGAGGTTATAGTAGTGCAAGATAGTGCGAGAACGTGAACTGTGCGATTCCAATTGTACGACAGCCTCCACACCACACACAGATGCAGCTGGTCAAGATGCTCTCTATGGTGCTGGTGTAGAATGTGGCGAGGATGAGCGGGTGCAGTTGGGCTCCCCTCATCCTGTGCAGGAAGTGCAGACGCTGCTGTGTCCTTTTGACCAGTAATGCGGTGTTCACAGGCCAGATGAGGTCATTTGTGATGTTCACCCCCAGGAACCCCAGCTGAGCATCTCTATGGCAGTGCTGTAGTTGGGGGTTTTATCCATATTTAGGATGAGGTTATTGACACGAGCCCATCAGCTGCTCTACCACCTCTACCTACAAGCAGCAGTAATAATTAATGACGTTAAAATATGAAATAACATGATAACAAATAAACATAACTTCTTCTTTTACTTTCGGCTGCTCCCTTCAGGGGTCGCCACAGCAAATCATCCGCCTCCACCTCACCCTGTCCTCCGCATCTTCTTTTCTGACTCCAACGACCTTCATGTCTTCCTTCACCACATCCATAAATCTCTTCTTCGGTCTTCCTCGAGGCCTTCTGCCTGGTAGTTCCAACCTCAGCATCCTACTGCCAATATACTCACTATCCCTCCTCTGTACATGTCCAAACCATCTCAATCTAGCCTCTCTGACTTTGTCTCCAAAACATCTTACGTGAGCTGTCCCTCTGATATACTCATTTCTGATCCCAGCCATCCTCGTTACTCCCAGGAGAACCTCAACATTTTCATCTCCGCTACCTCCAGCTCTGCCTCCTGCCTTTTCCTCAGCGCCACTGTTTCTAAGCCATACAACATCGCTGGCCTCACCACCATCTTGTACACTTTTCCCTTCATTCTTGCTGACACTCTCCTATCGCACATCACAATCGGATACTTTCTCCAACCATTCCAGCCTGCCTGCACACGCTTCTTCACCTCTTTTCCACACTCTCCATTGCTCTGGATTGTTGAGCCTAAGTACTTAAAATCCTCCACCTTCGTTATCTCTGCTCCCTGTAACATCACCGTTCCTCCTGGGTCCTTCTCATTCACACACATGTATTCTGATTTTCTGAGGCTAACCTTCATTCCTCTCCTTTCCAGGGCATACCTCCACCTCTCGAGATTTTCCTGCACTTGTTCTCTGCTCTCACTACAGATCACGATGTCATCTGCAAACATCATAGTCCATGGAGATTCTTGTCTCACCTCATCTGTCAGCCTGTCCATCACCATAGCAAACAAGAAGGGCCTCAGAGCTGACCCTTGATGCAGTCCCACCTCCACCTTGAATTCGTCGGTCACACCGACAGCACACCTCACCACTGTCTTACATCTCTCATACATGTCCTGCACCACTCTAACATACTTCTCTGCCACTCCAGACTTCCTCATGCAATACCACAGTTCTTCTCTTGGCACCCTGTCATATGCTTTTTCCAGATCCACAAAGGCACAATGTAGCTCCTCTGACCTTCTCTGTACTTCTCTATTAACATCCTCAAGGCAAACATTGCATCTGTGGTGCTCTTTCTTGGCATGAAACCAAACTGTTGTTCACAAATGCTGACCTCTGCCCTTAGTCTAGCTTCCACTATTCTTTCCCATAACTCATCGTATGGCTCATCAACTTTATCCCTCTGTAGTTGCTGCAACTCTGCACGTCTCCTTGTTCTTAAAAATGGGCACCAGCACACTCTCTTCCTCCACTCCTCCGGCATCTGCTCACTCTCTCTAGTACCGTGTTGAATGTTCTTGTCAGAAAATCTACTGCTACCTCTCCTAGACACTTCCCTACCTCCTCCACAGGTATATCATCAGGACCAACTGCCTTTCCATTCTTCATCCTCTTCAATGCCCTTCTCACTTCACCCTTACTGATCTTTGCTACATCCTGCTCCTCAATGGTTACCTCTTCTACTCTTTTTTCTCTCACATTTTCCTCATTCATCAGCTCTTCAAAGTACTCTTTCCATCTTCCCAGCACACTTCTGTCATTAGTCAATAGAGTTCCTCTCTGTCCTTTATCAATCTAACTTGCTGCACGTCCTTCCCATCTCTATTTCTCTGCTGTGCCAACCTGTATAGATCATTTTCTCCCTCTTTACTATCCAACCTATCATACAAGTCATCATATGCCCTCTGTTTGGCCTTAGCCACTGCTACTTTCGCCCACGCTGTGTCTCCCTGTACTCCTGTTTACTCTCTGGTCCTCTCAATGTCCCACTTCTTCTTAGCTAACCTCTTCCTTTGTACACACTCCTGCACTTCCTCATTCCACCACCAAGTCTCCTTATCTACTTTCCCTTCCAGAGGACACACCAAGTACTCTCCTACCTGTGTCCCTGATCACATTTGCTGTGGTTGTCCAGTCATTTGGAAGCACTTCCTGGCCACCCAAAGCCTGTTTCAACTCCTCCTTGAAGACAACACGACACTCTTCCTTTTTCAGCTTCCACCACCTTGTCTTCTGCTCTGCCTTTGCCTTTTTCACCTTTCTCACCATCAGAGTCATCCTGCACACCACCATCCTATGCTGTTTGGCAACACTCTCACCCACGATGACTTTGCAGTCACTGACTTCCTTCAAATTACATCGCCTACACAGAAGATGTAGTCTACCTGTGTGCTCCTACCTCCGCTTTTATAAGTCACCCTATGCTCCTGTTTCTTCTCGAAAGTATTCACCAGCCATTTCCATCCTTTTGCAAAATCTATCAACATCTGTCCTTCATGCGTTCCTGTCCTGGATACCAAACCTGCCCATCACTTCCTCGTCCCCTCTGTTTCCTGCACCAACATGTCCATTGAAGTCTGCACCAATGACCACTCTTTCACCTCTGGTGGTACTCTGCATCACTTCATCTAAATCACTCCAGAATCTCTCCTTCTCTTCTAGCTCACATCCTGCCTGTGGGGCATAAGCACTAACAACATTGAGCAGTACACCTTCAATTTCTAACTTGAGACCCATCACTCTGTCTGACACCCTTTTCACTTTTAGAACATTCCTGACAAACTCCTCCTTCAAGATGACTCCTACTCCATTTCTTTTCCCATCCAAACGTGATAAAATAGCTTAAACCCTGCTCCTAAGCTTTTAGCTTTGCTACCTTTCCACCTGGTCTCCTGAACACACAGTATGTCCACCTTCCTCCTCTGCATCATGTCAACCAGCTCTCTACCTTTTCTGTGCACAGTTCCAACATTCAAAGTCCCCACTCTCAGTCCTAGACTCATGCCTTTCCTCTTCTCTCTCTGCCTACGGACACGCCTCCCACCTCTCCTTCTTCGACGTCTTTGACCAACAGTAGTCCAATTTCCATCAGCACCCTGTTGATTGACAGCACTGATGGCGGTCGTTGTTAACCCGGGCCTCGACCGATCCGGTATGGAGGTAATACTTTTGATTTGCATTTTAAGTAATTGGCATTGGTTTTACGTCGGATGCCCTTCCTGACACAACCCTCTGCATTTCTCCGGGCTTGGGACCGGCATGAGGGGGAGAGACACTCGTTAGTGCCCCCCCACCTCATGGCTGCATTAACAAATAAACATAACTACAGATCAAAATTAAATACACAATATATCAATATATAGCATTTTAAATGAAGCCTCGCATTGCAGATCTGAGGATGACTGAGCTCACCACGCATGTGCTCCTTGCTCATGCATGACCTGATTTTTCTCAGATATAGCATTGTCTTTCTTCAGATTGTGTGGTGTTGAACGTTTGCCACCAACTTCCTCCAGAGCAGCGTGCAGTCGCTTCGATGCTCAGAGTCGCTCCCGTTCTTAAAGGCAGCTTCACTCCATCCTGTGAGCCTGACAGGAAAGACTCGAGGAATGAACAGATAGAGGATTAAAGTTAGCTAAATACCAAGAAGTGATAGACTGAGCAGGGGGTGGAAGGACAAGAAACAACAGGTTGGGTGTCAGGAAAAAGGAAAAAAAAGAGAAGACTGAAAGGAAGGAGGAAGTGAGGGAGATCAAATGAGACAGAAGGCTACGATGAGGGGATTAAAATATGTACACTGATAGCAAGTGTACAAGCTGTAAAAAGGTGTGTGTGTGTGTGTGTGTGTGTGTGTGTGTGTGTGTGTGTGTGTGGTTTAGATAGACAGTAACATTAGAAAATATGTCTCTGAAGCTGCCTCGCAACTGGGACCTCACCACTCTCCGGGGCGAAACAAAAATAGGTAAGTGTGTGTGTGTGTGTGTGTGTGCCAGTAACATGCACTGATGTAATGATGTAATTACATGCATGAGTTTGTTTGTTTATTATTTGTTTGTTTGTTTCATTGATCATCATCATCTTTGGTTAATAAAACTTCTTAAAACTACGCTTGTTTAAAACTGCCACATCACAGTGCTGTTGAATTCTGAATTCTGACCGGTTGGTAGATATTGATTAATTTTCTGTAACTATTTGGCAGCTGATGATCACATTTTTAGAATAACATTTGTGTTCTGATTTTTATCAACTTCACTTCTATCCTAACAGCTGACTCACCGACTCACAGGGACTAGCATGAAGCCTGCACTTTTCATAATTCAAACCGAAAGCCTAAAGTTTTACGTTTTCTGAGCTTTGTTTACCGTTCTTTTTTTTCCTTTGTTTTCTTTTCTTTTTTTTAAAGTCCAGTTACAGCTTTATTTAATGAATCAGAATTTGTAATTATTCCTGCTGTGCTATAAATGGAATAAAATACCCAAGCCGGGATATGCTGTTAAAGAAAAGAATCAATTTCAGGGTGGTAACAGTGTCTCTGTGTAGGACACACTATGGCTCATGACATGTTCAGCATTCTCTCTCTCTCTCTCTCACACACACACACACACACACACACACACACACCCGTGAAGCTTTTCTAATTTCCTCTGTATGTGGTTAGAACAGCAGGAAGCTGATGAAATGCTCGATAGTAGCAGCCCTGACTGCTGTTTAAAGTCGATTTTACTCACTTTGCATACAGGGTGTTTACTTTCGGACATTTCTGCTGCCTCCTTTAACCGCATCGCAGTTTAATGATTACACTCATCAACCATCAAACACCTCCACACGACGGCTTCTTTTTACTGTTCAGATGCAGGTGGCATGTTAGGATGGTATTGGTGTTGAGGCCAGTTGTTAGCATGGTGGTGGAGGTGACTTAACCTGGTAGGATTGTGGTGGAAGTGACAGCCTGGTAGGATGGTAGTGGAGGTGAATTAGCCTGGGCGGATGGTGTAGAGGAGTCTTAGCCTGGTAGGATCATGGTGGAGGTGACTTAGCCTGGTAGGATGGTAGTGGAGGTGAATTAACCTGGTAGGACGATGGTAGAGGAGACTTAGCCTGGTAGGATGGTAAAGGAGGTGACTTAACCTGGTAGGATGTTGGTGGAGGTGACTTAGCCTAGTAGGATGGTAGTGGAGGTAACATAGCCTGGTAGGATGCTGATAGAGTTGGCTTAGGATGGTGGAGGAGGTGACTTAGTCTGGTAGGATGGTGGTAGAGATGACTTAGCCCGATAGGATGGTGGTGGAGGTGACTTTGCCTGGTAGGATTGTAGTGGAGGTGACGTAACCTGGTAGTATGGTCATGGAGGTGACTTAGCCTGGTAGGATCATGGTGGAGGTGACCTAGCCTGGTAGGATGATGGAGAAGGTGACTTAGCCTGGTAGAATGGTAGTGGAGGTGAATTAACCTGGTAGGACGATGGTAGAGGAGACTTAGCCTGGTAGGATGGTAAAGGAGGTGACTTAACCTGGTAGGATGTTGGTGGAGGTGACTTAGCCTAGTAGGATGGTAGTGGAGGTAACATAGCCTGGTAGGATGCTGATAGACTTGGCTTAGGATGGTGGAGGAGGTTACTTAGTCTGGTAGGATGGTGGTAGAGATGACTTAGCCCGATAGGATGGTGGTGGAGGTGACTTTGCCTGGTAGAATGGTGGTAGAGATGACTTAGCCCGATAGGATGGTGGTGGAGGTGACTTTGCCTGGTAGGATTGTAGTGGAGGTGACGTAACCTGGTAGTATGGTCATGGAGGTGACTTAGCCTGGTAGGATCATGGTGGAGGTGACCTAGCCTGGTAGGATGGTGGTAGAGATGACTTAGCCCGATAGGATGGTGGTGGAGGTGACTTTGCCTGGTAGGATTGTAGTGGAGGTGACTGAGGCTGGTAGGATCATGGTGGAGGTGACTTAGCCTGGTAGGATGATGAAGGAAGTGACTTAGCCTGGTAGAATGGTGATGGAGGTGACTGAGGCTGGTAGGATGATGGAGGAGGTGACTTAGCCTGGTAGGATGGTGGTAGAGATGCCTTTGCCTGGTAGGATTGTAGTGGAGGTGACGTAACCTGGTAGTATGGTCATGGAGGTGACTTAGCCTGGTAGGATCATGGTGGAGGTGACTTAGCCTGGTAGGATGATGGAGAAGGTGACTTAGCCTGGTAGAATGGTGATGGAGGTGACTGAGGCTGGTAGGATGATGAAGGAGGTGACTTAGCCTGGTAGAATGGTGATGGAGGTGACTGAGGCTGGTAGGATCATGGTGGAGGTGACTTAGCCTGGTAGGATGATGAAGGAGGTGACTTAGCCTGGTAGAATGGTGATGGAGGTGACTGAGGCTGGCAGGATGATGGAGGAGGTGACTTAGCCTGGTAGAATGGTGATGGAGGTGACTGAGGCTGGTAGGATGATGGAGGAGGTGACTTAGCCTGGTAGGATTGTAGTGGAGGTGACGTAACCTGGTAGTATGGTCATGGAGGTGACTTAGCCTGGTAGGATCATGGTGGAGGTGACCTAGCCTGGTAGGATGATGGAGAAGGTGACTTAGCCTGATAGAATGGTGATGGAGGTGACTGAGGCTGGTAGGATGATGAAGGAGGTGACTTAGCCTGGTAGAATGGTGATGGAGGTGACTGAGGCTGGTAGGATCATGGTGGAGGTGACTTAGCCTGGTAGGATGATGAAGGAAGTGACTTAGCCTGGTAGAATGGTGATGGAGGTGACTGAGGCTGGCAGGATGATGGAGGAGGTGACTTAGGATGGTGGTAGAGATGACTTAGCCCGATAGGATGGTGGTGGAGGTGACTTTGCCTGGTAGGATTGTAGTGGAGGTGACGTAACCTGGTAGTATGGTCATGGAGGTGACTTAGCCTGGTATGATCATGGTGGAGGTGACTTAGCCTGGTAGGATGATGGAGAAAGTGACTTAGCCTGGTAGAATGGTGATGGAGGTGACATAGCCTGGTAGGATGGTCGTGTAAATGACTTATTCTAGTAGGATGGTGGAGGAGGTGACTTTGCCTGGTAGGATGGTGATAGAAGTGACTTAGCGTGGTAAGATGGTGGTAGAGGTGAATTAGCCTGGTAGGATGGTGGTAGAGGTGACAGTCTGGTAGGATAGTGGTGGAGGTGAATTAGCCTGGTAGGATGGTGGTAGAGGTGACTTAGCGTGGTAAGATGGTGGTAGAGGTGACAGTCTGGTAGGATGGTGGTGGAGGTGAATTAGCCTGGTAAGATGGTGGTAGAGGTGACAGTCTGGTAGGATGGTGGTGGAGGTGATTTAGCCTGGTTGAAAGGTGGAGGAGATGACATAGCCTGGTAGGATGGTCGTGTAAATGACATTCTAGTGGGATGGTGGAGGAGGTGACTTTGCCTGGTAGGATGGTGGTAGAAGTGACTTAGCGTGGTAAGATGGTGGTAGAGGTGAATTAGCCTGGTAGGATGGTGGTAGAGGTGACAGTCTGGTAGGATAGTGGTGGAGGTGAATTAGCCTGGTAGGATGGTGGTAGAGGTGACTTAGCGTGGTAAGATGGTGGTAGAGGTGACAGTCTGGTAGGATGGTGGTGGAGGTGGATTAGCCTGGTAGGATGGTGATGGAGGTGACTTAGCCTGGTAGGATTTTGGAAAAGGTGAGTGTGGTATGTTACAATGGTAGGGATGGTGAGTTACCTTGTTAGTATAGTAGTGAATTCGAGTTAGTGGGTTAGGACGCTGGTGGAGTAAGCCAGTGTTTTCGGACTGTAATGCAGGTGAGTTAGCATTTTAGGATGATAGTAGAATTCAGTTTGTTTGAACCCGGTGGTGGTGGTGGTGGTGACTTATTTGTATAATATCACCTATTAGAATAGTGCTGAAAATGATTTGGGTTTTTTTTTCGGATTATGGTCAAGGAGAACGATTGTGTTAAGATGTAGTGGTGGTGAGTTAGTTTGATAGGATGGTGGTATAAGTAGGTTTGACCTTTTAGGAAGGTAGAATAGGTGAGTTAGCATGTTAGGGAAGGTAGTGGAGGTGAGTCAAGTTGTAAGGATCGCGGTGTATGTGAATTAGGGTGTTTGGATGGTGTTGGAGGTAAGTTCGGATGCAAGGGAGTGGGCAGTGGTTTATAAAAGAAACTTGTGTGTGTGCGTGTGTGTGTGTGTGTGTGTGCGTGTGTGTGTGTGTGTGTGTGTGTGTGTGTGTGTGTGTGTGTGTGTGTGTGTGTGTGTGTGTGTGTGTGACTATAGTGGAGTAAACCTGTTCAGTCACGGCTAGATGGTATTCTTCTGTTTTATTTTCACCATTATTTACCATTACTTTGTATTTTCTTTACAGTTTCTACATCTACACTACTAGGAATATACTTAATGACAAGACTGTATTTTGAATCGTCACCATAATTTCTGTTGAATATCAGGAATGATGTTGGCATTTAATAATCTTCATGAAATGTTGTCATGGTAACATCCATAATGCCACATCCTTATATCTGTGTAATGTTATTATCAAAACTTCTGTAATGCCACATATACATCATCACCACCACATTACGCTCAGAATGACACCTCTGTAATGTCATCCATAATCTCACCTCTGTAATGTTTTATCCATAATGTCACCACCTGGGTATCACATTTAAAATATTTCATCCGTAATGTCACATCCATAATGTCACCTATGGAATGTAACATTCGCAATCTTCTTTTCCTTTCGGCTTTTCCCTTCAGGGGTCGCCACAGTGAACCATCTGCCTCCATCTCACCCTATCCTCTGCATCTTCTATTCTTACTCCAAATACCTTCATGTCCTCCTTCCATGGTCTTCCCCTAGGCCTTCTGCCTAGTAGTTGCAACCTCAGCATCCTACTACCAATATACTGTACTCACTATCCCACCTCTGTACATGTCCAAACAATCTCAATCTAGCCTCTCTGTCTAAATTTGTCTAGGATTTCCCTAGTTATTCAGGGTTCTGTTGAAAGTTTATCCCTGATTTCCTTTTTTTGCTGCTACAGTATTTATCATTTCAATCACAATTATTTTAAATACACTCCATGCAATATTTACATCATTACAACCAGTTACATCACGCCAGGCTACCTCAGAAAGCTTTAGACAAAAATATCTTTACTATAATGTTTAAAAGATCTTATTTTTACCACAATATGTTTCATATTTAACTGACCCCTGACAATCGTGTGAGAGCAGTAGACTGCTGCACTTTGATCACGAAAACCAAGATTTTTTCTTTTTGATTACATAAGATGTGATCTAGTAAAGTATATGTGTTAGCTGTTAACCTAGTAGCAGTTTCAATTATCTGATTTAGGTCAAACATGTCTAGAATGTTACGATAATTTCTCCATAGTTAAGTTTTTTGTTTATAATCTATATTGAAATCTCCTAAAATTATAATTTGTAGATCAGATCTAACTGTGGAAATGGAGTCTTAAAAAAGATCGAAGAAATTTGATTGGGTAGGGGGTCAAGAATTTCACACCAGACTGATTCTAAGCCATCTTTTTGAAAATCTGATCTAGGGATAAAACCAATATATTCTCGAATATACATGCAGATCCCTCCCCACTTTTTGTGTCTATCCTTGCGTAGGATGGAGTATCCCTCCAGGTGGACTTCTTGATCTGTTACACTATCATCAAGCCAGGTTTCAGTCACTGCTAGAACTGCAAGTTTTGTTTTCTGCACTGGTTGTTGGAGTTCACAGAGTTTTGCTATGATAGAACCTTGCTCATGTAATGTCTCCACTGACACCTCCATAAGATCACTTACACAATAACATATATAACGTCATGTCCAAAATGTCACTACATCAGTAACCTATCTGTAAATGTCATGCTTTCCACTGACCCTGAGATCCTCATGAAGCAAT
Organism: Plotosus lineatus; assembly: GCA_024760905.1. Taxonomy (NCBI): domain Eukaryota; kingdom Metazoa; phylum Chordata; class Actinopteri; order Siluriformes; family Plotosidae; genus Plotosus; species Plotosus lineatus. The sequence continues at coordinate 60,710,753 of CM045734.1, forward strand.
CATATATTAAATAGAGTGGGTGAGCTGTTGGAAAACGGTGTCTTTCAGGTTGCGTAATTACTGTTATGTTATTATAGAACAGCCATAGCTAATTTAATACAAACTAAACAGGAAGCTTCTCAGGTCAGGTTGCTTCCTATGTGGTGTTGTGAAACCTTTACAGAAGTATCTATGGGTAACACCACTTTCTGGCTGTGGCACAGAGCAAGTCCACCACAGAAAAAAACAGAGTCTAAACAGAATGTGATCAGGGTTTTATTTTTCTTCCTGGTGAACAGCGAGATCTAAGAGTGTTATTCCTGGAGACGGAGGTGCTGGGTCCGGTCGCTCTGACATCAAGAGGTTGATGGAGAAACCTCTGAAGAAAGGTTGGTTGAAGAAGCAGAGGTCCATCGTGAAAAACTGGAAACCGTGTTACTTTGTGCTCAGAGGGAACATCCTGACGTACCACAAAGATGACAGAGAGAGTGCCATACAGGTAAAAAACAAAACTTTTATTGCATACATAGATGAAATGCAGGGCCAGATGAATCTGGATGCAGATTTAGATCTTTAATGAACAACCTAGAAACGACAGCAGTGAGGAGGATATTCCTGAAAGCAGAGAATAGTTTTCATGATCGCAGGAAGAATGATATTCTATACCAGTCCACAGGTTTTTGGGGAAATCCTGCACTAACGCAAGCATGAGACTCGTTTTTGGAGGTGCAGGTATTTCAAGTGTCTCTGTGGCTCCACGACCAGAAAGTAGATCAGGACAAAGAGGACCATTGCAGAGGGTGAGGCGCTACAGGAGTGCATATATATATATATGTGTATATATATATATATATATATATATATGTATGTATGTATGTATGTATGTATGTATGTATATATATATATATATATATATATATGTATGTATGTATGTATGTATGTATGTATAAATATAATGAGTACATGAGAGGGACAGCACATGTAAGAGATTTTGGAGACAAAGTCAGAGAGGCTAGATTGAGATGGTTTGGACATGTACAGAGGAGGGATAGTGAGTATATTGGTCGTAGGATGCTGAGGTTGGAACTACCAGGCAGAAGGTCTAGAGCAAGACCAAAGAGAAGATTTATGGATGTGGTGAAGGAGGACATGAAGGTAGTTGGAGTAAGAGAAGAAAATCCAGAGGATAGGGTGAGATGGAGGCAGATGATTTTCTGTGGCGACCCCTGAAGGGAACAGCCGAAAGGAAAAGAAGTTGCACGCTGGGTGCTTATTAAGGAAAAAAATATATATATATATACATATATATATATATATATATATATATATATATATATATATATATATATATATATATATATATATATATATATATACACACATACACATACACAGTGGGGCCAATAAGTATTGGGCAATGTAAAAATGTGCAAGTTGACCCATTTAAAAAGATAAGAGAGGTTTGTAATTTTCATCAAAGGTTCACATCAAGCTTGTGAGACAGAATGTAAAAAAAATCCAGGAAATCACATTGTATGATTTTTAAACAATTTATTTGTGAAAATGGGAGGCCAATAAGTTTGGGCAGCTAGAAAACAAAGATTATTTCGGCTCCCACTCGTTAACAGTATGAATGACACCTGTTTGAACTGATTAGATGCATAAGAGACACCTTCAAACCTGCACACACCTTCAAACTGCCAGACTGCAGTCTTCACCATGACCAAGACCAGAGAGCTTCCCAAAGACACCAGAGATAAAATTGTACAACTGCACAAAGCTGGGACGAGTCAAACTGCAATTGGTAAACAACTTTGTGAGAAAAGATCAACAGTTGGAAACATTATTAGAAAATGGAAGAAGTATAACATCACTGACAACCTCCCTAGGAGTGGCGCTCCATGCAAGATCTCACCTCGTGGGGTTCAAAGGATCCTGAGAACAGTGAGTAATCAGCCCAGAACTACACGGCAGGAACCGGTCAATGATTTGAAGACGGCAGGAACCACCGTCACAAAGATGACATCAATAACTAACACACTACGTCGTCATGAGATGAAATCCTGCATTGCCCGATAGGTTCCCCTACTAAACAAAAAACATTAAAGGCCCGTCTGAAATACGCTAAAGACCATCTGGACGATCCAGAGGAGGATTGGGTGAATGTGATGTGGTCAGATGAGACCAAAATCGAACTTTTTGGTTTAAACAGCACTCGCCGTGTTTGGAGGAAGAAGAATGCTGAGTTGCATCCCAAGAACTCCATACCTACTGTGAAGCCTGGGGGTGGACACATCATGCTTTGGGGATGCCTTTCTGCAAAAGGGACAGGAAGACTGCACCGTATCAATGGCAACATGAATGGGGCCATGTATTGTGACATTTTGGGTAAAAACCTCCTTCCCTCGGTCAGAGCATTAAAGATGAAACATGGCTGGGTCTTCCAGCATGATAACGATCCAAAGCACACAGCCAAGAAAACCAAGGAGTGGCTCCGTAAAAAGCATATCAAGGTTCTGGAGTGGCCTAGCCGGTCTCCAGACCTCAACCCAATCGAAAACCTGTGGAGGGAGTTAAAACTTCGAGTTGCCAAGCGACACCCTTCAAACATCACAGCTCTAGAGAAGATCTGTGCAGAGGAGTGGAACAAAATACCAACGAAAGTGTGTGTAGACCTGGTCAAGAACTACAGGAACTGTTTGACTTCTGTCATTACCAACCAAGGCTACATCACAAAGTATTAAAAGTAACTTTTTCTGGCTGCCCAATACTTATTGTCCTCCCATTTTCACAAATAAATTGTTTAAAAATCATACAATGTGATTTCCTGGATTTTTTTTACATTCTGTCTCTCAAGCTTGATGTGAACCTATGATGAAAATACAAACCTCTCTTATCTTTTTAAATGGGTCAACTTGCACATTTTTACATTGCCCAATACTTATTGGCCCCACTGTATGTGTGTGTGTGTGTGTGTGTGTGTGTGTGTGTATATATATATATATATATATATATATATATATATATAAAATAAAAATAAAAGGACAGGATAAAGACTTTCTATTGAAACTCCATTTATCACTACAGATCTGCTTCAAGGGGTGGTGAAACCATCCTCTCTCTTCAGGTGATTATAGGAGAGAGAGGATGGTTTCACCACCCCTTGAAGCAGATCTGTAGTGATAAATGGAGTTTCAATAGAAAGTCTTTATCCTGTCCTTTATTTTTATTATATATATATATATATATATATACACACACAGTATATAAATATATATACTGTGTGTGTGTGTGTGTGTGTGTTTATATATATATATATATATATATATATATATATATATATATATACATATATATATATATATAGTATATGTGTGTGTGTGTATATGTATATAAAACAGGAACAGACCAGTTTATGATCGTATTTAGTAATAGTTTTTAAAGGTGTTCTGCATGGTTCCCATTGACACCAATTGCAGGGTTGTCAATACTTATGGTTTTTCTACAGCATTTCCACTTTTGACACCTTTCTTCAGCGATCATAAGCTCGGAAATGCATGATATCATTCATTCAAATCAAATGTAAATAAATATAACCAAGTGTGTGGTCTGAGTGGGAGTCTTTTTCTGGATAAACTACCCTGTGATCCCTTGACCCTCAGTGGGACATTTCAGACAGAAACAGGAGTGTAGTAATAAATTTCAGGGTTGCAGTGCTTTCAGAATGCCTCTTGTTATAAATGTAGTGTAGTGAATAATAAGTAATGATAAAAAGTTGTGTAGTAATAATAATTAATTATGAAACTCGGATGGTAACGGGTAAAAACTAATAGTTTAAAGTAATGCAATAATGTCGTGTTATAAATAACAATGTATAAATTAGTACTGCATAGTCATAATAATAGTGATAATAACAACAACAACATTATTATTATTATTATTATTATCAACAACAACAACAACAATAATAATAATAAGAAGAATGATATTATTATTATTTATTATTATTATCAACAACAACAACAACAATAATAATATTCTTCTTCTGATTATTATTATTAACAACAATAATAATAATACTACTAATAATAAGAATATTATTATTATTATTATTATTATTATTATCAACAACAACAACAAAATAATAATAATAATAATAATAATAATAATAATATTCTTATTCTGATTATTAACAACAACATCAAAAATAATAATAATAATAATAATAATGATGATGTTGTGGGGTGGTACAGTGGTGTAGTGTTCAGCACATTGGCCTAACAGCAGGAAGGTCCTTGGTTTGATTCCCAGCTAGGGTGTTCCTGTGTGGAGTTTGCATGTCCTCCCCGTGCTTGCGTGTGTTTCCTCTGGGTTCTCCGGTTTCCTTTCACAGTCCAAAAACATGCACAGTAGGCTTGTTGGCTGTTCCAAATCACCCCTAGGTGTGAGTGTGAGTGTGAAGAGTTGTGTGAGTGTTAGCCATGCAATAGATAGTTGAGCCTTCTAAGGTATACCCTGCTCTTGCTCTGAGTCGGCTGAGATATGCACCAGCATACCTTGCAGCCCTAATTATGAGTCAGCAACTTAGAAAATGAATGAATGAATGCCGTAGAATATAATGTCGTAATCGCAGTAGTGGCATATATCAGCCTGCGTTTGCCTGTAGAAGGTCTTGATCTTGAACGTGGTAGAGCGACCACATCTCCAGACCACTGAGACATCAGTACCTTCAAACTGCACGGCTTTCTTTACAGATTCTTTCTTTCATTTTACATCATTTTACACCCAAGAACACTGACGCTGATATTGTGTCTGTATTTCTACAGGATCACAGTCTCAGTCATGACTTGTTATTATTAATGTCTCATTACAGGGAACGATACCTCTGTGGGCCAGTCAAGTCAACGAGGTGCCATCACACACTGATGACAAATTCATCTTTGAGATCATACCACGTAAGGGTTTTTTCCTCCACTTCTTGCCTCCACTTTCTCTATTAGATCTGAGACCAGTGACCTCATTGGACTGTGTGTACTACACTCGTATACACATTTTGTGTTTTACAGCATGAATTTCACTTGCCTGTAAAAGGAAAAGGTTTTGGGGAACTAAGTGCTGAGTCGCATCTGCCAAACAACTGTATCGCGAAGCTCTGCCCTCGCTTTATTGAACGTTCATCCCAGTGGAACTCCGCACCAGATAAATTAGCATTGCTTGAGAAAATTTCAGCTCTTGTTTCTAATTTCACTGGTGATCACTGACTTTATATGGTTGGCGACAGAGTACACCCTGGACAGCTCGCCAGGCCATCGCAAGACATAAGCACAGTGATGACAATGCAGCCTATTCTTTAAAAAAGTCTTCAGTAGTGGAGCATAAACTTCTGATATTGGGATCAGTAAGCCAGCACCTAACCAAGTGACTCCAATGTCCGAAGGTTAAACATTTATTTATTTACGAACCACTTCCATGGGGAGGCTGGTGCAACATCTCGACAGATCATTGGAGGGCCAACACAAATGACCACTCATACTCACACCTAGGGGATGTTTTTGGACTATGGGAGGAAACTTGAGTACCCAGAAGAAACCCAGACAAGCACAGGGAGAACACAGCCTTGGACTGCAAACCAGGACTTTCCTGCTGTGATGCCAGTTTTCCTGGGTTAAACATCACTTCTAAATTTGAAAGGGGCCAGAGCACGATGATGTTTGACTTTAAAACAGAACCTATAGAATATTTAGTAATAATTAATGTTATCTCTGTTCAGTTAATTTTCTGTAACTGCTTAATCCTAATTAGGGTCGCAGGGTGGCTGGCGCCCATCCCAGCCGACTCCGAGCGAGGGCAGAGTACACCCTGGACAGCTCGCCAGGCCATCGCAGGGCAGAAACACACTGACGGCTTTGCAGCTACAAAGTCAGCAATGGTTCTTTTACATGCCTCTCAGCACAGACAGTGAGAGACATGGCCCCGCCTTTGATAACCCAGTTAGCTGCACTTGGATGGGGGGCAGTGACAACCTTGTGGAGAGTGGGATTCGAACCCACAATCTTAGGATCAGCAATCCAGCGCCCCATACCACTAGACCACCACTGCCCTAGTTATCTCTGTATGGGATTTATTATCTAAAGACGGAACTTATATATATATATATATATATACTAGTGTGTGTGTGTGTATGTGTATGTGTATATATACACACACACACACACACACACACACACACAATGGTACCTCACCTTATAAAATTAATCCGTTTTGAGGGCGAGCTCGTAAGTAGAAACGTTGGTTAGATGAAACAAAAATTCCTATCGGAAACAATAGAAAACCAATTAATCAGTTCCAACCCCCTCCAAACTCATATAACCTGACACAAACAGATATTTTTGAAGTAATAAGATAAACATGTAACAATGAACATTTCACAATAATACATATCCAGTAACATTAATAATACTGTAATTAACAATAAATAATAATAAAACAAGAATAAACAATAAGTCAATAAACAATAAGTTAATAAACAATACAGTAAGTGCGTCTGAACTTAAGAATAGCACTTCACATTAACTTATACAACAAATTTTTTCTCCCACCTTTTTATTTATTTATTTATTTATTTTGATTTTTAACTGTTTTTACGAGGCTAATTGGTGTGTATGACCCTGGGGAACATGCTTTTTTAATATACTGAACCAGCCTTAAGTGTGATTGCGCAGAGCTCGTAAGTTGATATTTTGCTGGTTGGATGGGGCAGATTTTTGGAGGGATCAAAGCTCGTATCATGGAAGATTCGTTATAAGAGACACTCGTAAGTCGAGGTACCACTGTATTTCTCAGGATGACACAATCTGATTATATTTCCTGTGAGATACACAGACACAGAAGGTGCTGTGACACACTGATGTTCGCTTTGCAGGAAATTTTGTGTGTGTCCATCTGTCCACAGTCTACAAGTGCACTCTCTGTCCTAGTAAGTCATTTAGTTTAATAAAGTACTGATTATCAGAATTGTACGTTTTCGTAGACTTGGAATGGGTATTTTTTTTTTTATTTGAATTTCTCCACTAATTACGTAGTAGCCAATTAGCTAATATCATGACAGATTAATTCAATCATCGATTTTCTGAACCACTTAATCCAGTAAGAAGGTCCTGCAGAAAACAGGGCAGCTGGAGCTCATCTCAGCCAACTCTGGGCCAATTTAGTACATTCTAAACAGTGCACCTGTGTGGGGACGGTGGAGCAGTGGTTAAGGTGCTGGGCTCATGATCGGGAGGGAGTGTGTTCGAATCCCAGTACCGACAACCATTTACACCAACACTTTGAGATCATTTGGAACTGAGAATTACCTTAATGTGTATGTCTTTGAAGTGTGAGAAGAAACCAAAGTCCCCAGAGGAAACGCTTGCAAGCAGAGGATAACATGCAAACCTCACAAAGGACTGTTGTTGAAGAGCTTAGATGGGATCCAGACTCCATGTTTTCTGATGTTTACAAAAGGAGATATCAAACAAGAATCCATCTCATTGTCTAGACGTCTATTTTCATAGATCCTCAGAAACGTAACGCATTGGGGTCATTAAACGGACCACGATATTCTCTTCTTCATGAACTCTGAGTGTCATTTCTTTCTTCTAAACATTACAAGTTGTAATCAGCTGGGGGGGGCAATCGCTTCATTTTTACCTTCGCTGCTTACACCTAAGCTGCTCAACGGGAAGATACGGAGTGTTTTATGTTTACTTTGGTAATGCGTTTATGTCCTGTATAACGCATTGTGCTGAAAATGTTTTGTGTTTAAATGGATTTTATTGCACAAGAGCAGCTGCCTGCTTAATCGTACTGGGGTCAGGGGGAGGCAGGAGTGTATCTCACTGTGAGAAGGTGGGATGCACCCCGAACAGCTCCCCAGTCTATGGCAGGACAAAACACACAACAATTCACACTCACACCGACACCCTGGGGCAATCTGGAACAGCCAGCTATCGTAATGTGCATGTCTTTGGACCGAGAGAGGAAACTGGAGTACACAGGCGAAAGCCACATAAACACAGCAAGCGCATGCAAACTTCTCTGAGCTTGGGACTCAAACCCAGGACCTCCTTGGTATGAGGCAGCTGGCTGACCACTACATCACCATGCCACCCACATGCATATTGTCAGGTAGAAAATGTTATTTATTTTTTTTAAAGTATATAAATGTGTGTGTGTGTGTGTGTGTGTGTGTGTGTGTGTGTGTGTGTGTGTTTAGGGCGTAATGGGGATCGGGAGCGTGATGGATGTGTACTCATGGCAAGCAGTCAGAGTGAGATGGAGGACTGGGTGAGACTGATTCGCCGAGTCATTGGGGCTCAGGGCAGTGGAGGTACTGCACGCGGGCGCGCACACACACACACACACACACACACACACACACACACACACACACACACACACACACACAAACCACACACCCCCATCCTTTACCACCAAATACCCACGTACCTAGCAAGTACTCAGAGTCATTTAGATGCTCAGTTACTTGGTTCACCACCTGGATCTGCATCCATTCACACCCCGATTTCATACAGGAGAATTCAGATTCCTGCCAGGACTTTTATCCACACCATGCTGACACTGAACATCCTGCAATCACCCTCAGCACACATCCGCATCCATGAATCACTGTGTTGGCGGTTTTGTTTTCCAGACTTTGAATTATATACACAATCAATAGATGTAAATAAAATCAAACGAATATTTTTGGACCATTGTTTCTCATAAGCGGAAAATCCCCATTTTTTTGTGTGTGAGAAAATTATAGGACCACAGGGAGCTGACTCTGCCTCCCTCCTCTGCCTATCAAATTCATAATGAAAGTAACACACTGAAATATCTTTACAGAAGTTTGTACGTCTGAAAGCGTCAACAAGGATCGAGGTGAAATAATTGCCATTGGGTTTTGGTGTTACAGTTTATACAACCTTTTTCATTCTGCCCTTCTTCTTCTTCTTCTTTTCCTTTCATCTGTTCCCTTCAGGGTACGCCACAGCAAATGATCTGCCTCCATCTCTCCCTATCCTCTGCATCTTCTACTCTTACTCCAACGACCTTCATGTTTGCCTTCACCACATCCATAAATCTTCTCTTTGGTCTTCCTCTGGGCCTTCTGCCTGGTGGTTCCAACCTCAGCATCCTACTACCAATATACTCACTATCCCTCCTCTGTACATGTCCAAACCATCTCAATCTAGCCTCTCTGACTTTGTCCAAAACATCTAACATGTGCTGTCCCTCTGATGTACTCATTCCTGATCCTATCCATCCTCGTTACTCCCAAAGAAAACCTCAACATTTTCATCTCTGCTACCTCCAACTCTGACTCCTGTCTTTTCCCCAGGGCCACTGTCTCGAAACCATACAACATTGCTGGCGTCATCACCGTCTTTTACACTTTTCCCTTCATTCTTGCCGATACTCTCCTATCACACATCACACCGGACACTTTTCTCCATCCATTCCAACCTGCCTGCACACGCTTCTTCACCTCTTTTCCACACTCTCCATTGCTCTGGATTGTTGAGCCTAAGTACTTAAAATCCCCCACCTTCGTTATCTCTGCTCCCTGTAAGCTCACCGTTCCTCTTGGGTCCTTGCAGTTCACACACATGTATTCTGTCTTACTGAGACTAACCTTCATTCCTCTCCTTTCCAGGGCATACCTCCACCTCGCTAGATTTTCCTCCACTTATTCTCTGCTCTCACTACAGATCACTATGTCATCTGCAAACATCATAGTCCATGGGAATCTTGTCTACCTCAGCTGTCAGCCTGTCCATCACCATAGCAAACAAAAAGGGACTCAGAACTGAGCCTTGTAAGAGTAGAAGATGCTAAGAGTAGAAGATGCAGAGGATAGGGAGAGATGGCGGCAGATCATTTGCTGTGGCGACCCCTGAAGGGAACAGCCGAAAGGAAAAGAAGAAGAAGAAGAAGAAGAGCTGAGCCTTGATGCAGTCCTACCTCCATCTTCTGTCACACCGACAGCACACCTCACCACTGTCTTACATCTTTCATACATGTCCTGCATCACTCTAACATACTTCTCTGCCACTCAAGACTTCGTCATGCAATACTACAGTTCCTCTCTCGGCCCCCTGTCATATGCTTTCTCCAGATCCACAAAGGCACATTGCAGCTCCTTCTGACCTTCTCTGTACTTCTCTATTAATATCCTCAAAGCAAACACTGCATCTGTGGTGCTCTTTCTTGGCATGAAACCAAACTGTTGTTCACAAATGCTGATCTCTGCCCTTAGTCTAGCTTCCACTATTCTTTCCCATAACTTCATTGTATGGCTCATCAACTTTATCCCTCTGTAGTTGCCACAACTCTGTACATCTCCCTTGTTCTTAAAAATGGGCACAAGCACACTTCTCCTCCATTCCTCCGGCATCTGCTCACTTTCTAAGACCTTGTTGAATATTCTTGTCAGAAAATCTACTGCTACCTCCCCTAGACACTTCCATACCTCAACTGGTACGTCATCAGGGCCAACTGCCTTTCCACTCTTCATCCTCTTCAATGCTCTCCTCACTTTTCCCTTACTAATCTTTGCCACTTCCTGGTCCTCAACGGTCACCCCTTCTACTCTTTTCTCTCTCTCTCATTTTCCTCATTCATCAGCTCTTCAAAGTACTCTTTCCATCGTCCCAGCACACTTCTGTCATCAGTCAATACATTTCCCTTTCTGTCCTTTATCACTCTAACTTGCTGCACGTCTTTCCCAGCTCTATTTCTCTGCTGTGCTAACCTGTATAAATCATTTTCTCCCTCCTTACTGTCCAACCTATCATACACGTCATCATACGCCCTCTGTTTGGCCTTTGAAACCGCTACCTTCGCCTTACGCTGTGTCTCCCTGTACTCTTGTTTACTCTCTTCGGTCCTCTCTGTGTCCCACTTCTTCTTGGCTAACCTCTTTTTTTGTACACACTCCTGCACTTCCTCATTCCACCACCAAGTTTCCTTATCTACTTTCCTTTCAGAGGACACACCAAGTAGTCTCCTACTGGTCTCTCTGATCACATTGGCTGTGGTTGTCCAGTCATCTGGAAACACTTCCTGACTACCCAAAGCCTGTTTCAACTCCTCCTTGAAGACAACATGACACTCTTCCTTTTTCATCTTCCACCACTTTGTATTCTGCTCTGCCTTTGCCTTTTTCACCTTTCTCACCATCAGCGTCATCCTGCACACCACCATCCTATGCTGTTTGGCAACACTCTCACCCACTACTACTTTGCAGTCACTGGCTTCCTTCAAATTACATCGCCTACACAAGATGTAGTCTACCTGTGTGCTCTTACCTCCGCTTTCATAAGTCACCCTATGCTCCTGTTTCTTCTTGAAGAAAGTATTCACCACAGCCATTTCCATCCTTTTTGCAAAATCTACCAACATCTGTCCTTCTGTGTTCCTGTCCTGGATACCAAACCTGCCCATCACTTCCTCGTCCCCTCTGTTGCCTGCACCAACATGTCCATTGAAGTCTGCCCCAATGACCACTCTTTCACCTCTGGGGGTACTCTGCATCACTTCATCTAACTCACTCCAGAATCTCTCCTTCTCTTCTAACTCACATCCTGCCTGTGGGGCATAAGCACTAACAACATTGACCATCACACCATCAATTTCTAACTTGAGACTCATCACTCTGTCTGACACTCTTTTCAGTTCTAGAACATTCCTGACCATCCCCTCCTTCAAGATGACTCCTACTCCATTTCTCTTCCCATCCACACCGTGATAAAACAGCTTAAACCCTGCTCCAAAGCTTCTAGCCTTGCTACCTTCCCACCTGGTCTCCTGAACACACAGTATATCTACCTTCCTCCTCTGCATCATGTCAGCCAGCTCTCTATCTTTTCCTTGCATAATTCCAACATTCAAAGTCCCTACATTCAGTCCTAGGCTCCCGCATTTCCTCTTCTCTCTCTGCCTACGGACACGCCTCCCGCCTCTCCTTCTTCGACCAACAGTAGTCCAATTTCCATCAGCACCCTGTTGGTTGACAGCACTGATGGCGGTCGTTGTTAACCCGGGTCTCAACCGATCCGGTATGAATTTTGTTTTGACCATTTGCATTTTTAATGTGGCAGAAGTTTTACGCCCTTCCTGTCGCAACCCTCTGCATTTATCTGGGCTTGGGACCGGCATAAAGGGGAGAGACACTGGTTAGTGCCCCCCCCCCCGCCTCATGGCTGCATTCATTCTGCCCTTCTAGTGTCTTAAAATAAATATATCTGAGTGATACGAGGAAACAACACCAATAATAATAACAATAATAATAATAATGATGACGATGATGATAATTCATCCATTCATTCATTCATTCATTTTCTGAAGTGATTAATCATTAATAATATAATCACAATAAAAATAATTACAATGGTACCTTGACTCATGAGTGTCTTTAACAATGAATTTTCCATGATACGTGGTGGTCTAGTGGTCTAGGGTGCTGGATTGCTGATCCAAAGGTTGGGGGTTCGAGTCCCACTCTCCACAAGGTTGTCACTGTCACCCCCAGTGCAGCTAACTGGGTTATCAAAGGCGGGCCATGTCTTTCACTGTCTATGGTGAGAGGCATGTAAAAGAACCATTGCTGACATTCGTAAAGAGTAGCTGCAAAGTCGTCAGCGTGTTTCTGTCCCTTGCTAAAAAGGGTTGTGACAGGAAGGGCATCCGACGTAAAAAACCTCTGCCAAATCAAACGTGCGAATCAAATGATTCGCTGTGGCGACTCCCGAGTAAAAGGGAAAAAGCCGAAAAGAAGACAGACAGACAGACGAGCTTCGATCCCACCAAAAATCTGCCTCATCCAACGAGCAAAATTTTTATTTAAATGCTCTGCTGGGAAAATGGATTTTCTGGGCCGATTAGCCTCGTATACGTCCGTGTGTATTCCTCCGCGCTCCGAGAACGTGTTGTGGAGTGCTTCTGAATTATTTTATGTGACGCCCCTATAGGAAGAAGAAAAAAACATTTTACATCCCCTGACAATTATTCCAATAGGAAATAATAGAAAACCAATTAATCCGTTCCAACCCCCTCCCAAACTCATATAACCTGCCACAAACACGTATATTTGACCTAATATATTAAAGATAAACATGTAAAAACAATAAATATTTCAAACTATCTCAACTAACCCTTCCGATCATTGACTGCAGCAAAGATGTCACGTGGGTGAATATGTCATGTGGGCAGGCATGAGGTGGTGCGTAACAGAGGAGGTGGAGGAGGATAATTTTGTGCATTTGCACACTACAAATGAAAGGAAAGTGTAATTGCGCATCCTCTACACTAGGTGGAAGTGGTGCATGTGTGCCCCCCCCCACCCCCCCGCCATCTCACGATACGCCCCACTATTTGAGAAGCACTGGCCTTGTAGGACCTCACTACGAGCCTTTCCTCACTGGCATTAGTAGCGTGCACACGTACAGAATTCTCCTCCTCGGTTACGCAACACTTCATGCCTGTCCACGTGACATCTTTGCGCAGTCGATGATCAGAAGGATTAGTTGACTTATTGTTTACTCTTGTTTTATTCTTATTTATTATAAATGTTAATGTACATGTATATGGATCTGGAGAAAGATAACAAGGATGGATAGGATCAGGGATGAATCCATCACAGGTACAGCACATGTAAGACGTTTTGGAGACAAAGTCAGAGAGGCTAGATTGAGATGGTTTGGACATGTACTGAGGAGGGATAGTGAGTATATTGGTAGTAGGATGCTGAGCTTGGAACTACCAGGCAGAAGGCTTAGAGCAGGGGTCGGGAACCTTTTTGACTAAGAGAGGCAAAAATAAACACATATTTTAAAGTCTAATCCTCTGAGAGCCATATTTTTAAATACTGAATACGACTAAATGGAAAAAGAAAACCAACAATTTTAGAGTATAATAAGACTCTGAATTGATTTTAAACAACATTGTTAGAATGAAGTTATTTATGAATAAGAAAAGTACTTTTTACTAATGCGACTTCTGGTGCTGCATGGTTTTGCTAATGGCTTTGTCGTCTGGTTGATACATGGTGAGGTTCAGCTTCATGCAGGCGTTTAGGCTTCCCATATGTTAAATGCGACCGCAGGTTGGTCTTGATATTTTTCACGTTTGAGAAAGACTGCTCGCGTGTACATGTGGAGCCAAACATCATCAATAAGGCACGACTCACACGCTGCAGTGTATGTGGTATGTGACAGGAAGCGCGTTCCAAGTTTTGGCAATCAACTGGTCTACAGGTTGAAGTTGTTTCATGTCTGTCTGGTTTGCTTGCCAGCTCTGTTAGCTTTGTGCAAATGAGAGAATCAAAAATGATTATCTAACGAACATTTTGACTTAGGAGCTCGCCCTCGGAACAGATTACTTTCATAAGGCAAGGTACCACTGTATTTCATCACACTACAACAAACAAAACAACAACAACAACAACAACAATAATAATAATAATAATAATAATAATAATCCTTGAATCGCCACCTTCTCGTGGTGGAGAGGTTTGCGTGACCTAATGATCCTAGGAGCTATGTTCTCGGGGGCATAATGCCCCTGGTAGGGAACCCAAGGCAAACTGGTCCTGGGTGAAGGTCCAGACGAAGTGCAATTCAGAAGGCCTCTATGAAAAATAAAAATAAAAGGATAGAGTTTCCCTCACTCGGACGTGGGTCACCAGGGTTCCCCCCTGGAGCCAGGTCTGGGGGAGGGGCTCGAAGGTGAGCACCTGGTGGTCAGGCTTCTGCCCATGGAGCCCGGCCAGGCCCAGCCCGAAAAGGAGACATGGGTCCGCCCTCTCATGGACCCATCACCTGTGGGAGGGGTCATAGGGGTCAGGTGCAATGTGAGTTGGGTGGAAGCTGAAGGCATGGGTTTTGTCAGACCGATCCTCGGTTACTGACTCTGACTCTTGGGACATGAAATGTCACCTCTCTGGCGGGAAAGGAGCCTGAGCTTGAGGTGGAGCGATATCAACTAGATATAGTTGGGCTCACCTCAACGCATAGCTCGGGCTCTGGAACCACCCATCTCAAGAGAGGCTGGACCTTATTCCATTCTGGAGTTGCTCATGGGGAGAGGCGACGAGCCGGTGTGGGCATCCTTGTTGCCTCCTGTCTCGGTGCCCAAATGTTGGGGTTCTCCCCGGTCGATGAAAGGGTAGCTTCCCTCCGCCTTCAAGATGGGGGACAGGTCCTGACTGTTATTTCTGCTTATGCACCAAATGACAGTTCAGAGTACTCACCCTTCTTGGAGTCTTTAGGGGGTGTGTTCGAGAACACTCCCCCGGGAGACTCACTCACTATCTTGGGAGACTTCAATGCCCATGTGGGCAATGATGGTTTGACCTGGAAGGGTGTGATCGGTAGGTATGGCCTCTCCAGTTTGAACCCGAATGTTGTTTCGTTGTTGGACTTCTGTACTCATCACAGTTTGTCTATTACAAACACTATGTTCAAACATAAGGGTGCCCATATGTACACTTAGCACCAGGAAACCCAAGGTCACAGTTCGATGATCGACTTTGTAGCATCGGATTTACGGCCGAATGTTCTCGACACTTGGGTGAAGAGTGGACAAAATTTCTAGATGCAGCCGAGGCGTTGCGGGGTTCTGGTTTGGTGGCAATCGGATCTCGTCTCTGCCTTTTGCAGATGATGTTGTCCTTTTGGCTTCATCAAGCCGGGACCTCCAGCTCTCATTGGAGCAATTCGCAGTTAAGTGTGAGGTGGCTGGGATGAAAATCAGCACCTCCAAGTTCAAGGCCATGGCTCTCAGTCGGACAAGGGTGGAATGCACCCTCCGGGTCAGGAATGAGGTCCTGCCCCTGCCCCAAGTGGAGGAGTTTAAGTATCTTGGGGTCTTGTTCACGAGTGAGGGAAGGATGGAGCGGTAGATCGACAGACAGATCACTGCAGCCTCTACTGTTAAATGGAGCCTGTACCAGTCCATCATGGTAAACAAAGAGCTGAGCCGCAAGGCAAAGCTCTCAATTTACCAGTCGATCTACGTTCCAACCCTCACCTATGGTCACGAGCTTTGGGTAGTGACTGAATGAACAAGCGGCTGAAATGAGCTTCCTTTGCCGAGTGGCGGGGCTGTCCCTTAGTGATAAGGTGAGAAGCTCTACCATTCGGGAGAGCTTGGAGTAGATTTGCTGCTCCTCCGCATTGAGAGGGGCCAGTTGAGGTGGCTCGGACATCTGGTTTAGAATGCCTCTTGAACGCCTCCCTGGTGTTGTGTCAGAGAAGCTTGATTGAGAATGGTTTGGACATGTACAGAGGAGGGAGAGTGACTATATTGGTAGTAGGATGCTGAGGTTGGAACTACCATGCAGAAGGCCTAGAGGAAGACCAAAGAGAAGATTTATAGATGTGGTGAAGGAGGACATGAAGGCAGTTTGAGTAAGAGTAGAAGATGCAGAGGATAGGGTGAGATGGAGGCAGATGATTCACTGTGGCGACCCCTAAAGGGAAAAGCCAAAAGGAAAAGAAGGAGGGTAGTGAACTGGTCAGCTTCTTTGATTCACAGCAAGAAGGTCCTGGGTTCAATTTCTTGGCTCAGGGTGTTTCTGTGTGCAGTTTGCATAGTTTCCACCTCATGCTTGTGTGGGTTTCTTCCAGCCCGGGTACTGTGGTTTCCTTTCACAGTTTAAAACATGCACAGTAGGCTCATTGGCAGTTCCAAATTATCCCTTGGTGTGAGACTGTGTGGGTGTGTTGCCCTACGGTGGCCTGACATGTTGTGTCTCCTGCTCTCAACCAGAGCCAGCTGTTTAGAAAATAAATGAGCAAATTAATATATTCTAAGTAGATGCACACAAACGAAGAGGGAACCAATATCACAGAAGACTGCAATAGCAAAGAACAAGCTATGACCATATAAGGAAATCAGTGTGAAAAATAAAAATGGAATCCAGTTTGATGTCACGTTTCCTTCTTGGTTAATAAAAACATCTAAAATACTGAACAGGAGACTAAATATATTGAGTGGAAGTTGACTAATTATAAGAAGCAGTCATTTGTTGTGATGAAATGATGTGACTCACACGGCTCGAAAAGTTATTTTAAATCGGGATTTTCAAGAGTCTCTGATTGGTCGAGGAATGGACTTCACTGTATTACTGATAACACATATTTTAGGCCCATTCATATGGTGCAACTGATCCAGCTGTTACAATAGAAACGGTAATGTATCAGGATGAGTGCATTAATATATGTAAACCTGCACTACTGTCAGAGCTTCATCTTTGGAAAGTTCACCAGGACCTTCAGGTTCAGATGTTTCTACTGTATGTTCTAACACAGCTACCTCTTATTTTGTTTTTGTCTGCAGTGTTCGGGAAAAACCTGGCAGACATCATAGCCTATGAGAAAAAGCTTGGGCCTCGCTTGGTGCCCATGCTGGTGGAAAAGTGTGCCGACTTCATCAGAGAGCACGGCCTGGATGAGGAAGGTATCTTTCGGCTACCAGGGCAGGAGAACCAGGTGAAACAATTCAGAGAAGCTTTCGATGCTGGAGAGAGACCTTCATTTCCACAGTAAGTTAAATTAACCCTTTAACGCCCAAATGATTTTTTGCAGTTAAAAAAAAAAAAATTATCATTAGTTTTTCCTAATCAAAAATGCTGAAGGAAACACCCCGAACACATTTCTTTCAACAACATTATAATAACACTAATAATAATAACAACATAATAATAACAAATAATGACACTCACAAATTCGTGAATAACACAATCCTGCGCACTCAAGGTCGTCTCACAGCTGACTTGTGGCATGTGGGACCAAGTTGTGTTGCATCAGGTGATCCCGCAAGAAGTATATAACACTTGAGCAGCACTGAGTACAATGTGTCTGGTAGTTATTAGTATTTTTTGAAAAAGGACCATATGGTCCTGACGGCGTTATAGGGTTAAATGATCAGCTATAATGCATTCATTTGTTCCGTTTTCACCCAACTGCTTAATCCTACTGTGGCCACACAGATGCTGGAGTCTGCTATAGCCAACTTTGGGTACACCCCAAGCAGATTACCAGTGCAATGCAGGGCAGCACACACATCCATTCACACCCACACTCACACCTCGGGGCAATTTGGAACAACCAGTTATCTGGTTGTGCATGTCTTTGAAATGTTGGAGGAAACTAAAGCAGTACCCGGAGGAAACCCATGCAAGTACAGGAAGAACATGCAGACTTTACACAGAAACATCCCAGAGCTCAGGATTCGAACCCAGAACCTTCTCGCTGTGAGGTTGATACGCTTTTGTGTAAAATTAGTAAGAAACAAACAAAACAACACCTAAAACATAATTTCATTATTGGGAGTGATCATCTTCAAGAACCCTTTGTAGACGTGTGGGTTTATAATGCACATTGATTTCTCGATATATATGAGTCGTGGCAGGGTTTCTGAAGGGTCCAATGAGTAAGTCATAGGTTCTATAAAAAGTTCTGAAAGTCAGGAAGGTCCTCTGAGTTTGATATGAGTAGATCAGTCAGAAGATCTTCATGTTGCTACATAGAACTGCCTGGACTGTTTCTCACCAGAGTTTATGATGTGAGATTCCTTTTAAGGTATTGAGAGTTTATTTCCTGGTTCGGAGATGAGATGTTATTTTCAGTCTTTGTCACTGAAAGACTTTGATCTGTGAACATCAAGCGGTGAACATTTTCCACATGACTTTCTTTAACATTTTTCAGAGTTGTTTCTTCTCTGAAAGACAAACAAATAAATAACAAACATGCAATTCTAGATTGATTGGTTTGTCTGTATGATGGACTCTTCAATAATTCATCACACATTTCACAAATCACATTTTCACAAATTCAAACACAATAGATTTCAGTTTAAACTCTTCTGACTGTAGAAATATTATAATACAGTAGTTTAAACAAACAAACAAACAAAAACCCTCTGCCTTCTTGAAGACTTTCTGAGAAATGTTGGAAACGTTAACCGTCTGTCACAGAAAGTGAGACGATGCCAGAGACAAAAGCAAAACTTTTTTTCCAAAGAACCTGCTTCACATCACATCTGTGGTTGAACCACATCCTGTCCTAACTGAGGTGGTGCTTCCACCGTGAACACACACACACACACACACACACACACACACACACACAAAACACACTTTTGTGAGTGTGTGAGTGAGTGTGTGAATGTGCGGGTGTGAGTGTGTTTGTGTGTGTGAGTATGAGTGCATATGTGTGTGTGAGTGTGAGTGCATAAGTGTGTGTGTGTGTGTGTGTGTGTGTGTGTGAGTGCATAAGAGTGTGTGTGTGTGTGTGTGTGTGTGTGAGAGTGCGTGTGTGCGAGTGTGCGTGTGCGCGAGTGTGCGTGTGCGCGAGTGTGCGTGCGCGAGTGTGCATGTGCGAGTGTGCATGTGTGCGTGTGCGAGTGTGCGTGTGCGCGTGTGTGCGAGTGCGCGTGTGTGCGAGTGTGCGAGTGCGCGTGTGTGCGAGTGCGCGCGCGTGTGTGTGTGCGCGCGTGTGTGTGTGTGCGCGCGTGTGTGTGTGTGCGCGCGTGTGTGTGTGTGCGTGCGTGCGTGTGTGTGCGCGTGTGTGTGCGTGAGTGTGAGTGGTTGTTTTGCAATGGACTTGGAAGCTTTACCCTGCCTTCACTTAAGTTTGGCTGATATAGGCTGTTAGCCCCCCCTCCCAGAAACATAATATAGAATAAAATGGTTCATAAAAGGGCAATGGTGCCCTGGTGGTAAAAGTGCTGGATCACTGATCGTAAGGTTGGGGGTTCAAGCCCCACTTTCCACAGGTTGTCACTGCTGTCCCCCCAGTGCACTAACTGGGTTATCAAAGGCCAGCCATGTCTCTCACTGTCTATGTTGAGATGTTCATTTTTATTAAACTATTGCTGACTTTTGACAAGTGTAGCTGCATAGCCTTCAGCGTGTTTCCTCCCTGCGATGGCCTAGCGAGCTGTCCAGGGTGTACACTGCCCTCGCCCAGTGTCGGCTGGGATGGACGCCAGCCTCCTTGCTACCCTGATCAGCATTAAGCGGTTACGGAAAATGACAATGAATGAACAGTTCATAAAAATGAAATGAATATCTCCTCAAGAGGCTTATATTTTTACCCATAATTCCACACTTCCTGCGTGGCTCTTTCAGGAAGAGCATAGATTCCACAAGCAGGGTTTCAGTGATGAAAAATTGTTTTCGAGAGCCTTCAAGAAACAAAAAAATCAGAGCTCACAAATTAAAAAAACAAACAAACAATTAAATAAATGAATACACACATTTTTGGTTACGGTTCCTAAGAAAAGAGTGGGAATGGAAACGTGGGCGTAGACAGGGAGGCGTGAAAGCCTACAGCTGAAAAATAAAAATATTGTTTGTGTTCAGAATGAACGAAGATGCTGAAAAGTTTTTAGTCCATGTTGAGAATTGCAGAAAGATATTGTTGCGATGTGAGAAGAAGGAAAATGGATCAGCGCAGTGTTCTAACCTGGTACCGATCCATTTTTCTTCTGTTAGTATGGTGGGATGCGCCGTCATCCATGTGACTGAACATGTTCTTTAAAAATCTTTCTGAGTTTCTTGTCCTGTCTGCCTGCAGTGACACAGATGTCCACACAGTGGGGTCTTTACTTAAGCTGTACCTGCGTGAGCTGCCTGAGCCGGTAGTGCCCTGGACTCAGTATCAGGACTTTCTGGACAGCAGTGTGAACCTGGACGCTACAACAGCAGCGGTGAGACGTAGACCCTCATCAGTGTCTTTCAGGAGCCAAATTGAATAAACCCTTAATGTCAACCTGTCTTCTCCGCAGGGGAAGGAGAAGCTGGAGAAACAGATCAGCCTGCTTCCGAAAGCCAACTACAACCTCCTGAGCTACATCTGCAGGTGAGGCTCTGGCTCATGCTTGTATCCTTTTATTCATATGTTTGATATTGTTCTATGATGGAACAGCGACACGACTCCTTTAATGGACTCTAAATAAAAGCTAGCGTGGTGATGGACACTGTGGTTCCTGTAGGTTCCTGTTTGAAGTGCAGCAGCACTCGAGAGTGAACAAGATGAGCGTGGAGAACCTAGCCACGGTGATGGGGGTGAACCTATTCAAACCGCAGGTGGAGGACGCGTTCAGCATGATGAAGGGTGAGGCAATTCTGCTTATTAAACAGCTTGTATCTAAACAAATCAACAATTTCACACAAAGCATTGATTTAAACATTTTCTTTATCCCGCTAACGACATGCTCAATAGCAATGATGGGTTTAAAATAGGAAAAAAACAAAAAAACACTTTCCATGCTGTGATTGACCAATCACAATTAAGTATTTAAATGAGCGAATACAGTATAATAAGATACTGTCAGTATGCACAATCTGATTGGTTGATATGAAGGCAATAAATCACATGTGGAACTGGTGTGTATCCAACCAGCTGCTTAGCTGTTAGCGAAGTGCACAGTGCCGTGTAGCGAGGGATCCATTTCATTTTCTGTAACCGCTTAATCCCAATAAGGGTCACAGGGAGGCTGGTGCCCATCCCAGCTGACTCCGGGAGAGGGCAGAGTACACCCTGGACTGCTTGCCAGGCCATAGCAGGGCGGAAACATGCTGACGGCTTTGCAGCCCACGCTTGTCAAAAGTCAACAATGGTTCTTTTACAGTCTCTTACCATGGACAGTGAGAGACATGGCGGGCCTTTGATAACCAAGTTAGCTGCAATGGGGGGACAGTGACAACCTTGTGGAGAGTGGGACTCGAACCCCCAATCTTTGGATCAGCAATCCAGCACCCTATACCACTGCCCTAGCAAGGGATCTCTGTGGACATATTCATCCCAGAAGGGAAATTATTTCCTCTGCATTCAACCTGTCCAAAGTGAGCACACACAAAACACACACACACACACACACACACACACTCACACACTCACACACACCCTTGGAGCAGTGGGCTGTCTCACACACACAATGGGGCGCCTGGAGAACAGTTTGGGGTTAGGTGCCTTGCTCAAGGGCATTTCAGCCATTTTTCTGTGGAGGACGGGAAGGTGCTGCTCAGTCCCCCACACATTTTTCCTTCTGGTTGGGATTGGAACCAGGGACCTTTCAGTCCAGTGGGAAGAGCACCGCATGCCATGCTCTACAGCGCCAACTTCTGAACAACATTTTACTTTCAAAGCTTCACTATAAACAGTTAATCAAGCTGTTCCAGATGTTCGATACCAGTCGGACTCAATCCCAGTCCTGAAGAACCTCTGTGTTTTTCCTGGATACTTAATCAGATGATGGGATTAAATGGTTTAAACATGAAAAATGTCCAGAGTTAGGAACTGTTACAGTTCACACCATGAAATGTTTTAGCGATGCTGTTCTTCTGTTTGCTGGGTTTTTTTGTTTGTCTTTTTAAACGAATCATCTATAAGATATTGCTTAAACTTGTCCCATGTGCATGTTCACAGGGACACCAATGATCCAGAAGGTGATGACAGTGATGATCAGGCACCACGAGCTGCTCTTTCCTGATTCTAAAGACATCACTCCATCTCCTGCTCCTGTCAAGAAGCTGAAGAGCAAAAAACCATCAAATCCACGTAATTTTGTGGGCTGGGAGTCTGCAGAGGTACGTCACTGACCATAAGGCCCTGTAAAGGTGTATGAGCAGTACATTGTTCTGAAGTACATCCTCTTTTTTAATAGACAATACAGATTTATTTGTTATTACAGGGATCCTTCGCTACTTTGCGCTTCAAGTCATGCGACTTCAGTACATTGCATTTAATATTCATTGATTAAAAAATAAGGGAATTAAGGAGGAATAGGGGAAAAGTTAAGGTCAATTATGCAAAAAAAAAAAAAACCCTAAACCAACAAAAAACAACCCAAAATCTCCCATCAAAACTAGTTGCATTGTTGCATCTGTGTGTGCCTGCGCATCTGCCGCGTGCATGCGCATGCATGCGTATGTATGTGTGTCGTCTTCTTCTCATGCCATACCATCTATGTGTGTGTATTTATATTTTATTTACATCTTATGTTTTTTTATGTTTCATTGTTATTATAAGCATTCATAGCATTGAATGTGTATTTATTTATATTATATACACATATACATGTACATATACGACAGTGGGTGGGTGGGAGGGGTGATCCCACTTCACGGATTCCGATGGTCGCGTGGGGATCTTGGTCCCAATTGACTGCGGAAAGTGAGGGATCCCTGTATTTATACCACAGCACTGTTGAGTTCTGGACTCTGATTGGTCAACAGTATTGACGAGAGCAGCAGGTCTGACAGTATTTGCTTAGCACATTATCGATTCTACAGCAATGATATTGGATTTATAGGATTTAAGAATAAGTGACTGGAACAAATCAAGATTCTTTTTATTATCTTAAGATAAAAAAACAAGCAAATCGCACCATTTCACTTTCTTTCTTCCTTTCGGCTTTTCCCCTTTTCTCGGGAGTCGCCACAGTGAATCATCTGAGTCGTTCGTTTGATTTGGCAGAGGTTTTCACGTCGGATGCCCTTCCTGTCACAACCCTTTTAACAAGGGACAGAAACACGCTGACGACTTTGCAGCTACTTTTTTACGAAAGTCAGCAATGGTTCTTTTACATCAACCTCTCACCATAGACAGTGACAGACATGGCCCGCCTTTGATAACCCAGTTAGCCGCACTGGGGGGACAGTGACAACCCTGTGGGGACTCGAACCCCCAACCTTAGGATCAGCGATCCTGTGCCCTATCCACTAGACCACCACTGCCCCTAAATTGCACCATTTTCACTATTGAAGGCATTTTATAAATCTATACCGTAACCATTTTGAATTCTGGAATCTGATTGGTCAGAATGTCTAGATTGAGCAGCTCTGACTGTAGCAGAGGTTTACACTAAGCCCCTGCCCATTTGTGGTTCACTGTTTGCATCCCAGCATACTCGCGAATTTTGCTCTGAACGGCTTTGTTTCATAATGTTTTTAAATTAGCACAGTGCTTCTCAATTATTTTCTGTGAAATCTAAGAAGAAAAAACCATTTAACGCCCACCCCCAGCGCACTGCTGAAATTGTGTGGCCAGTGGCATAGTGGATAGGGTGCTGCACTCATGATTGGGAGGTTGTGTGTTCAAATCCCAGTTAGATCATACACATATCACACTGATTAAGACTCCTGGGCAAGGTCTCAACCACAAGTGTGCTCTGTTCACCCAACAGTATAAATGGGTACCAGTAAAAATATACTGGGAAGGTAATCCGCGATGGACTAGCGTCCCATCCAGGAGGAGTTGTACTCCTGGTCGCTTCACACTATGGAAACCGGGATAAGCACCGGTCCGATGAGCCACTGGGCTCATCAGGTGTAAAAAGCCCAGCAGACTTTACTTTTTATCAGCGCCCTGCATGCGACTTCTTCTTCTTTTCCTTTCGGGTGTTCCCTTCAGGGGTCGCCACAGTGAATCATCTGCCTCCGTCTCACCCTATGCATCCTCTGCATCTTCTCTTATACCATGTCCTCCTTCACCACATTCATAAATCTTCTCTTTGGTCTTTTTTTACGTGGCCCTCTTAAATTCTTACCAATGGAAAATACCAAAGAATATCAAAAGAACCCGTACAGAATTACCAAGTAAATGACCAACAAACAAGGCGGCTAACTTTAAATAATCTTTTAAATAATGAACAATTAAACATGGTATGATACAGTTACAATGTTGTGCACAGGTACCATTTATTATAAGAACTAACTACTCTGGGTGTGAGCACAGATTAGAGTTCACTGTGGGGGATTGATCTCACCAAACTTGATTGCAAATGACGAACTGCAATTTATGCATGTACCTGTCCATACAGCCGTTCAGTGGATTTCCTCACGACACCCCAAGGTCTTGACATGAATGCTTAAGAAGGTCACTTTGGGTGACAAAAGATGCAGCCAAACAAAATGGACAATCCTCCAGAGATCCTTCATGGATCCACTCGTGAGTCATCCTATCAAATATCCAGGATAGCAAAGCAATAAGTCCTCGGCTGAGTGAAGGATAGTTCAGCCCTGGAATTCACCAAGAACCCTTACAGATTCGAAATGCTGCTCCTTCTCCTCAGTCCTTGATAGCTATTGCTCCCAAAACCAAGTGGTCCTGGTTTCCCCCAACAAGTTGTTTTCTCTCTGGTACAAGCCTGAACAAGCCCAGGCAAGCCCAGACAAGCCCCGACATGTCTGTGTTGCTCCTCCTCTCGGTAAGATTGGGCAACTGCAGTCCTTTCCACTGTTTTCTGTAGGTTGCAGCACTCCCCTGTGATTTCGCAACACCCCAAAGCATTGTACAATACCATCAGTACACATGCACCCAGGTCTCACACCACTACTACCTTAAAGTGCATGTGTCCTTAAACATATTGCATCTATGTGTGAAACTATCAATAGCCCTGACCGACCAATGTGTACCAGTGAGTAGATACAGCAAACATACATTATATAAGTATTTTAGCAAAAATACGCAGGACCCCCAATTTAGACTTAATGACCACCGTTTATATTACACATAGTTAAGACACTTATTAAAGCCACTCGCTATGACTCTACCCTGGTATATAACTGACTTTCGACAAGAGTAGCTGCATAGCTATCAGCATCTTCATTCCCTGCAATGGCCTGGCGAGCTGTCTGGGGTGTACTCTGCCCTCGCCCGGTGTCGGCTGGGATGGGCGCCAGCCTCCCCGTGTCCCTAATTAGAATTAAGTGGTTCAGAAAATGAATGAATGTGTTTGAGTCCTTCTTGTAATTTTTATAAAGAAAAAGAATATATATCCCACGAAGCGTGGGACAGGGTGCAGCCAGATGTGTTAACGGGTTGTGTAGTCTACCTCACCATCACGCCCTTCGTGGGATTTTCTTCCTCTTTATTTGTTATATTAATGTTGTTTTGTTATAGTTTTAATTTACAAAAACAACTGCAACAGAGAAAAGTATACAAATATTTATTTTAAAAAGGAGCCTGCTCAACATTCTTTGAAATAATATTAATGCTTAATGCTGCACTGACCGACCCATTCTCAGAGTGGACACTGAACCACACCCAGTCTTTTATTTTGTCACTGGGAGGAGAGTTATTTAATTCGGAGATTGCTGTGTCCCTTGAGACTCATCACTCTGTCTGACACGCTTTTCACTTCTCGTTTTCACCTCCCCATGTGCACCTATGAGAGAGAGAGAGAGAGAGAGAGAGAGAGCGAGAGAGATTTCCTTTTGGCTTTTGGCTTTCTTAGGGGTCGCCACAGTGAACGATTCACACGTTTGATTTGGCATAGGTTTTAACGTCGGATGCCCTTCCTGACACAACCCTTTCAGCAAGGGGCAGAAACACGCTCACAGCTTTGCAGCCTACTATAAATAGCATTACAGTAGTACCATAATGCTTTTCGTGTAAAGGACAGAGTTACTATTGTTTTATGTTTTATTTCTTGACTCAGGCTTTTAACCTTCCATGAACATCTGTAAGATTATAACTCTGCTAAGAAGACATGGTCAACACACACACACACACACACACACACACACACACACACGTGTGATTTCCACACGCGTGCGAGTGAGAAGAAACGGGCTTGAGTGATATCGCAAGGGAATATGGCCAAACCCGTCTACCATCGGTACGATATTGAAACAGAAGGAGGTCTTAGACGGTATGCTTTAATCATTTTAAAGGGTTTAGGGGGTAGGATTGGGGGCCTTGGAATGAATCACGTGTTTTACATGTAAAATGCGGTTCAATTTACGAAAAATCCAGGTTAAGAAAAAGGCTCTGGAACGGATTAATTTCGTACGGTGAGGTACCACTGTATTTGTCTATAGAATTGTTCTGAATACACCTCTGCATGACATTGTATCTTTATTAACATTAAAAATAAAAAGCATTAAATAATAATTAAAAACTCCACACTTAAATCTAGTTCATATGGCAAAAAAGCATGTTCCCCAGGATCATTCGCAACCCCCCCCCCACCCCACCCCCACACCCTGGCATCACACCATGCCCCCCAAGGGGGGCGTGCCCCACTACTTGAGAAGCACTGAATTAGCGGCATCACGGCATTACTGGCATGTGATTCAAATTTAACCAATGTCTGAGAGCTTTTGTTTCTCCTTCCTGCTAATTGGTTTCAGATGATGATGATGTCACTTCTTTTTTTTCTCCTTCGTGCACATGTTACTAACATGATTGCTTGAATTGCGAATTCTCATTTTTTTTCATTTGTTTTTAATGATAATTTAAGACCTTTGATGTCACTTAAACTCCCTGCATCTTCTCTAGCTTCTGGTCGGTCCGGAGCCTATGCTCTTTATTTATTCATAAATATTACCACAGTACAAAATTAAAAAGTTTTTACTTAATCATTACTACATGTTACTGCATTATTACTGTATTAATAAGTAAGACTGGCTATAGAATGTGTTTAACAAACAGATTTTAGCGAATGTAATATCATATTAAAACTGGGATCCCGGGGTGGGGCGGAACGCAACCTCCATGAATAATAATAGGGCTTTCTGTACATAAGCTCCTTTGTTTGGTCACATTATTGTTTCTATAGCAACAGCTCAGTCACAGGAATCTGTGTGGAAGATGCAACACTAGTAATAAAAAGGTTTTAAAATATTTGTAATTGTTGCTATTTGCAGCTAAATGCAGCCGTGAGGGGGGGGGCACAAACCAGTGTCTCTCCCTCACGCCGGTCCCAAGCCCGGATAAATGCAGAGGGTTGCGTCAGGAAGGGCATCCGGCGTAAAACAAATGCCAAATAAACTATGCGAATCACAAGAAAGAATGACATACCGGATCGGTCGAGGCCCGGGTTAACAACGACCGCCATCAGTGCCGTCAACCAACAGGGTGCTGATGGAAATTGGACTACTGTTGGTCGAAGACGTCGAAGAAGGAGAGGCGGGAGGCGTGTCCGTTGCCAGAGAGAGAAGAGGAAAGGCATGAGTCTAGGACTGAAAGTAGGGACTTTGAATATTGGAACTATGACAGGAAAAGGTAGAGAGCTGGCTGACATGATGCAGAGGAGGAAGGTGGACATACTGTGTGTTCAGGAGACCAGGTGGAAAGGTCGCAAGGCTAGAAGCATAGGAGCAGGGTTTAAGCTGTTTTATCACGGTGTGGATGGGAAGAGAAATGGAGTCGGAGTCATCTTGAAGGAGGAGTTTGCCAGGAATGTTCTAGAAGTGAAAAGAGTGTCAGACAGAGTGATGAGTCTCAAGTTAGAAATTAAAGGTGTGATGGTCAATGTTGTTAGTGCTTATGCCCCACAGACAGGATGTGAGCGAGAAGAGAAGGAGAGATTCTGGAGGAGTTAGATGAAGTGATGCAGAGTACCCCAGAGGTGAAAGAGTGGTCATTGGGGCAGACTTCAATGGACATGTTGGTGCAGGAAACAGAGGGGACGAGGAAGTGATGGGTAGGTTTGGTATCCAGGACAGGAACGCATGAAGGACAGATGTTGGTAGATTTTGCAAAAGGATGGAAATGGCTGTGGTGAATACTTTCTTCCAGAAGAGAGAGGAGCATAGGGTGACTTATAAAAGCGGAGGTAGGAGCACACAGGTAGACTACATCTTGTGCAGGCGATGTAATTTAAAGGAAGTCAGTGACTGCAAAGTAGTAGCGGGTGAGAGTGTTGCCAAACAGCATAGGATGGTGGTGTGCAGGATGATGCTGATGGTGAGGAAGGTGAAGAAGGCAAAGGCAGAGCAGAAGACAAAGTGGTGGAAGTTGAAAAAGGAAGAGTGTCGGGTTGTCTTCAAGGAGGAGTTGAAACAGGCTTTGGGTGGTCAGGAAGTGCTTCCAGATGACTGGACAACTACAGCGAATGTGATCAGGGAGACAGGTAGGAGAATATTTGGTGTGTCATCTGGAAGGAAAGTAGATAAGGAGACTTGGTGGTGGAATGAGGAAGTGCAGGAGTGTGTACAAAGGAAGAGATTAGCTAAGAAGAAGTGGGACATTGAGAAAACCGAAGAGAGTAAACAGGAGTACAGGGAGACACAGCGTAAGGCAAAGGTAGCAGTGTCAAAGGCCAAACAGAGTGCGTTTGATGACTTGTATGCTCGGCTGGAAAGTAAGGAGGGAGAAAATGATTTATACAGGTTGGCACAGCAGAGAAATAGAGATGGGAAGGACGTGCAGCAAGTTAGATTGATAAAGGACAGAGAGGGAAATGTATTGACTGATGACAGAAGTGTGCTGGGAAGATGGAAAGAGTACTTTGAAGAGCTGATGAATGAGGAAAATGAGAGAGAAAAAGAGTAGAAGAGGTGACTGTTGAGGACCAGGAAGTAGCAAAGATTAGTAAGGGTGAAGTGAGGAGGGCATTGAAGAGGATGAAGAATGGAAAGGCAGTTGGTCCTGATGACATACCGGTGGAGGTATGGAAGTGTCTAGGAGAGGTAGCAGTAGATTTTCTGACAAGAACATTTAACAAGGTCTTAGAGAGTGAGAGGATGCCAGAGGAATGGAGGAGAAGTGTGCTGGTGCCCATTTTTAAGAACAAGGGAGACGTGCAGAGTTGTGGCAACTACAGAGGGATAAAGTTGATGAGCCATACGATGAAGTTATGGGAAAGAATAGTGGAAGCTAGACTAAGGGCAGAAGTCAGCATTTGTGAACAACAGTTTGGTTTCATGCCCAGAAAGAGCACCACAGATGCAGTGTTTGCCTTGAGGATGTTAATGGAGAAGTACAGAGAAGGTCAGACGGAGCTGCATTGTGCCTTTGTGGATCTGGAGAAAGCATATGACAGGGTGCCGAGAGAAGAACTGTGGTATTGCATGAGGAAGTCTGGAGTGGCAGAGAAGTATGTTAGAGTGGTGCAGGACATGTATGAGAGATGTAAGACAGTGGTGAGGTGTGCTGTCGGTGTGACAGAAGAGTTCAAGGTGGAGGTGGGACTGCATCAAGGGTCAGCTCTCAGCCCCTTCTTGTTCGCTATGGTGATGGACAGGCTGACAGACGAGGTTAGACAAGATTCCCCATGGACTATGATGTTTGCAGATGACATTGTAATCTGTAGTGAGAGCAGAGAACAAGTGCAGGAAAATCTAGAGAGGTGGAGGTATGCCCTGGAAAGGAGGGGAATGAAGATTAGCCTCAGTAAGACAGAGTACATGTGCATGAATGCCAAGGACCAAAGAGGAACGGTGAGATTACAGGGAGCAGAGATAAGAAAGGTGGAGGATTTTAAGTACTTAGGCTCAACAATCCAGAGCAATGGCGAGTGTGGAAAAGAGGTCAAGAAGCGTGTGCAGGCAGGTTGGAATGGTTGGAGAAAAGTGTCCGGTGTGATGTGTGATAGGAGGGTATCGGCAAAAATGAAAGGAAAAGTGTACAAAACGGTGTTGAGGCCAACGATGCTGTATGGGTTAGAAACAGTGGCCCTGGGGAAAAGACAGGAGGCAGAGGTGGAGGTAGCAGAGATGAAAATGTTGAGGTTCTCTTTGGGAGTAACGAGGATGGATAGGATTAGGAATGAGTACGTCAGAGGGACAGCACATGTAAGACGTTTTGGAGACAAAGTCAGAGAGGCTAGATTGAGATGGTTTGGACATGTACAGAGGAGGGATAGTGAGTATATTGGTAATAGGATGCTGAGGCTGGAACTACCAGGCAAAAGGCCTAGAGGAAGACCAAAGAGACGATTCATGGATGTGGTAAAGGAGGACATGAAGGTCGTTGGTGTAAGAGAAGAAGATGCAAAGGATAGGGTGAGATGGAGGCAGATGATTCGCTGTGGCGACCCCTGAAGGGAAAAGCCGAAAGGAAAAGAAGAAGCTATGATGAAGCATTTAGCATTTATGGAAGGAGTCTCCAGTTTTAGTGTTTTGTAAATGTGGAAAAATAAAAAGGATGGTGAGCAAAAAGCTTCTTTCTCAATCCTCTGCTTCCTCAGTGTGAGATGTCCTCTTTGTCGGAGTCCCCAGAAGAAGAGGAAGCGGACACATTTGACATGGACAACTCGGCATCAAAGGTTGCTCCCACTTCATCCTCCTCATCCCCTGTGTCCTCCCCTTCAACAGACATCATGAGTACGAGTCCCAGGAAGCGTACGCAGACTCTGCCAACCTTAGGTGGCCCTCCTGGACTTAGATCCCCACGAGAACCATCCTGGGAGCGTTGGAGCTATCTGCAGGAAGCTTTGGAAGAGAAGGAAGAGAAAACGTTCTCTGAGGACATTTTCAAGATCCTGGACCTTCAAAAGGCGACGTTGTTCCCAGAAAAACAGAACAACATCGGGAAAGATGAAGGGAAGGATGCTGCACAGGAAGGGAGGAGTAGGAACGGTGCGGTTCTACCTGCAGAACCTCCACAAGCGAAAGTGAAACCTCAGGCCAAGCCAGAAGAGCCTGTGAACTTGAAGCGGAGTTCACCTTCCCTGAGCAGAGAACAGCCACAGAAACTGGGAGAAAACACAAGTGACCAACAGCAACTCATTACCAGGTTTGAGCTTTCAAATTTCCCAGAACTTCGTAGGTTTAAAGTTTCCTGATTTCTAACATACCCGATGCAAAGCATGCAACATTTGATTCTGTAGGAACTGTTCAAGAAACCAAAGAATTATTTAAGGTGTCAGGCTGCACTTCCTGTTGCAGAGCCGCTCGAGTTTCATATCACAACCGGATTGTTTATTCTTTAAACTATAAATGTGGTGAAATTAAAAGCATGAAATAAAGATTTAAGGACAACAACCAGCCGTAAGTGACTGGATATTTCTGTGGTTTTGAACCTTCTGTATGAAGGTGTCCCTGTACTTAAAGAAGGGTTGAGATTTGTAAGTTGTAGACACAGACATTATATTAATTGAACTGTTCATTACACCCGACAGCAATCAGTATAGCATGACACCGCAAAAACATTTCAGAAAAATCCGTCATCATCACACCACCAATCACTGCCTCACGAGCCATTGGGAGGTATCCAATCACATGCCCCTCTGACTCCCTGCTCATGTGTGACCCTACCATATGAATGAACCAGCAATCAGCGTGCATGTGGGGGTGGGCGTGGCTTTGGAAGGAACTCACTCTGGAGGCAGAGGAAGGTTTAGTCAGAACCTTGGGGGGGAAAATACTACTTCCAAGCCGCAGCTTTAACACTCAGTTCCTTCTGTTTTATCACCGTTTAAACTCTTTCATTCGGGGTCAGATAAAAGGCAGAAACTTTTAATAAAAACCAAACCAGGAACTATTTTAGGGAACTGTGCAGTTCATGTTCTTCAAAAGATAAAAAAAAAAACCTGTGAGGAGTTGCTCATAGTACAAGACTTGATCACCAGTTGATGCTGAAAATCACACGATAAAGGTGAGCAACATTACCTGGAGCTTGTGGGTTTGTTCGCAATTCCGAAAGTATTATAATTATATAAATATCTTGATGATGCTATTATGAACATATATTCATAATTTGTCACAATTTTATGACCTTAAACAGTGTAGAATTGTAGTATTATTTCTACACAAAGTTCACTCCCACCATATGGGATGCTGTGGATGTGTGACTAGTCCTGAGTGCGCCACCTGTAGGATTATTGAGGAATGGCTATGTTTCACCACATTGAATTCACACATTTCCTAAGCTGTTTAATCATAATTAAGGTTGCGGGGAGACTGGCTCCCATCTCAGCTGACCCTGGTTATGGGCGGGGGACACCCTGAACATCTCGCCAGGCCATTGCATGGCCAATACACACAACCATTTATGCTGATTTTCACACCAGTGTTCGATTAGGAACCGCCAATTATCATACTGTGCATGTCTTTGGACTGTGGGAGGAAACCAGAGTATTCAGAGGAAACCCATGCAAGCACAGGGAGAACATGCAACCTTCATGCAGAAACGCCCTTCAGACTAAGACCTTCTTGCTGAGAGGCGAACATGCCAACCACTGCACAACCATATCGCCCCACACTGAATTCAAACACATGAATAAAAAATAACTGAAAAATCGATTTTGGAGCCAATGTGGTGAGACATGAATCGTCACACCAAACAATTACAATGTATAACTTTATCAATTTCCCCGACATCGCTATCAATCATGGGCGTCTGTGAGCTTGGGCGCACAAGGGGCGGATAGCGCTTTCCTCCAAAGCATGACATGCTGACAGTGAATGAACATGCTCAGAAGTTCAAAAAAACGTGGGCGGAAGGCCCGAGAAAGCACACACCTTGTGGCCATGTGATAGTAAACTGATAGCTCATGACACAAGTAGTCAAACATACCATACCATCTACATACCGTACCATACCATATCTGACTTGTATACCAACAGTGCATGTTAAACGCTGATTAAATCCTTTCACTTAACGCTGCTCATGTTGACATCAATGTTATCCTAATGTATGTTGTTCAGCCTCAGGCAGAAGAACCAGGAGCTGAGTGAAACCGTGGCGGAGCTGCAGTCGGCGCTGGAGGCTGAACGTCGCAGTAAATCGTCTCTGGAGATATTATTACGGAATGCTGAGCGCAGCAGGGATGAAGCCCTTATGCGCAACGAACAGCTGGACCGCGAGATCCAAGAATTCATCAGTAAACCAAAATCGATGTGAACGCACTCTCAGCCAGCTGTCCCAGCTCGGGACCCCCACACGAGGACAGATTGGTACCGACTAATCCAAGATGGCTATTCTATGGGTTTACTAACCATCTGGCTATTTATTTCCGGAGGATATTGTAAAGTGCTTCATATTTAAATATGATGGACAATAATATTGTGGATGTGGATCATAGGATTTTTTTCATTAGGTAATAAATATATCTTTGCAGCAGGGTAACTTTTATCTTGCCTTTATTATCAGTGGATTAAATATCGGCTGGTACCGATACGTGCACAGAGGAGAAGATTCCCAATGTTAATCGATCATCCATGTGAGCTTCTGCTGAGTAGAAATTTCCTTTTGCACCAGACAATCAAGCAAAACATTGAACTGTGACAATTGCCGTTGTCAGGATCCTGTTTGTGAAGGACAATATTACTGGACTGTTGGGTTTTTGAGGTTGTTTATTTTAAAGCTGTTCCCAACACCAGTTCTCTCCGGTGTCTGTTGCTGCCTGACAGAATCAAATGGAGAACTGTTTTTGGATTTTCTGCCACCGGAAACTTGAACCTCACAATAAATTTCTGACTCAGTTTGCAGCATGAATGATGTCATCATGTCACCTCAATTTTATTCTACATCCTACATTGGGCTCCACGGTGGCATAGTGGTTGCATGTCAGCCCCACAGCAAGGTTCCAGCCCCGGGCTCGGTGAGGGCATTTCTGTGTGGAGTTTCTGTCCTCCCTGTGCGTGTGTCGGATACCCCCCCCCCTCCCCCCATACACCGGGTTTAACTGACTGTTCCATATTGACCCTGGGTGTGAGAGTGAGTGTGAGTGTGTATGGTTGTGTGGGTGTGTCCTGCAATGGACTGGCGAGCTGTTCCGGGTGTACAACCCTAACAAAGTATAAAGTGGTTTTGAAAATAATGAACCACTGGCAAAATATCCCAAAATACAGACAGAATGTACAACACTGGTTAGTGCATCCCATAATGCTACATGCTGATTTCCAACTAATCAAAATCTTCGAAAAACAAGATGGATAGAACTGGGTGGGGGTACTGAAAGGCTCCTCCTCCTCCTTCTCGGTTGGGCACCAAAGAACTG
This sequence comes from Plotosus lineatus, assembly GCA_024760905.1. NCBI lineage: Eukaryota > Metazoa > Chordata > Actinopteri > Siluriformes > Plotosidae > Plotosus > Plotosus lineatus. Next base: position 60,745,460 of record CM045734.1, read on the forward strand.
ACATTCTTCTACCACAAATTAGTGAACAAGATTGGTATATATTTATGATGCAAATGCCAAAAATTGAAACAACATTCGTAAGGTTCGATCTGATTTGAGTGATTTGTCAAATTCTCATAATTTTCTCAGACCCACCATAACTGTGTATGTGGTATTCATAATAACTCAAATAAAAATAATGCACAGAAAAAAATCTCTGATGGTCAGCAACTCGGTCTGAGACTGTCTGCATCTGTCGCTTCTGCAGTATAAGTCAAAGGCCTCGTGTGATTTTCGTACGAAGTTTTCATAAGTATTCTTGTTTTTTTTTTTTTTTTCTTTTTTCTTTTTTCTTTTTTGAGCATAATCACTAACAGAAATTCAGGCTCCATGATACAGTATCAAGGTTAAGAGCTAGTGCTCTGTAACAGCGTAGCTGCGTTTTCTAACCCAATCGATCTCCAATGCTAACTCACTCATTTATTAAAGCCCATTTCCACCACTAAAGAAAATAAAAGCTGGATTGGGGCTTATAATTGTGACTTAGCACCTCATAGTTATGGCTCATAACCCAAATTATTTTCTTCGTTTAGTTGAAATAGGCTTCCATAGTATTGTATGCTTGCTAAGTACGATGGTTAACACACGTTAACTAGCCAGGTTTTCTGGTTTACTGCCACCAGCCTCGCGTGCAATGTAAGCTTTAGGGATGTAACGTGAGGCACACATTGTATACCAGGCCAGTATAAGTGTGGAATAAACCAGGCCAGTATTTCCAACACAGCCTCGGTTCGTGTCCTATGGTAAGAAATATGAAGACTCCCTCTTGCATGTGAACGAGGGTGTGAGCATTGAAGGTTATCACAGGCCTTGAAACAAACAATGAAAAACTCTGGGGAAAAAATTACGTAAGTAAGGATGTTAGCGGGATGCCTGAGAATTGTCATGGCGATCGAAAAACAAAAGATGTGGATCCAGACCAAGAGGTGCGCAGGATGTCCCTCTGGAGATCAATAAGAAAACATCCATGCTCTGTTCACAATCTCTGGTTGGGATGTACATGACGCAGATTATTCTGGTAGGCTTGAGGATTGATTGAACGAGATCTTTCTGGAAGGTTCAGTCAAGTTTGATTAACGTCACAGCTGCACTCTGAAGTGTTTCCCTGCCACCAGAGAAAGGAAAGTACCAATGCTTGTTTGAAAAGAAAGGGAAGGCGAGAAGAATACTGGAACAATTGGTCACGAGGTCAAACTTCTCCAACACACCCTCTTAAGGGTTTATCATCATGACACCTGACCTTGTGCGTCATTTCTAATCACTCATACATAAGGCAGAGTCGGAATATCTGATCTTCAGGGTAGACCATTACTGCCTCGAGTGCTGGTCTGCACTTGACTGATCTGAGAAAGTCCTGCTGACAGGTTTGTACGTGCTCAGCATTCAGACTTGGCGATCAAAAAGCTGCTCCCAAATCAGTAGAACCTGCTGTGCCATTCTTCGGTACCTTGGAGAATTTGAACTACGTGAAGCATCCTGGCCAGCCAGGGTCTAGTTTGTACAAACCTCTCATCACTGGCCGAGTTTTCTTTTGACTGAGTCCTGCCTGTCCCTTGAGGATTGCGATAAGGGTTTTCCCAGCACTTCAGCGAGTGCTGTTTCTATGACGTATGAGTGCAGAACAACACACGTCGCTAAACTACTGATAACTTGGGAGCCACCATTTGAACAGGCAAGCACTGATGGGGCATTAAAAACATAAAAAACTTTACTCGGTAAATTGTAGATGATTGGAGAAGAGATTAAACAGTAATAAGTAAAAAGAAATTAAAAGAAATCATTTTAAATGCAGATCATCATTTATGGTCTATTAATATAATATCGCACAGAAACTGGAGAGATTCCCAGGCTCAGGGTGTTTATGGGTGGAGTTTGCATGCTCTCCCCATGCTTGCATGGGTTTCCTCCCGGTATACCGTTTTCCTCGCAGAGTACAGAAACACACACCTTAGGCTAATGAACTGCTCCAAATCACCCCTCAATGTGAGATTGAATGTGAATAGTTGTGTGTGTCTTGGCCCTGCGATGGCCTGGTGAGCCATCCAGGGCGTATCCTCCTTCACCCAGAGTCGGCTGAGATGGACTCCAGCCTCTCTGCTTTCAAAAAGCAGTTAGAAAATGGATGAATAACACTCAATGGGTTTGGTGATAACTGACTCCAAATGGACTTGTCAAGTTCACTTACTGTTCCAAGGAACTCGTGGAGGATGTTGAAGGACTATTCTTCTATGATTACGGTTGAACTCTGATGCTGTGCATGTCAGGATAGTAAAAAGGATTTAAAGTCTCGCCATTCAGTCACAAGTAGATGAAATAAAGATGGAGTGCAGTGGTGTCTCCTGGAAATGAAATGGAATCGGATCCACAGTGACTTTCTGAAGTCGTTAGTTTCCTCCTGTATGCGAGTGTTAACGAGCCCGGCACCGGCCGTCGTGATATGAATAATCACCATCTTTATTATTTCTCCTGAAGTTGCTTCCTTTCTTCTGTTTCTTATCATTTGACCTTTGACTTTTACACTTACTACCAGTCGCTGTTGCAGTCATGTTATTGTTATATATTTCCGAGCATATAAATCCTGAGGTTCTTGGTAAGGTTACCATTCACTATATCTGAGGTGTTTTATTTACATTTACATTTATGACATTTGGTCAATGTACTTATTCATCATTTTTATGCAATAGAGACATTGACGATTAAGGGCCTTGCTCAAGGACCCAACAGGGGGATTATAGTAGTACTGGGGCTTGAACTGCCAACCTTTGGACCAGTAATCGCAAGCCACTGCTGCTCTTCCATTATTGGTTACTTTTGGATGAATATAAATGTTTCCTGGCGAAACCACCCCAGCTCACAAGTTTAGTGTCTCTTATTAACCAGCTCTACATTTTGTTTTGGTTCTGTATCGCTTTACGATAACAATAACAAGATGGCATTACCAAAAGAACGAACTTGCAAATACCCAATAATTTGGTAGCACAACAATCCCTGCGAACACGCACGAAGGTCAGAATTTGGTTGGTTTCACAAAACTATATATTCAGGGCGCTGGATTGCTGATCCTAAGGTTGGGGGTTCAAGTCCCCACAAGGTTGTCACTGTCCCCCCCCAGTACAGCTAACTGGGTTATCAAAGGCTGGCCATGTTTCGCACTGTCTATGGTGAGAGGTTCATGTAAAAGAACCATTGCTGACTTTCGCAAAAAGAGGAGCTGCAAAGCCATCAGCGTGTTGCTGTCCCTTGCTAAAACGGGTGTGTCAGGAAGGGCATCCGACGTAAAAACCTATGCCAAATCAAACGTGCGAATCATTCGCTGTGGCGACTCCTGAAAAAGGGAAAAAGCCGAAAAGAAAATGTCATGTACATGATGTATATGCTCAATGTTGTTTTGATGTTGGCAAAATGTCACAGACATCCCTGTACAGCATGGGACATGGACTGGGTTTTTCTGAACTGGCATTCCTTTAAACCTCGCAGGTACTGAAAAGTGAACCAAACACATGCACACCGTACTTCTAATATTGTTACTGAAACAGCTTCTGGGAATGTTTCCAAGGTTTACAAATACCGTCATCACAACTTTTGTACAACGTTGAAGCAACATTGACGACACAAAAATTGTTAGCCGGGTGATTTGTAAAAAGGAGAAAAGTCTGAGATCAAGCATTCTGTTCTCTCTCTCACTCTCTCTCTCGCTCTCTGTCTCTCGTCTTGCGATGGTTATTAATATCACAGCATCTGGTGCAGGACTCATTAACATTCGCATACAGGAGGAAACTATAGTGGTACCTTGACTTACGAAATTAATCTATTCTGAGGGTTAGCTCGTAAGTCAAAATGTTTGTTAGATAAAACAAAAATTCTCAGAAGAAATAATAAAAAAAACAATTAATCCGTTCCAACCCCCTCCCACACTCATATAACCTGACACAAACATGTATATTTAGCCTAATATATTAAAGGTAAACAATGGTAAATTAATATTTCATAATAAAAATAAATGTCACATTAATAATAATAATAAATAATAAAACAAAAATAAACAATAAGTCAACTAACCCTTCCAATAATCAACTGTAGCAAAAATCTCATGTGGTCGCGAAGATGTCACGTGAGCAGGCATGAGGTGGTGCATAACAGAGGAAGAGGAGGAGAATTTTGTGCATGTACACGCTATGAATGCCAGCGAGGAAAGGCTCATGGTGAGCTCCCACAAGGCCAGTGCTTCTCAAATAGTGTGGCATGTCCCCCTTGGGGGGTGCGCGGTGTGATGCCAGGGGGGGCTTGTATGACCCAGGGTAACATGCTCTTTTGCCATACTGTACTAGAATTAAGTGTAATTACCGTAGGTGGCAGAGGCGCTCACTGTGTTCCATATAGTGTAGGGAAAAGCATCAAGCAAATGATATGAAGTGTAGTAAAAGCTATTTATAGTCGCTCGCAGTGTCGAGGGGAGTGAAATAGTTTTTTCTTCCTATAGGGCACATCACAGAAAAGAATTGCGGAGCACTGCACAAGGTGTTCTCAGAGCGCGGCGGAATACACACGGAAGAATATGAGGCTAATCGGCCCGGAAAGGCCATTTCCTCCCCCAGCAGAACTCGTGAATCAAAATTTCGTTGGTTGAATGGGACAATTTTTTTGGTGGGATCGAAGCTCGTATCATGGAAAAGTCATTATAAAAGACACTCGTAAGCCAACCTACCACTGTATTGGTTTTCAGAAAGACACTGTGGATCTCATTTAATTTTTTTCCCAAGAGACACCACTGTATTCCATCTTTATTTAATAACCTGGGAACGGAATGCAAAGGTGTAGGGAATGTGCACACTCTTACACTCTTACACTCCCAGTGACATCAAAGCAGATGATCCTCACATCTTGTGTTGTGTTGTGAACAAATGATAGTAAAACAAAACAAACACAACAACAACAACAACAATAATAACAATCATCATCATCATCATCATAAGAAAACTCTGTTTGAAAGAAATAGTCAATGAAATGATGGTTCATCACTATAACTACACCACTGGGAAAAATAAATAAAGAGTAGGCCCAAGTCTCTTCCCTGGCTCACCCACCCAAACAAACAAACAAAAAATAAATAAATAAACCCAGCTTCTGCTGTTATCACAACGATGTTTAGAAAGTCCTCATTAAAGGAAAGAAAGTAGATAACATTGCATGCACACAGACAAACACACACACACATTGGGATGCAGAGCTTTTAGATAAGCGACAAAGAGGAAGCAGGAGATTGGAAGCCAGAGTGAGAGAGGGGAAAAAAAGAGAGATGCCACAGTGAAACTCAATGAAGTTGTCCTTCAAACAGAATTCTGCAGACGTCCAAGGCGCATCGAAGTTTGTATGCAGGAATAAATACCTGTGATCGGGAATCGGTGCATTATAAAGCCGCATCATAGATCCACGACAGAGCTACAGATCCTCCAGACCAGGAACCACCTGCAGCAGATGGATCATTCACAACAACTAGCAAAATAAAAAAGCTTGGATGTTATGCTTTTCTTTCCAGGATCTACTCGAAAAAACTTCAAGTTCACTCGCAAGAACTTCATGCATCTCAGAGAGCAGTTCCAGCTGACACATGCTACTGCATTCCTAACCATGGCTAATGTTAAAGGTTCCTCGTCCACCTCGGCACATTGCCTCTCATTCTTCCTGATCATTTCAGGGCTTTTCTCAGGGAATACCAGTCCCATCAGTTCCCTGGACAGACAGCGAGTCGCCCCTGGGCTTGATGATGGTCGTGGAGGAGTTGTGGATCTTTCTCTTCTAGAGCAAGACAGTGAGGTAGATATGCAGAATCTGCTAGAGAACCTACGGGGACAGTTCCTCCGGACCTTCAACCTGTCAGGCCACAGACCCGCCATGCAGCCTGGGGCACATCGAGTGCAACCTCCAGAATACATGCTGGAACTGTACAACCGGTTTGCTAATGACAGAACATCCATGCCATCTGCAAATATTGTACGCAGCTTCAAAAACGAAGGTGAGGATGTTTTATTTGGTTTAGTGGTGGTCTGTTGTTCATTTCCTTGCACTAAAAACTCTATACACAATGTAAATGTAATATAAAAATTTCTGAACAATGTCAGAATACACTTATAGTAAGGTAGGCTCGAGTGTGCAGTTTAGCATTTGCGCATCAAAGTAGTCCTTTATGTCTCAGGCGTTACATAACAATTGGTTTTGTATAAATTGAGACCCGAAATCACATTTACCTCATTTATAAAATCTGTTATCAATGCTTTCCACAGAGTTCAACCCAAGTAACATTGGTCCTGATGGCGTGAGACGACACCCCCTTCTTTTCAACATTTCTATCCCAAATCACGAGCGCGTCATGGCCGCTGAGCTCCGTCTCTACACCCTGGTCCAGATCGACAGGCACCTGTATGCTGGCATTGACAGGACGGTGACTGTATATGAAGTGGTTCAGAGGAATGACAGTTGGCCCAAAGATGGAGAAGAGGAACAGGTACATCTAGCTGAGTTGGCGTCACGGCAGGTTTACGGTACCGACAATGGCTGGGAGACTTTTGACATTACTGCTGCCATGCAACACTGGCGCATGTTGAACTACGGTAACACACACAGACTGGAGGTGCACATCGCAAGTTTAAACCCACAGAACAGGTCAGAGTTCGAGGGTCCAGCCACAGGAGGGGAAATGGAAATTGATACCAGTCCAGAAGAGAGCCACAAACCCTTGATAATTGTTTTCTCCAATGATCAGAGCACAGATCACAGAGGAGAGAAACAGGAGTTGAATGAAATGATCAAGCATGAAATGCCTCGCATGGATCTGAACGACAACCTGGGGACAGAACTCATGGATCTCTGGGGAGAACTAGGAAGTAGGGGACAAGGAGACATAAATGAGGAGGAGCCAGATGAAGGAGCTCTCCTACAGATGCGCTCCAATCTTATTTACGACACAGCTTCCAGGATTCGAAGGAATGCGAGGGGCAACCAGTGCAAGAAGACTTCCCTTTATGTCAATTTTAAGGACATCGGTTGGGACTCTTGGATCTTAGAACCTCAGGGTTATGAGGCTTATGAATGCACAGGAGTCTGTACTTATCCTCTTACCAAACATGTAACTCCAACCAAACATGCCATTGTGCAGACGTTGGTCAGCCTGAAAAGTCCTAAAACTGTTTCCAGAGCTTGCTGTGTCCCCACAAAGCTTGACCCCATCTCACTTCTCTACCTGGATGATGCTGGTGTGGTCACCTACCAGTATAAGTTTGAAGGAATGGTGGTGGCAGAATGTGGCTGCAGATAGTCGTCAATTCGGTTTTGGTAAAGGACACTGTGAAATGGAGATATTTCAGTCTTGGAGAAAAAGAGATTCTACTTGCTGGTGAACAGGATAAAATCAAGACATGAGGACTCCTATGGAAAAAGGATTGTTCCTTCTAAACTTAACACCAAGCTCACTAAAAAAGAGAAAAGAGTGAAAGATTTGGCCAAATGAACAACGCATGACAATCCTCTAAGAAGTTCATTCACTCATTTGCTGAACCGCACATTGAGAACATGCACACTCCATACAGAAAATCCCTCACTAAGCCCAGGACTCGAAGACATCTGTGAACAAGGCAGCACACCACTAAATCAACTAAATAAATGCCTTGAAGGTGATTACAGCCAGCGTCAGAGAGCTGACGGGGTGTTGCGTTGTATTCTGATGGGGTGATGAATCATCTGAACTCGACATGCCAAAGACACACTCCTGGCCTTCATCTTACATCAACACACTTCTTTCTCCAAGCAGGTGTATCTGAAACATACCGCACCTGTATTGGGGATCCTGTGAACTCTAGAAACTCTACGGCCCCCTCAACTGAGGATCGTAGAAACCCCCAGCATCCCAGGCTCTGTAAAACTGTATCTACATCCTTCTCTTCCCTCTGTCAATACACACGACTTCCTGTGTAACTGCAAGCATTTGATACAGTCCATCCATGCTAAAGCAATGTGGTTATCTGGAAAGTCTTTAAGTAACGGAAATGTGTGAAACTAACCAGAATGATCTAGCGTGAGATGGTCCACCAGTCGGCGAGAAAAACCCCAGCAGGATTCCTGTTTTTGTTTTGCATGGACACTCTCTGGATACACTGGACATGCAAAATGTGTAGACCTTGTCCCGGTATCCGACAACTGCCGTTATTTACGTCGATATCAGAATGTCAGAGAACGTCGAAAGAACATTCGTCTGTTTAATGCGCACATAATCAGTCATGTTAATGTGTTTTTAAAACACCTTTTTATTTTTGTACTTTTTAAGAAATATTGCATCCTTATGCCTTACCTCAACATTCTGTAATTATAAATTACCTTCGGATTGCCATCTGCACCATCGGCTCCCATTCGAGGAGGGACTGGCCTGCTCTTTCCAATGACTGATTAATGACAGACTGCACCCATAGAGTGCGGTGATGGTGGGCGTGAGGTGGAGGGGTAGAGGTTATGGGTTTATCTGCATTCTGTTGCCTTGCATACCACGAGAGCTCCGCTCCCAGGGCTTGAGCAGTCCATGATAACAAGGTGTTGGGGCTAAGAAACATGCAAGGAACCATTTCAAGCAACAACTCAATCTGTCAAGATTCCACTGGGTTTCTTCAGTGCCTACTTCAACTCTCTCACCCCAATCCAGACTGATGGGAAGGAATTATTGTCCATGGATGGGCACGGGTTTGCATTCCATTCTTCTTATAATTATTTCATAAAAATACCAAAGTGAATGATTGCTCGTGCATTAGGTGGTGAGCTTGACGGACATGTTCTTCGTACTTTTTGTATGTCCCATTCATCAGAGGAAGTGAATTACCTGCTGAACAGCTGACGAAATACAGTGCACCTTTAAAATACAATCCATTTAAAACTTTCACTGTCTTCAAGAGGTGTAATTATACCTTAAGAACCATGAAAAGAAATCTAAGCCTATGTCCTTTATGCTTAAATATTGAGGATGTAGTAGGTAACCATAAGGGTTCTGTTTAGACTAAAGCAGGCTTTACATGCTATGCTTATGCTAATCAATACCGCTACCAGTTCCACTCATGACTTGTCAAGTGTTTAATGATTAGGGAAGTATATGTCATTCCACAAAAATGTTGTTGAGGATTTTAAACTCAAGTTTGCGTCTCTGTGACAGTGCTGTGAGACACATGGACCATTCCCATCATCATCAGAGCAAGAAACATGACAAGCCATGAATACCAACATCCCGAACCCGTGTCACTGAACTCATGAAATATGGCCTTCCATACTGCTGCTTTATGAAAGAAAAAGCCTATTTATTGAAAAAATTAATTTATTTCTTTTTTATTTTGTCATGTATGTAAAGCAATATATGTAAATAAAAATATTATATATGTACAAATGGTTTCAATTTGTATTAATGGATTCAGTGCTTCATCACATTCACCAGCTACATTCTGCTTCGCTAATTCTGAAAAAAGCAATAAATATAATAGATAAATAAATAATTAAATAAACTCGATAAAACATACTTCCACTAAGACATGCTAAGGCATAGCATCGAGGATTAATTTTCAAGCTGTCACTTGCAGAAATACTGAACAGTCTCTCTCTCTCTCTCTCTCGCTTACACACACACACACACACACACACACACACACACACACACACTGCGAACACTCGAAAACAAACTATTTTTGGATGTGACACATCCAGAGCACTGGGGAGTAATTCATAACTTCTTTAACTTTCCATTGAGAGTAAAAGATATCTGGCGCACAGCCACTATAATCATAATTTATGTGTCAAGCAAAAAAAAAAAGGGAGATTCTTAAAGACACCACGAGGCTAATGATCATGTAAAATTTGTATTTTTTTATTCTGGATTTTATTCTGTGATGTCTAGTAACCTTTGTGAATAAATACAGTGGTAGCTCGGTACTCCACCATAATTCATTCTCAACAGCTGGTCAAATTCCGATTTGGTCGAATTCTGAATCCGTTTTCCCATTACAAATAATGTAAATGGTCTTAATCCGTTCCGTCATCTTTTGAACAGAAGGTAACGGTATCGTAACTCATACTAGAGGTCCGCAAATTAAGTGAAAAAATTATTGAATACAGTACACTATGTTATGGTCTGTGTTGTGAGAGACTGTGGTTTTGGCGTCTCTCTCTCTCTCTCTCTGTCTCTGCATGCGGGAGAGGGCCGTGGCTGTCCCTCGCTGGTGGAGCGCTAAACACACACATTATTCCACTTAATCACGGGCTATAAAGACTAGCAGCGTGCTACTCCCAGTGCTAAAAGATTGTCCCTCTTCCCTGTGATCTCTCTGGCTCTCAGCTCCGTGCTCCACCAGTTCCCGCTTTAGCTTGATTTTCCTGTTTCTCCGCATCTCTAACAGTGACTACAGATTCCCAGTCCATCACAGGTGTGACACACATACACACACGCACAACCACTCACACTCACACCTATGGGCAATTTGGAACAGCCAATTAGCCTCATGCACATGCTTTTTGGTCTGTGGGAGGAAACCATAGTGCGAACAGCTATACTGTATACAGACTGTATACAGAGCCCCTCCTGAGTGGAATAAATAGATAGAGATACAGAGTAAATGTATACAGTCTGTATACATGAAAACTGAATTAGAACTGGACTCACATAAAAACGTCACTTATAGACGTCGATTTATTACAGGGTCCTCAATATATAACAGGCTGTTTATAAAGCTTTACAAAGAAAACATTATGACTGGTGTTTTTATGCGAGCCCAGTTCTAATCCAGTTTTAATTCTGTTTAATATTCAAACACACATTAGACTAATCAAGTGCAGTTCTGACACTGCGATTGGGATGTTTAGTGAAATCATGTGAAAATCTAAATACAGCACTCTGGGGTTCAAAGCACCCTGAGCGAATGCTCAATCTCCTCCTAAATCTTCCCGAAAGAGCCTTTCAGTTTTTCTTATTAACAAACTATTTACAAATCTTCTAAAGAAAAATCCCATCTGCACAGTGTCAGCGCCGACCAAACACCCCACTGACGTACTGAAATGGGAACCTCGGAGCAAGCACACATGACAACAACCACAAACCATTAACATGTTCCGTTTCTATAGTAACATAAGGACATGTATGGTAGACGCCCGACATAAATGGATTAAAAACATGTAAACATGAACATGCTGATGTTTTAAGGATAAAAAATATGTTTATTTTACCTTGAGGGAAGGAGTCTCCAGTGTCAGCACTTTGTATCAGTCAGAAATTAAAATGTAAGAGTAATCACACATGCGTTTATACTTCTTTATAAGACAACACATGAAAAGGTGTGAACACGTCTGCCACAGAGCAAGCAGGTCCTGGGTTCGACTCTCGGGCTCAGCAAAGGTGTTTCTGTGTGCAAGTTCTCCCCGTACTTGTGCGGGTTTCCTTCCACAGTCCAAAGACCTGCGCATCAGACTAATTGGCTATTTCACATTAAACAATTTACACATTACAGCAACCTTATTAACCAATCACATGGCTCGGTGTCAGAATACTGTTTATCAGTCCATCATCCCACATTTACACCTACTGTTCCCATCTCTGTCCATCCCAGAGGAGTCTCCCAGTCCTGACCAAACACACTCATCAACATTTCTCCATCACTTTGAATCCAAAGACAAACACATTCAAGGGATTTTCCAACAGGGAGTTAACATCATAAAATAATTCAGTGTTGAATGACATGTTCTACAGGGAGCGTGTACTACAGTAATCTCCTTCAAGACAAGACGACAGTGCTGTCTCTTAATTTATTTAAGGCTTTTATTGGCCCCTGGGTGCCAGGTAAGAAACAGGTAACACTGACTGAAAGGAATGGTGTCTTTATTAAATCCACTCCCACTGGGCTATGAGAAATAAAGCATTTTTATTATTCATTAAAAAATTTTAAACTGACTCCCACTTATTGAGCTACGCGGCACATCAGTTAAATAAACCCAAACACACCAACAAACCAACAGCAACAGTTTATCACGCACTGATTTGCTGTGCTGCTTAATCCTACAAGGGTCATGAGGGTGCAGCCTATCTCAGCCGACATTGGGAGAAGGAAGAAAACATTTGAACAGATCTCCAGACCATCGCAGGGCCTACACATATACAACCAGTCAAACTTATATCTAGAGGCAATTTGGAAAAGCCAATTAGCCTAATTTGCATAACTTTGGACTCTAGGACAAAACCAGAGTACCCGGAGGAAACCCACACAAGCATGGGGAAAACATGCAAATCTACACAGAAACTCTTAAGTCGAGGATGGATTTGAACCCAGGACCTTCCTGCTGAAGTGCAGGCGTGCGATGCAGTACCCCACAGTGCACTCTTATTTAATCGTGTATTTCAAATATTTATTGATGGCAGGGTGGTGTAGTGGTTCCTCCAGGTACTCCCATTTCCTCCCTGGGAGCTTCTTTTTAATCCTTGTAGGATTGAACGGTCAAAATAAATCATGAACTTCGAGCTGTACTTAAATAAATTCTGGGTTGGTGCATTACAAAGAGGAGACGAAGCGGGCGCTGCTGTAGCAATGTGATTATTTACACTGCGGATATGCTGTAATTGCCTTTAATGAAGCAGGAGGGATTTCTGGCTGATGGATGAGGTTGCATGACCCCATTCAGCTCACCATGGGATGCAGTGATGTAAGAGATAAAGAGGAAGGCTGATGAGGGGAGCGATAGCGCACCCAGTCGTTGGCAGAGACATCGTGAGGGCACACCGTCATTACTAGAGAGTACAGTGGGCTACGTGTGGGACTGCAGGACAGCTGTCCTGACCTGATGGACTCACGTTTCACACATAGGCACTGTACACTAAATAGGAACTGTAATTAGGAATGATTCACGAAAACAACACACATTATATTCGAGAATTAACTGTAAGAGCTCCTTCAGATTCCTGCAGTCCCTACAATCAACAACTCAAGAATAAAATCAACTTTACACTTTAAAATCTTTTTTTTTTTTGGAAAAATCATCCTGTGGTGCTAACTGCTGATACTGTGGCAGAAAAACACAATTATACCAATGTACTGGAAAACACCGCAGACACTCAGCATTGGTTAAGTGTTTGCACTTTTTAAAATAAAATACAGTATGCCCTTGACCATTCACCATTTTGCGCTCACGCTCCCGCATACTCGCGGATTGAAGATAAACTCGGAAGTAACTGGCATGTGATTCAAATTTAGCCAATGGCTGATAGCTTTTGTTTCTCCTTCCTGTTGATTGGTTGAAATGATGTATACGTGTCTTTTTCCTTATTTGCACACAAGTTGTCAATGTGCATTTTGGTGTGTTTTTAATAACTAGTTAAGTTCTATGATGCCACCCAAACACCCTGCATCTTCTCAGGCTTCTGGCAAAGAGCCTAAGGGCAGGAAAAAGGTAATGACGCCGCATGAAAAAGTAAAACTGCTTGATATGACTCAGGATGGAAAAAGTTATGCTGCAGTAGGGCACCATTATGCAGTGAATGAATATATATATATATATAATATATATGGTAGGCCTCCGTCAGTCCCAAAGGACTATGGCTGCGCTCTGGCTGGTATCCTGGCTACGGTCAATTTAGAACGGCCAATTAACCTACAGTGCACGTCTTTGGATTGCGGGAGGAAACCGGAGCACCCGGAGGAAACCCGCACAAGCACGGGGAGAACATGCAAACTCCACACAGAAACGCCCAGGCCGGGAATCGAACCCAGGCCTTCTTGCTGTGAGGCGGACGTGCTAACCACTATGCCACCGTGCCGCCATATATATATATATATATATATATATATAGAGAGAGATAGAGAAGGTCAGGGTTTCAAGCCCCACTATCACCAAATTGTCAATTCCCCCCAGCGAACTGGGTTATCAATTGCTGACCCTGTCTCTCACCGTCTGTGGTAAGGGGGCCATGTAAAAGAACCACTGCTGATGTTTGCAAAAAGGAGGCTATTGGGTTTCCATCAGTGTGTTTCTCCTCTACGATTGCCTGGTGAGCTGTGCAGGGGATACTCTGCCCTCACTCAGGTGGTGTCAGCAGTTAAACAGTTCAGAAAAAATGAATGAATGAATGAATAATAATAATTGTAATAATAATAATAATAATAAGGGCCTGATGATGTACGCCTCCACGTGGTGGGCCTGGATAGCGGATTTTCCCTGAACTAAACATGCATCACCCAGTTCGGGCTGACCCCCCGAAGCTGGTTTACTACTGGGTTACTGAACAGAAATTTTTTTTTAATCTTTCACTTCCGCAGCCCAGTCAGCCTCCCTCTGGTAATCAAACCTGCAAAAATGGAAATGGGACTTGCCCCAGGGGGAGGCAAAGAACCCGTCCACGAATATCCAGGATGAACCATTCTTCTTCTTCTTCTTTTCCTTTAGGCTTTTCTCTTCAGGGGTCGCCACAGCAAACCATCCGCCTCCATCTCACCCTATCCTCTGTATCCTCTACTCTTACTCCAACGACCTTCATGTCCTCCTTCACCACATCCATAAATCTTCTCTTTGGTTTTCCTATTGGCCTTCTGCCTGGTAGGTCCAACCTCAGCATCCTACTACCAATATACTCACTATCCTTCCTCTGTACATGTCCAAACCATCTTAATCTAGCCTCTCTGACTTTGTCTCCAAAACCTCTGATGTGCTCATTCCTGATCCTATCCATCCTCGTTACTCCCAAAGAGAACCTCAACATTTTCATCTCTGCTACCTCCAGCTCTGTCTCCTGTCTTTTCCCCAGGGCCACTGTTTCTAAACCATACAACATCGCTGGCCTCACCACCGTCTTGTACACTTTTCCTTTCACCCTTTCATGCTTGCTGATACCTTCCTATCACACCACACCGGACACTTTTCTCCAACCATTCCAACCTGCCTGCACACGCTTCTTCACCTCTTTTCCACACTCTCCATTGCTCTGGACTGTTGAGCCTAAGTACTTAAAATCCTCCACCTTCCTTATCTCTGCTCACTGTAACATCACTGTTCCTCTTGGGTCCCTGTCGTTCACACACATGTATTCTGTTTTACTGAGGCTGACCTTCATTCCTCTCCTTTCCAGGGCATACCTCCACCTCTCTAGATTTTCCTCCACTTGTTCTCTGCTCTCACTGCAGATCACAATGTCATCTGCAAACATCGTAGTCCATGGAGATTTTTGTATAACCTCGTCTGTCAGCCTGTCCATCCATCAACATCACAAACAAGAAGGGGCTGAGAGCTGACCCTTGATGCAGTCCCACCTCCACCTTGAACTCTTCTGTCACACCGACAGCACACCTCACCACTGTCTTCCATCTCCCACACCTCACCACTCTAACATACTTCTCTGCCACTCCAGACTTCCTCATGCAATACCACAGTTCTTCTCTCGGCACCCTGTCATATGCTTTCTCCAGATCCACAAAGGCACAATGCAGCTCCTTCTGACCTTCTCTGTACTTCTCTATTAACATCCTCAAAGCAAACACTGCATCTGTGGTGCTCTTTCTTGGCATGAAACCAAACTGTTGTTCACAAATGCTGACCTCTGCCCTTAGTCTAGCTTCCACTATTCTTTCCCATAACTTCATCGTATGGCTCATCAACTTTATCCCTCTGTAGTTGCCACAACTCTGCACATCTCCCTTGTTTTTAAAAATAGGCACAAGCACTTTTCTCCTCCATTCCTCTGGCATCCTCTCGCTCTCTATGACCTTGTTGAATGTTTTTGTCAGAAAATCTACTGCTGCCTCTCCTAGACACTTCCATACCTCCACCGGTATGTCATCAGGACCAACTGCCTTTCCATTCTTCATCCTTTTCAATGCCCTCCTCACTTCACCCTTATTAATCTTTGCAACTTCCTGCTCCTCAACAGTCACCTCTTCTACTCTTTTTCTCTCTCTCATTTTTCTCATTCATCAGCTCTTCAAAGTACTCTTTCCATCTTCCCAGCACACTTCAGTCAATACATTTCCCTCTCTGTCCTTAATCAATCTAACTTGCTGCACATCCTTCCCATCTCTATTTCTCTGCTGTGCCAACCTGTATAAATCATTTTCTCCCTAATTATTAATTTCAAATAAATTATATTCAAGCAAAATAATTTCAAATTGATACATTTTAATCAAATTCACTCATCAAATATCAAATATTACCTTTAACATTCTCTATGATGCGATTTTTCTGCTTGTAAATGGTTCCGATGGTCGACGGATGGTCACATGACATGAAGCTGAGCCAACTCACTTTATCATCATCATTATTTTCTGTAACCGCTTAATCCTAATTTGGGTCGCGGGGAGGCTGGTGCCTATCCCAGCCAACTTCGGGCGAGGGCTGAGTACACCCTGGACAGCTTACCAGGCCATCGCAGGGCGGAAACTTTGCAGCCTACTCTTTACGAAAGTCAGCAACGGTTCTTTTACATGCCTCTCACCATAGACAGTGAGAGACATGGCCAGCCTTTGATAACCCAGTTAGCTGCACTGGGAGGGACAGTGACAACCTTGGAGAGTGGGACTCGAACCCCCAACCTTTGAATCAGCGATCCAGCACCCTATACCACTAGACCACCACTGCCCCCCCGATTCACTTTACATAAAACTTAAAACAGCCAATCAACACTTACAATATTTGAGGCGCTCAATACTGAAAGTAGTGCACTTGCTGAAAGTAGTTTACTTGCTTGAAACAAAGCGCGGGTTATACGGTTTTCTGGTCTTTTAAGTGCACAAGGGCGCCATTGAACTCGTTTAGTACTCAGCCGGCACTGATGTGAATCAATGATGTGAATCACTGGTGTGAATCAACAGAGCAGAGAGTTCTCTTTCTTGGGTTTTCATTCATTTTACAACTCAGATTGTGCCGATCTGAGCAGATAGTTAATTCATCTGTGTGTGTGTGTATGTATATATATTAGATATAAATATATATATATATAAATAAATATATATATATATATATATATATATATATATAAAACTGAACTGGGAAGGACAGGCACGTTCAGTGTAGTTTGTAAGCAATGGACCCGGCTTCATTATGCCATTACTTCAGCTATGTAGGTACATCTAAACTCAAAATTTGACTTTTTTTTTTTTTTTGGAAAAAACAAAAAAAACAAAAAAAAAACGTAAAAGTGAAAACACGTAAAATGGATGAACGTAAGTCAGGGAGCATCTGTACATCGCCTACACTATCAAATTAGCTGTAGTTGTTAATTCATCTGGAAGCACTTCCTGACCACCCAAAGCCTGTTTCAACTCCTCCCTGAAGACAACATGACACTCTTCCTTTTTCAGCTTCCACCACTTTGTCTTCTGCTCTGCCTTTGCCTTCTTCACCTTCCTCACCATCAGTGTCATCCTGCACACCACCATCCTATGCTGTTTGGCAACACTCTCACCAACTACTACTTTGCAGTCTCTGATTTCCTTCAAATTACATCGCCTACACAAGATGTAGTCGACCTGTGTGCTCCTACCTCCACTTTCATAAGTCACCCTATGCTCCCGTTTCTTCTTGAAGAAAGTATTCACCACAGCCATTTCCATCCTTTTTGCAAAATCTATCAACATCTGTCCTTCTGTGTTCCTGTCCTGGATTCCAAACATGCCCATCACTTTTTATATATTTTCATTTTCATCAGAACTTTTTGAAAACCAGAAATGTGGAATGCTGCAGGATTTAGCTTTTTTTCCATGCAGTTCAAAATTATTTTGAACATAAGACTATATACAACAGAACTAAACCAAAACTAAAAAAGTCAGACAACTGTTTAAAACAGAACCAAACCAGAACTAAATCAGTCCCAGAACTATTTACAACAGAACTAAACCAGAACTAATCCAGAACTAAACCAGTCCCACAACTGATTACCTCACAACTAAACCAGAACTACACCAGAACTAAACCTATCCTACAACTATTTACAACAGAACTAAAGCAGTCCCACAACTGTTTAAAATAAAACTAAACTAGAACTAAACCAGAACAAGACCAGTCCTACAACTGTTTACAACAGAACTAAACCAGAGCTAAACCAGTACCACAACTATTTACAGCAGAATTAAACCAGAAATAAACCAGTCCCACAACTATATACAACAGAACTAAACCAGTCCCAGAACGATTTACAACAGAACTAAACCAGTCCCACAGCTGTTTAAAACAGAACTAAACTAGAACTAAACCAGGGCCACAACTATTTACAACAGAACTAAACCAGTCCCATAACTATTTACAGCAGAATTAAACCAGAACTAAACCAGTCACACAACTATATACAACAGAACTAAACTAGTCCTACAACTATTTACAACAGAACTAAGCCAGAACTAAACCAATCCCACAACTGTTTAAAACAGAACTAAACCAGAACTAACGCAGTCCAACAACTGTTTAAAACAAAAATAAACCATACCTAAAAAAGTCCCACAACTGTTTCAAACAGAACTAAACCAGAACTAAACCCATCCCACAACTGTTTAAAACAGAACTAAACCAGAACTAAACCAATCCCACAACTGTTTAAAACAAAACTAAACCAGAACTAACCCAGTCCCACGACTGTTTAAAACAGAACTAAACCCCAACTAAACTAGTCCCACAACTGTTCAAAACAGAACTAAACCAGAACTAAACCAGTCCCATAACCACACCATATAAACACCCAATGTCCTTCTGTGCTGTTTTTATGTTGTTTGGGGTGTTTTACGAGGTTTTAAATGGGTTTTGTTTAAAAATAAATAATTAAAAGATGAGGCCCCAATTTCCAGGTGCAGGTGCTAGTGGACAACTGGGAATTTTTTTCCAACCCAATAGAGGATTTTTGTTTTAGCAAATTATCCAAATCTTTTACATATTTTTTATTAGATGCCGCATATATGTAGAGATGGTGGTAGTGTTGTTGGAGGTGTTGGTGATGGTGGTAGAGTTTTTCGTGGTGTTGGTGGTCAGATGGTGCTTATATTGTTGGTGGCGTTGGTGATGGTGGTCATGGAAGTGATTATGGCAGCGATGTTGTTAGTGGTGGTAGTAATGGTGGTCGTGTTGTTGGAGGTGTTGGCATTGATGTTGCTAGTGCTGTTGGTGGTAGTGATGGTGGTCATTTTGGAGGTATTAGTGGTGTTGGTGTAGTTGGTGGTGATGGTGGTCATGCTGAAGGTATTGGTAGTGATGTTGGTGGTGGTGATGGTTGTCATATTAGAGGTGTAGGTAGTTTTATGACTGGGGGTGGTGGTCATGCTGTTGGAGGTGTTGTTATTGGTTATGGTGATAGTTTTTAGTACTGTAAATAAGTATTAAATCTGAATAGGTTAAACAAACAATAGTTTTGGGTTAATGATATTCTCTGGACCACTGATATCATCTGTTTTATTTATCTAAGCCAGTGTAGGATTGTGTAGAATGATCAGCGCGAGATGTAACTCTTGTTATAAACAATTCTTCCTGTTATTATTGTTTCATTTTTTGGCTGATGGATTTCTCATGAGTTTTACTGGAATTAATCAAAAAAGAAATTCCCAGCACTGTGTCATGTGGTGAGGAAATGTAGAGCTTAATCACATCACTGACTCAGATTCTGCATTTTAAAACCCACGGAGGAACAAACCACCACGATTCACTGCCTTTCACTCAAAATTTACAAACATACCAAAGATAATGGTAAATCATGAACCACTGATAGTCATGCTGAAGTGGAAATAAATCAATTATTTTACTTCTCTAGAAAGCATGAAGCATATCTGACTTTGTCTAATCACAAAATATGTAAAAGATTTGAATAATTTGCTGAAACAAAAAAAACTTTCACTATTAACATTAATAAAAGTTACTTTATATAATTTTCACAAGTTATAAAAAATGTACCTTTTTAAAAATTATAGTTCATTTAAAGTAATACACATTAGCTTTACATTTGTAATTAACTGATTTATTATTTGCTTATTTTATTCATTTATTAATTCTAAGCTTTCATCATCAAAACCACCAACAACAAAGCCTTCCATCACTACCAGTAACACCACCACCAATAAGATCACCATCGCCATTACATAACATAAACTACACTTTCACTAATAATAGCACTGCCATCAACAACACTGCTAGCAATACAACCACCATCATTATAACAACACTAACACAACCTCCAGCAACAGGACAACCATCGTCATTATAAACAACACCAGCCCAACCTCCAGCAACATAAAAACCACCATCATTATAAACAACACCAACACAACCTCCAGCAACATGACAACCACCATCATTATAAACAACACCAACACAACCTAAAGAAACATCACAACCACCGTCATTATAAACAACACCAGCCTAACCTCCAGCAACATCACAACCACCATCATTATCTTCTTCTTCTTCTTTTACTTTCAGCTGCTCCCTTCAGGGGTCACCACAGCAAATCATCCGCCTCCACCTCACCCTGCCCTCCTCTTTTCTGACTCCAATGACCTTCATGTCTTCCTTCACCACATCCAAAAATCTCTTCTTTGGTCTTCCTCGAGGCCTTCTGCCTGGTAGTTCCAACCTCAGCATCCTACTGCCAATATACTCACTATCCTTCCTCTGTACATGTCCAAACCATCTCAATCTAGCCTCTCTGACTTTGTCTCCAAAACATCTTACGTGGGCTGTCCCTCTGATATACTCATTTCTGATCCTATCCATCCTCGTTACTCCCAGAGAGAACCTCAACATTTTCATCCCCGTAACCTCCAGCTCTGCCTCCTGCCTTTTCCTCAGCGCCACTGTTTCTAATCCATACAACATCGCTGGCCTCACCACCGTCTTGTACACTTTTCCCTTCATTCTTGCTGACACTCTCCTATCGCACATCACACCGGACACTTTTCTCCAACCATTCCAGCCTGCCTGCACACGTTTCTTCACCTCTTTTCCACACTCTCCATTGCTCTGGATTGTTGAGCCTAAGTACTTAAAATCCTCCACCTTCGTTATCTCTGCTCCCTGTAACATCACCGTTCCTCCTGGGTCCTTCTCATTCACACACATTCTTCTTCTTCTTCTTTTACTTTCGGCTGCTCCCTTCAGGGGTCGCCACAGCAAATCATCCGCCTCCACCTCACCCTGTCCTCCGCATCTTCTTTTCTGACTCCAACGACCTTCATGTCTTCCTTCACCACATCCATAAATCTCTTCTTCGGTCTTCCTCGAGGCCTTCTGCCTGGTAGTTCCAACCTCAGCATCCTACTGCCAATATACTCACTATCCCTCCTCTGTACATGTCCAAACCATCTCAATCTAGCCTCTCTGACTTTGTCTCCAAAACATCTTACGTGGGCTGTCCCTCTGATATACTCATTTCTGATCCTATCCATCCTCGTTACTCCCAGGCAGAACCTCAACATTTTCATCTCCGCTACCTCCAGCTCTGCCTCCTGCCTTTTCCTCAGCGCCACTGTTTCTAAGCCATACAACATCACTGGCCTCACCACCATCTTGTACACTTTTCCCTTCATTCTTGCTGACACCCTCCTATCGCACATCACACCGGATACTTTTCTCCAACCATTCCAGCCTGCCTGCACACGCTTCTTCACCTCTTTTCCACACTCTCCATTGCTCTGGATTGTTGAGCCTAAGTACTTAAAATCCTCCACCTTCGTTATCTCTGCTCCTGTAACATCACCGTTCCTTCTGGGTCCTTCTCATTCACACACATGTATTCTGATTTTCTGAGGCTAACCTTCATTCCTCTCCTTTCCAGGGCATACCTCCACCTCTCTAGATTTTCCTGCACTTGTTCTCTGCTCTCACTACAGATCACGATGTCATCTGCAAACATCATAGTCCATGGAGATTCTTGTCTCACCTCGTCTGTCAGCCTGTCCATCACCATCGCAAACAAGAAGGGGCTCAGAGCTGACCCTTGATGCAGTCCCACCTCCACTTTGAATTCGTCGGTCACACCGACAGCACACCTCACTGCTGTCTTACATCTCTCATACATGTCCTGCACCACTCTAACATACTTCTCTGCCACTCCAGATTTCCTCATGCAATACCACAGTTCTTCTCTTGGCACCCTGTCATATGCTTTTTCCAGATCCACAAAGGCACAATTTAGCTCCCTCTGGCCTTCTCTGTACTTCTCTATTAACATCCTCAAAGCAAACATTGCATCTGTGGTGCTCTTTCTTGGCATGAAACCAAACTGTTGTTCACAAATGCTTACCTCTGCCCTTAGTCTAGCTTCCACTATTCTTTCCCATAACTTCATCGTATGGCTCATCAACTTTATCCCTCTGTAGTTGCTGTAACTCTGCACGTCTCCCTTGTTCTTAAAAATGGGCACCAGCACACTTCTCCTCCACTCCTCCGGCATCTGCTCACTCTCTAGTACCTTGTTGAATGTTCTTGTCAGAAAATCTATTGCTACCTCTCCTAGACACTTCCATACCTCCACAGGTATATCATCAGGACCAACTGCCTTTCCATTCTTCATCCTCTTCAATGCCCTTCTCACTTCACCCTTGCTGATCTTTGCTACATCCTGCTCCTCAATGGTCACCTCTTCTACTCTTTTTTCTCTCTCATTTTCCTCATTCATCAGCTCTTCAAAATACTCTTTCCATCTTCCCAGCGTAGGCCTCCGTCAGTCCCGAAGGACTATGGCTGCGCTCTGGCCAGTATCCCGACTGGTGATACTCCCCAGTGCACAGAGCCTGGGTAGGGAGTAATGAGGGACAGGCTGTTACCCAAGCAGCAAGTCCCCCCCTGTCTCGGCGCCACCAGAAGGATCCAATGGAAAGGCAAGTGCCGATACGACTGGGTTCCGGTGCCGCTGCAGGAGAGAAACTACGGTCAATTTAGAACGGCCAATTAACCTACAGTGCACGTCTTTGGATTCCATCTTCCCAGCACACTTCTGTCATCAGTCAATACATTTCCCTCTCTGTCCTTTATCAATCTAACTTGCTGAACGTCCTTCCCATCTCTATTTCTCTGCTGTGCCAACCTGTATAGATCATTTTCTCCCTCTTTACTATCCAACCTATCATACAAGTCATTACAACCACCATCATTATAAACAACACCAAAACAACCTCCACCAATATGACAACCACCATCATTATAAACAACACCAACACAACCTAAAGCAACAACACAACCACCGTCATTATAAACAACACAACTTAAAGCAACATCACAACCACTGTCATTATAAACACCAGCCCAACCTCAAGCAACATAATAACCACCATCATTATAAACAACACCAAAACAACCTCCACCAATATGACAACCACCATCATTATAAACAACACCAACACAACCTAAAGCAACATCACAACCACCGTCATTATAAACAACACAACTTAAAGCAACATCACAACCACTGTCATTATAAACACCAGCCCAACCTCAAGCAACATAACAACCACCATCATTATAAACAACACCAAAACAACCTCCAGCAACATGACAACCACATCATTATAAACAACACCAAAACAACCTCCAGCAACATGACAACCACCATCATTATAAACAACACCAACATAACCTAAAGCAACATCACAACCACCATCATTATAAACAACACCAGACCAACCTCCAGCAACATGACAACCACGACATTATAAACAACACCAACACAACCTCCAGCAACATAACAACCACCATCATTATAAAAAACACCAACACAACCTCCAGGATCATGACAACCACCATCATTATAAACAACACCAAAACAACCTCCAGCAACATGACCAGCATTAGCAGCAACCCTAATGCCAGCACCATCATCAACATCAGGACCAACATTACCACTCTCACCACCATAAGCATCAAATATAACACCCCATCACAAACAGCAACATGAACAACATGACCACCATTACTACCAACTATTATTTTTGTTATTATTATCATCATCATCATCATCGTCGTCGGGCAGTGGTGGTCTAGTGGATAGGGCACAGGATCGCTGATCCTAAGGGTGGAGGGGTTTGAGTCCCCACAAGGTTGTCACCCCCCCCAGTGCAGCTAACTGGGTTATCAAAGGCGGGCCATGTCTCTCACTGTCTATGGTCAGAGGTTCATGTAAAAGAACCATTGCTGACTTTCGTAAAGAGTATGCTGCAAAGCCGTCAGCGTGTTTCTGTCCCTTGCTAAAGGGTTGTGTCAGGAAGGGCATTCGATGTAAAAACCCATGCCAAATCAAATGTGCAAATCAGATGATTCACTGTGGCGACTCTCGAGAATGGAAAAAAGCCAAAAAGAGAAGAGGTAGAAGATCATCATCGTCGTCGTCTTAGTCTGCTTAGTCCGGGGTTGAGTTGTGGAGACAGCAGTCTAAGCAGTGAGGTTCAGACATCCCTCTCCCCAGCCACTTCCTATAGATCTTCCGGGATGGGGGGGGGTCCCAAACCAGCTGAGAGATATAGTCCCTCTGGCATGTTCTGAGTTGACCCTGGGATCTCTGCTTGCTCAGACAAGCCTGAAACACCACACCAGGGAAGCATTCAGGGGCATTCTAACCAGATGCCTGAGCAACCGGAATTGCCTCCTCTCAACCCAGAGGAGCAGCGGTTCTACTCCGAGCTCCTCCCGGATGACTGAGATTCTCACCTTAGATCTAAGGGAGAGCCCTGCAACCCAGCAAAGGAAGCTCATTTCAGCTGCTTGTATCTGCGATCCTGTTCTTTTGGTTATTGCCCAAACCTTTTGACCGTACGTGAGGAATGGAACATAGATCGACTCCTATTTTGAGAGCTTTGCCTTGTGGCTCAGCTCCCGCTTCATCACAATGGACCTGTACAAGCTCTGCATTACAGCAGAGACTGCAGAGATCCACCTGTTGATCCATCCTTCCCTCACTTGTGAACAAGACCCAGAGACACTTCAACTCCTCCACTTGGGGCAGAACCTCATTCCAAACCCAGAGAGGGCATTTTACCTTTTTTTCAGCTGAGAACCATGGCTTTGGACTTGGAGGTGCTGATTCTCATCCCTGCTACATTGCATTTGGCTGTGAATCGCTCCAATGAGAGCTGAATGTTCTGGCTTTATGAAACCAAATGGACAACATCATCCACAAAAAGCAGAGATGAGATCCTATTGACATCAAACAAGTACCTCTCAACACGTTCGATATGCCAAGAAATTCTGTTCATAAAAATTATGAACAGAACTAGTGACAACGGACAGCCTTGGGGAACTCCAACCCTGACAGGAAACGAATTCGCCCTGTTTTTACCGACGTGGTCAAGGTTCTTGCTCTGGGGGCACAGAGACCTTATGGTCCGTAGCAAGGGGTCCAGTACACTGTACTTTCGAAACACACAACACAAGACAGCCCAAGAGACATGGTCGAAGCCTTCTCTAAATAAACAAAACACATGTTTTAACCCCTCCGTGGTCCTTTAGATAATTGGAACACATCCTCCAGTCTCCTTTTTAAAAAAAGGAACTACCACCCTAGTTTGGCAAACCCAGGTATGCTGTCCCTGATGACCATGCAATGTTGCAGGAATGTGTCAAGCAATACACTCCTACAACATCCAGAGCCCTGAGACATCCAGGACAGATCTCATACACCCCCAGAGTCCAACCACCGAGGAGCTTTTTGACTTAATATTTCCTGTAAACACACTTGTCAGTGTGTATACAGGGCTGTCTGAAAGTGGGTTTGTACATAAAATTGAAAGATGAGTGATTTCGTGACGAATAATTAGTGATTAGTGGATATTTATTTATTACAGATGAGATTTTAGGTGGCGAGTGTGTATATCCCCTTGTAGTGTAAAAGTAATACGAACATTCCAGACAGCTGAGATGATATGGTTAAACACGATCATTATTGTGGAAATACAGTGTTGATTTCACCTTTACAACTCGACAGTCCTTTGCAATGGAGGAAAAAAAGCAATACCGTGATGACCTCCAGTGGAATTGTGGAAGAATGTCTGAACGGCCCTCCCCGATTCGCATGAGACCTCCATCATATCACAGAGCTCTGTGTTTAAACTGAACATGTGGTGGTGGTAATCTCAGCCAGATGTTGGTGAATGAAATGAATCTCATCCTCTGTGGACCTCTCAGTCAGGATCCGTGGGAAAGATGATTATAACCAGATGGGAACCTTTATAATGCGCCGTATGTCCTAGTTTAACAGGTTCTTTAAACAGTACATTGTTTTCAGGCTAAATGAGGAAGAGAGATTCAAATCCACTGAGAAGGTCCATCACAGACAGGCTGGTACACAGTCCGAATGGTCCTGCAGGGGAATAATAAACAATAAAAGTTCCTTTACATGAAATTCATACACATTTGTTTCCCAGTGATTACAGTTTGAATATCAACACTGTGTTCAGCATGAGCAGATCTTTCTTATCCACATTCTGATTCTGTAATTACAACTAAAAGATGTGTTCTTGGAGCTGATAAAAACTGAAACATACATGAAACTGATGATTATTATTTATTCATTCACTCATTTTCTAAGCTGCTTAATTCTAATTAGTATTGCGGGGAGGCTGGTGCCCATCTCAGCCAAATCTGGGGTGAGGGGTACAGCCTAAACAGTTTGTCAGAGCATTGCTGAGGCAACACACATACATCCATTCACACTCACATATGAGGGTGATTTTGAACAGCTAATTAACCAACAGTGCATGTTTTTGGACTTTGGGAGGAAACCCATACAAGCACGAGGAAAGCATGCAAACTCCACACAGAAACACCTCAAGCTGGGAAGCAAACCCAGGCCTTCTTGCTGTGAGACGGACCTGCTAAACACCACGCCACTGTGCTGCTTGGTTTCATTTCGAATACATTTATTGGTCGATGATTTGAATTTATCACACAGATTCTGAATTAATTTCCTGCTCAGGGTGTGAATGACACACACACACACACACACACACACACACACACACACACACACACACACACACACACACACAGCAGTGTCAGATTAGTGGATAAAGCAATTAGTTACTGATCCAAAGGTTGGTGGCTCAATCACCACTGTTGGGCCCCTGAGCATTAAAAATTGTATTAAAAAGATAACTGTAAGTCACTCTGGATAAGAGCATTTGTCAAAAGCTATAAATGTACAATTTGGGCGCATCATGATTTAGACGTTTAGCTACACGTTTAACTCGTGTTACCTCGAACCGACATCCAGCGCTCTTTATAGTATGATGGATTAATTTAGTCTAGATAAACTTATTCAGCCTAATTTTTTTTTCCTATGTGTATGTCTGTGTGTTTGATACTGATAGGACATGAACCATCATACGCTATCAAAAACCTACATGTAGGCAACTCGGTGGAATTGAAGCTTGAACCCCTGACCGTCAGATAAGTAACTAATGAGTCAGTGCCATGTTATTATTACATATAATTACACAGAGTGCTTCAGCTGCTTCTCATTCAGGCACTCAGGTTGTTTGTTTCTTTATATATATATAAAAAATGCAGCCATGAGGCAGGGGGGGCACTAACCAGTGTCTCTCCCCCTTATGCCGGTCCCAAGCCCGGATAAATGCAGAGGGTTGCGACAGGAAGGGCATCCGGCGTAAAACTTCTGCCACATTTAAAAATGCAAATGATCAAAACAAAATTCATACCGGATCGGTCGAGGCCCGGGTTAACAACGACAGCCATCAGTGCTGTCAACCAACAGGGTGCTGATGGAAATTGGACTACTGTTGGTCAAAGACGTCGAAGAAGGAGAGGCGGGAGGCGTGTCCGTAGGCAGAGAGAGAAGAGGAAATGCGTGAACCTAGGACTGAGAGTAGAGACTTTGAATGTTGGAACTATGCAAGGAAAAGATAGGGAGCTGGCTGACATGATGGAGAGGGGGAAGGTGGACATACTGTGTGTTCAGGAGACCAGGTGGAAAGGTAGCAAGGCTAGAAGCTTAGGAGCAGGGTTTAAGCTATTTTATAATGGTGTGGATGGGAAGAGAAATGGAGTAGGAGTCATCTTGAAGGAGCGGTTTGTCAGGAATGTTCTAGAAGTGAAAAGTGTGTCAGACAGAGTGATGAGTCTCAAGTTAGAAATTGAAGGCGTGATGGTCAATGTTGTAAGTGCTTATGCCCCACAGGCAGGATGTAAGCTAGAAGAGAAGGAGAGATTCTGGAGTGAGTTAGATGAAGTGATGCAGAGTACCCCCAGAGGTGAAAGAGTGGTCATTGGAGCAGACTTCAATGGACATGTTGGTGCAGGCAACAGAGGGGACGAGGAAGTGATGGGCAGGTTTGGTATCCAGGACAGGAACACAGAAGGACAGATGTTGATCGATTTTGCAAAAAGGATGGAAATGGCTGTGGTGAATACTTTCTTCAAGAAGAAACAGGAGCATAGGGTGACTTATGAAAGCGGAGGTAGGAGCACACGGGTAGACTACATCTTGTGCAGGCGATGTAATTTGAAGGAAGTCAGTGACTGCAAAGTAGTAGTGGGTGAGAGTGTTGCCAAACAGCATAGGATGGTGGTGTGCAGGATGACACTGATGGTGAGAAAGGTGAAAAAGGCAAAGGCAGAGCAGAAGACAAAGTGGTGGAAACTGAAAAAGGAAGAGTGTCGTGTTTTCTTCAAGGAGGAGTTGAAACAGGCTTTGGGTGGTCATGAAGTGCTTCCAGATGACTGGACAACCACAGCCAATGTGATCAGGGAGACCGGTAGGAGAGTACTTGGTGTGTCCTCTGGAAGGAAAGTAGATAAGGAAACTTGGTGGTGGAATGAGGAAGTGCAGGAGTGCGTACAAAAGAAGAGGACCGAAGAGAGTAAACAGGAGTACAGGGAGACACAGCGTAAGGCGAAGGTAGTGGTGTCAAAGGCCAAACAGAGGGCGTATGATGACTTGTATGATAGGTTGAACAGTAAGGAGGGAGAAAATGATTTATACAGGTTAGCACAGTAGAGAAATAGAGATGGGAAAGACGTGCAACAAGTTAGAGTGATAAAGGACAGAGAGGGAAATGTATTGACTGATGAAAGAAGTGTGCTGGGAAGATGGAAAGAGTACTTTGAAGAGCTGATGAATGAGGAAAATGAGAGAGAAAAAAGAGTAGAAGGGGTGAGCGTTGAGGAGCAGGAAGTAGCAAAGATTAGTAAGGGAGAAGTGAGGAGGGCATTGAAGAGGATGAAGAGTGGAAAGGCAGTTGGCCCTGATGACATACCAGTTGAGGTATGGAAGTGTCTAGGGAGGTAGCAGTAGATTTTCTGACAAGAATATTCAACAAGGTCTTAGAAAGTGAGCAGATGCCAGAGGAATGGAGGAGAAGTGTGCTTGTGCCCATTTTTAAGAACAAGGGAGATGTACAGAGTTGTGGCAACTACAGAGGGATAAAGTTGATGAGCCATACAATGAAGCTATGGGAAAGAATAGTGGAAGCAAGACTAAGGGCAGAGGTCAGCATTTGTGAACAACAGTTTGGTTTCATGCCAAGAAAGAGCACCACAGATGCAGTGTTTGCTTTGAGGATGTTAATAGAGAGGTACAGAGAAGGTCAGAAGGAGCTGCATTGTGCCTTTGTGGATCTGGAGAAAGCATATGACAGGGTGCCGAGAGAAGAACTGTGGTATTGTATGAGGAAGTCTGGAGTGACAGAGAAGTATGTTAGGGTGGTGCAGAACATGTATGAGAGATGTAAGACAGTGGTGAGGTGTGCTGTCGGTGTGACAGAAGAGTTCAAGGTGGAGGTGGGACTGCATCAAGGGTCAGCTCTCAGCCCCTTCTTGTTTGCTATGGTGATGGACAGGCTGACAGACGAGGTTAGACAAGAATCTCCATGGACTATGATGTTTGCAGATGACATCGTGATCTGTAGTGAGAGCAGAGAACAAGTGGAGGAAAATCTAGAGAGGTGGAGGTATGCCCTGGAAAGGAGGGGATTGAAGGTTAGTCTCAGTAAGACCGAATACATGTGTGTGAATGACAAGGACCCAAGAGGAACTTTGAGGTTACAGGGGGCAGAGATAAAGAAGGTGGAGTATTTTAAGTACTTAGGCTCAACAATCCAGAGCAATGGAGAGTGTGGAAAAGAGGTGAAGAAGCCCGTGCAGGCAGGTTGGCATGGATGGAGAAAAGTGTCCGGTGTGATGTGTGATAGGAGAGTATCGGCAAGAATGAAGGGAAAAGTGTACAAGACGGTGATGAGGCCAGCAATGTTGTATGGTTTAGAGACAGTGGCCCTGGGGAAAAGACAGGAGTCAGAGTTGGAGGTAGCAGAGATGAAAATGTTGAGGTTCTCTTTGGGAGTAACGAGGATGGATAGGATCAGAAATGAGTACATCAGAGGGACAGCACATGTTAGATGTTTTGGAGACAAAGTCAGAGAGGCTAGATTGAGATGGTTTGGATGTGTACAGAGGAGGGATAGTGAGTATATTGGTAGTAGGATGCTGAGGTTGGAACTACCAGGCAGAAGGCCCAGAGGAAGACCAAAGAGAAGATTTATGGATGTGGTGAAGGCGGACATGAAGGTCATTGGAGTAAGAGTAGAAGATGCAGAGGATAGGGAGAGATGGAGGCAGATCATTTGCTGTGGCGACCCCTGAAGGGAACAGCCGAAAGGAAAAGAAGAATATCTCTCTCTCTCTCTCTCTCTCTCTCTCTCTATATATATATATAGAGGGGCAGTGGTGGTCCAGTGGTATAGGGTGCTGGATCGCTGATCCAAAGGTTGGGGGTTCGAGTCCCAGTCTCCACAAGGTTCTCACTGTCCCCCCCAGTGGAGCTAACTGGGATATCAAAGGCCGGCCATGTCTCTCACTGTCTATGGTGAGAGGCATGTAAAAGAACCATTGCTGACTTTCGACAAGAGTAGGCTGCAAAGCCGTCAGCGTGTTTCCGCCCTGCGATGGCCTGGCGAGCTGTCCAGGGTGTACTCTGCCCTCGCCTGAAGTTGGCTGGGATGGGCGCCAGCCTCCCCGTGACCCAAATTAGGATTAAGCGGGTACAGAAAATGAACTGAACTGATATATATATATATATATATATATATATATATATATATATATATATACACATATACATACACACACACACACACACACACACACACACACACACACACACATACATATATATATATACACACACAGTACGCCCTTGACTATTCGCGGTTTGGCACTTATGGTTTGCATATTCGCGGGCTGCCGAGTAACTGTCACGTCATTCAAATTCAGCCAATGGCTGTCCTCCTTTCTACTGATTGGTTGAGATGATATAATGCCCCTTTTTCTTCATTGACGTACATGTTGTCAATGAGCCTTTTTTAATGTGTTTTAATTACCAGTTAACCTCGAGATGCCACTCAAACGTCTGCTAAGCACCAGAAAAAGGTAATAATGTTGGATGTCTCTTTTGAAGAAATAAAACTTTCTCCGGAAGAAATGACAGTTTCCTCTGAAGTGCCTAAAGAGGAATAATCATCTGGACTGTTGTAAAACCCTCCAATGTTAAAGTCTTTTTCAATTATTATTCCAGTACAGTACCCAAGTTAATATTTAGAATGTTTGTGTGTGTGTGTGATTTTATTTACTGTGGTGTAGCATGTTTCTCATTTTGTTTTGTTTATCCAATTTGTTACATTTCTTGTTCTTTTATGTCCTTTTTGTTATGGTCTGTGTTTTTTTGGGGGACTTTGATTTTGGTGCTGTGCCTCTAACTAATTGTTTTCTTCTGCTTCGGTTGAGGGGCGTGGCTGAGCTGCTCAGTGGCACACACCAGAATTCACTATTCTCATCTACTCACAATAAATAAATGCACACTCACCTCTGCACCAGAGAATTAACTCACATCACGTCACCACTTCATTGGTTTGTAACGCTCTCTAACTCTCTCACTCTAGAACTCTGTTTTCTACCCGCTCCGGCTGAGGGGCGTGGCTGAGCTGCTCGGACTTAATGCAGTTTACACCTGAATTCAGTCATCTCATGTCTAAAGTAATACAAAAAATATAATCAATAAATATCACAGTAAATGAATTAAGTTTTTCTTGATCATTACTACATTTTACTTCATTAATACTGTATTAATGAGTAAGACTGTCTATAGAATGTTTTTAAGAAGTATATTTTAGTGCATGTAAAAGATACATAGTATTTTACTTCCAGATGATCATTCGCTCATGTAATATGATACATGGGGTTTTACTTCCAGGTAAAGAACTCGTGGATTATCTTCATTCGTGGGAGGGGCCGGAACCAAACCCCCGTGAATAACGAGGGCCTACTGTATACAGACGCTGCCCGACTTACGTTCATCCGTTTTACGTTTTTTCGATTTTACGTTTTCAAAAGTCACATTTTGAGTTTAGATGTACCTACGTATTACGCTAACGTAATGATGCAATGACGCTGCATTCATTGTTTACAAACTACAGACTGTGTTTGTGTGTATATATATCAGTTATATAGCATGTTACCCTTGTGTTTACACTGTTTTGCGGACTTTTGAAACCCTGTGCAAATATGGTTGGTCAGAAGTGTAAGCCTTCTTGCATGAGTGCAAGTCTCATACACAGAGATGAATCAACTAACATTTAACATTTAACATTTATTTATTAATGACCACACAACCAAGTTGGTGGAATTTGCTGTCGGTACAGCACTCAGCTATGACAAAAGTTACAAAGGACATTAACAACACACATCATACAACAAAGACAGCACACATGAAAACAAATGATTACAAACATATCCATAACAACTACAGTAATAACAGACAACAAAAAGACAGACAAGGCTGTAATGTACATTCAGTGCAAAGAGTTCAGAGTCCTTATGACTGTCGAGAAAAAACTGTTCTTGAAACTGGATGTTCTGGTGGGTAGAGATCGATATCGCCTCCTAGAGGGCAGCGGTTGAAACAAATGATGGGCAGGGTGAGAGGTGCTCTTAAGATTGAGCGTTTATAATAAATTGATTGGACTGATGGAAGGTGGGTGCCAATGATCCTGGATGATTTATTGACAATGCGCTGTAGTTTTTTCTGTGAGTTGCTGTCTAGGCTGCCATACCAAACTGTTATGGATGAAGTGAGAGTGCTCTCAATGATGGCGGAGTAGAAATGGAGGAGGAGATTTGTTTTCACTCTGAATTTCTTGAGCTGTCTCAGGAAAAACAGTCTTTGGTGGACTTTTTTGTGAATGTAATCTGTGTTAGTGTTCCATTTTAGTGTATTGTTAATGTGAGTGCCGAGAAATTTGAAAGAGTCAGTTATGGCTATGGGTTCATTAGAGATGTGAATGGGAGTTTTGAGTGAGGCTGTGTGCCTGAAGTCAATTATTAGTTCTTGTGTTTTGGATGGGTTGAGCTGGAGATTGTTTTCTTGGCACCAGGAGAGAGCTTGGGCTACTTGTTGGCGGTACTGGTGTTCATTATCCATAGTTATGAGTCCAATGATAGTAGTGTCGTCTGCATACTTAAAAATGGAAACTGAACTGTGATGGGATGTCATATGGTTTGTGTACAGAGATATAAGGCATGGTGAGAGGACGCAACCCTGGGGGACACCTGTGCTGAGGGTCAGAGGTCGAGATGAGAGGTTACCCATCTTAACCCTTTGTTGCCTTTTCCATAGGAAGCTCCATAACCAATGGCGTAGACAGGGGTCAATGTTCATGTTCGTCAGTTTATTGAAGAGGTTGACCAGGTTTATTGTGTTAAAAGCAGAACTGAAATCAATGAAAAGGATACGAGCATAGCTGTTAGGAGACTCAAGGTGCTGTAAGATGTGGTAGAGGGCCAGGTTGACGGCATCCTCAACAGACCTGTTGTCACGGTAAGCAAATTGATGAGGGTCGAGCAGGGGGGTAGTGGATGCCTTCAGATGATTGAGGATGATGCGTTCAAACGACTTCATGACCACGGATGTTAGGGCGATTGGTCTGTAGTTGTTGAGACATGAGATCTTTGATGATTTTGGGACAGGGATTATGGATGAAACCTTGAAACATAGTGGAACTGTACAGTGGCGGAGGGACGTATTAAAGATGGAGGTGAATATTGGGGCCAGTTGAGCTGCGCAGTACTTAAGAACAGCAGGGGTGATCCCGTCTGGGCCAGCTGCTTTCCTCTTGTTATTTTTCTTAAAGATGTTCCTGACCTCTTCCTCCTGGATGTGAAATGAGGGGTGTGGGAGGGGGTGAGGGAGGGGATAGGGGGGGACTGGGGACTGTTCAAACCTCCCATAGAACTCATTGAGTTTGTTTGGAAGGTCCATATCAATGTCAGATGAAATGGAGGGTTTTTTTTTGGAATCAGTCATGTCCTTTAGTTTTTTCCATACATATCGGGTATTGTTTGATGTGATCTGATGTTCCAGCTTTATTGCATAGTTTGATTTAGCTTTCCTGATTGCAGACCTCAATTGATATTTGGCAGTGGTGTATGACTCCTTGTCTCCGCTGAGGAAAGCAGAGTTCTTTTTCTTGCGTATGAGTAAGATATCTTTTGTAAACCAAGGTTTGTTATTACTGTATGCCTCCACAGTTTTTGTTGGGAGACACAGATCCACGCAGAAGTTGATGTATGACGTCACCACGTCCGTGAGCACGTCGAGGCAGTTCTCACCTGCACTGAATACATCCCAATCAGTGCATTCAAAGTCTCAACGGCTGCCTTGGACCAGGACTTAACTGTTTTGGATGTGGAGTTTGTGGATTTAAGTTTTTGTTTGTATTTCGGGATGAGGAGCAGCATGGCGTGGTCGGACGTTCCGAGCGGAGCCCTTGGGAAAGCTCGGTAAGCATCGCTGATGGTGACGTAGCAATGGTCCAGTGTATTCGTGCCTCTGCTAGGACATGTGACCTGTTGAATATAGTTGGGGAGTTCAGTGGACAAGTTGGTGTGATTAAAGTCACCGAGCACAGTGACTACTGCATCGGGATGAGAGTTTTCAACGGTTGATATGTAGGTTGCAAGCTCTGTGATGGCGAAGTTGGCGTTAGCCGATGGCGGGATGTAAATGCCAATCAGTATAACAGAGGCAAATTCTCTCGGGAGGTAGGCGGGTCTGCATTTCACGCTGATATATTCCAATTGTGGTGAACAAGTAGTGTTTAATACAGTCCTGTTGCTACACCAGCGTTGGTTAATCAAGAAACAAATTCCACCACCTTTAGTTTTTGTAGATAGCTTGACTGACCTGTCGGCACGGTAGAGTGAGAAGCCGGGCGGGGTTACCGCCTGGTCTGGCACGGTGTGGTCGAGCCAGGTATCGGTCAGGCAGATGGCAGAACAGTCTTTGTAATCCTTCTTATTTTGAAGAAGAAGGAAGAGTTCGTCAATTTTATTTCTGATAGATCTCACGTTTGTCAGCAGCAGAGCCGGTAAAGGTGGCCGGTACGGCCGCTTCCTGAACCTGGAAAGGACGCCGGCTCGTCGCTTCCGCCTGTCTCGCTTGCGTCTCCAGGTGGTCGGATATCCAGATGAGTTGTTCATGTCTAGAATTTCCGCAGGTAGCGATGAGATCATGGATGAAACAGTCGCTGCTGAGTTTGCTCTGAGGGATAGTAACTCCCAACGAGTGTATGTGAGAAGACATTCCGACTTTTTAACATAAAACATTGACAAAAGTGCAAGACATAGAAGCAGAGCTTGTACCGGGGCGAGCCTCGCGACCGCCATCTTGTTCTAACACCCTGAATATGTCTCTGCTATCTGCTCAGATTGGCACAATCATTATATTTATTATCTTTTAGCAGAATCCTAAGAGTGTATGCTTATTTTTATATTAATATTCATTAGGATTTGTACTTGTTATTTGTATGCATCTCTTGAATAAACTTTACTGACTTACTTACACAAAAGAAAGAACTCTCCGCTTTGCTGGGAGACTGCATCAGTGCAGGCTGTGTTCTAAACGAGTTCAACGGCATCCTTGTGCACTTGAAAGACCGAAAGTCCGTATAACCCACAGCAAGTACACTACTTTTGCAAGTACACTACTTTCGGTATTGAGCACCGCACATATGGTAAGCGTTGATTGACTGCTTTAAGCTTCATGTAAAGTAACTCGGTATAAATAAGTGACTTATTTGAAATTAATGTTGATATTATTTGATATATTTGATATTATTTTACAATGTTATGTTTATAATAATTGATTTAGGGGTGTTTTATGAGATATGGTAATGGTATTTATGGATATATAGTACAGTATGAGTGTCATACGTCACACATCATACATCATACGTCACTTTAACAACTTACGTTCACTTTCAACTTACGTTTGGCCATCCGGAACCAATTAAAAACATAAGTCGGGGAGCGTCTGTATATATATATATATATAAGCAGATGCCGGAGGAATGGAGGAGAAGTGTGCTGGTGCCCATTTTTAAGAACAAGGGAGATGTGCAGAGTTGCGGCAACTACAGAGAGATAAAGTTGATGAGCCATACAATGAAGTTATGGGAAAGAATAGTGGAAACTAGACTAAGGGCAGAGGTCAGCATTTCTGAGCAACAGTTTGGTTTCATGCCAAGAAAGAGCACCACAGATGCAGTGTTTGCTTTGAGGATGTTAATAGAGAAGTACAGAGGGAACTGTATTGTGCCTTTGTGGATCTGGAAAAAGCATATGACAGGGTGCCAAAAGAAGAACTGTGGTATTGCATGAGGAGTATGTCAGAGTGGTGCAGGACATGTATGAGAGACGTAAGACAGTGGTGAGGTGTGCTGTCAGCGTGACCAACGAATTCAAGGTGGAGGTGGAATTGCATCAAGCCTGATATGCTATGCTGAGCCCCTTCTTGTTTGCGATGGTGATGGACAGGCTGACAGACGAGGTTAGGCAAGAATCTCCATGGACTATGATGTTTGCAGATGACATTGTGATCTGTAGTGAGAGCAGAGAACAAGTGGAGGAAAATCTAGAGAGGTGGAGGTATGCCCTGGAAAGGAGAGGAATGAAGGTTAGCCGCAGAAAATCAGAATACATGTGTGTGAATGAGAGGGACCCAGGAGGAACGGTGATGTTACAGCGAGCAGAGATAACGAAGGTGGAGGATTTTAAGTACTTAGGCTCAACTATCCAGAGCATTGGAGAGTGTGGGAAAGAGGTGAAGAAGCATGTGAAGGCAGGCTGGACTGGTTGGAAAAAAGTGCCCGGTGTGATGTGCGATAGGAGAGTGTCAGCAAGAATGAAAGGAAAAGTGTACAAGACGGTGGTGAGGCCAGTGATGTTGTATGGCCTAGAAACAGTGGCTCTGAGGAAATGGCAGGAGGCAGAGCTGGAGGTAGCAGAGATGAAAATGCTGAGGTTCTCTCTGGGAGTAACGAGGATGGATAGGATCAGAAATGAGTACATCAGAGGGACAGATGTTTTGGAGACAAAGTTAGAGAGGCTAGATTGAGATGGTTTGGACATGTACAGAGGAGGGATAGTGAGTATATTGGCAGTAGGATGCTGAGGTTGGAACTACCAGGCAGAAGGCCTAGAGGAAGACCAAAAATAGATTTATGGATGTGGTGAAGGAAGACATGAAGGTCATTGGAGTAAGAGAAGAAGATGCAGAGGACAGGGCAAGATGAAGGCGGATGGTTTGCTGTGGCGACCCCTGAAGAGAACAGCCGAAAATAAAAGAAGAAGAAAAAGAAAAAAAAAAAATTATATATATATATATATATATATATATATATATATATATATATATATATATATATACACACACACACACACACACACACACACACACACACAGTAGGCCCTCATTATTCGCGTTATATGTGTGTATATGTGTATGTATGTATGTGAGTATATGTGTGTGTATGTGTGCATATGTGTGTGTGTGTGTGTGTGTGTGTGGGGGGGGGGGGGTCGGGGGGTCAGGGAGAGGTAGTACCTTTGGCAGGGGGCACTCACCCGGCACTCAGCTTTCACTTGTGGCTCCTCAAAGCTGTCGCATGCAACAGTGGCTACCCCCCGGACAATGGCTTTAGCGAGTTGGCTGAACCAGGTGAAGGTAGCTCATGGGTCTGAAGCCCTCAGTGAGATAGGTTTTGGCTGTGCCAGCCCTACTGCATGCGAAGACTCCCGGCAAAACAATCAGAAGAGATCATCACCTGAGATCCAACGGTTGTGAACACAGTGGCAGCAAGTGTCGTGGAGCGCCTAGAACTGGACATGGCACCGATAGAAGTCCTGGTCATCCACTGTAGCCTGGCAGTTTCCCGTTGTAATGGTTCCCCGTGCCACTGGATCAAGACTTCCCAGGCCGAGACAGTGGGATTGCCCCTGTGCAACGGTCTTCTCACTATAAAGCCTTCACGCACAGGCTCGTTTTGCATCTCATCAACTTATCACTGACTTGTCAGCATACACCCTTCAAGTCCTGTGGCGATGGGTGCAAGGCGGAGTAACAGGTGGAGATGAACACTGTAGTTACAAACCTGCACATAGGCCGTCCATGGGTAAGTGTTCACTCTGCTCCTGAATCCAAGGGCAATGGGACCATTCAGCAGCACCTGTGGATGACTAGGCAGCCTCTTTAGGACAGCACTGCCCACTCTCAGATGAGGGTGGGAGCGAGAAAAGGTGCCCTAGACAAATGCTTGCCCTTCTAGCATCTGGTCAGCTTACCGCTGCTGACAGACTCATCCTCACATTGGTTGAACAATACGAAAGAAGAACAAACTCCAGGAGGTTCATTCTGGGAGCCTGGAATGCAAATGTCATTATCGGATCTGATAGACAACCACTATGCATGTGTGTGTATATGTCTGTATATACAGTCATCCCTTGCCACTTTGCGATTTGAGCACAGCGGTCTTGGTATATCGCGGTATTTTAATAAAAAATAAAATAAAAAATATATATTCATAAAAAATTCAAAATTTGTGCTGAAACTCACATGTGAGCAAGCCGAAGGCAGGGACCCAAGGCAGGCTGCGTCTATTGTTTCCAAACGACAGACTGAAGTGCCCCTCCTCCCCAGTTCAGGCAGGGACTGCCCACTCAACTCAATCTCGCAAGCTGGTTGGCTTAGACACGTGCCGCTATTGCCTCCTGCCCACTCAACTCAATCTCGCAAGCTGATTGGCTTAGACGCGTGATGCTGTTGCCTCCCGCCCACTCAACTCAAGCTCGCAAGCCGATTGGCTTAGACGTGTGATGCTATTGCCTCCCGCCCACTCAACTCAAGCTCGCAAGCTGATTGGCTTAGACGCGTGACGCTGTTGCCTCGCACAGTCCCGCGGGATTTTTTGTGATTTTGTGATCTTACTGTATAGTTTGTGAACGTCCTGCACCACGGAGAAGAGCTATTGTCAGAGGTGAGTACAGTACTTAAAGTATTTATATATAAATTCTATTTAAATATTAATACATTACAGTATTTACATATGCATATAACTGTGTCACATTTAATATACACTTCTTCATATTGCATAGACGCAAAAACATATAGAAATGAGACAACATGGTAGAAAGGGGCGGTGGGCGGGGCGTTCCTACTTCGCGGTTTTCCGAATATCACGGCCAGATCTAGTCTACATTATCCGCGATATTCAAGGGATGACTGTATTTGTATATGTGTATATGTGTACATGTGTGTCTATGAGTGTATGTGTGTGTATAAGTGTATGTGTACATGTGTGTATATGTGTACATGTGTATATGTGTTTACATGTGTGTATGTGTATGTGTGTATGTATATGTGTACATGTGTGTATGTGTACATGTGTGTAATGTGTGTATGGGTACATGTGGGTTTAACTTTGTTACACATACTGGGAACATTGATATCAAGTTCATGTCCCACAATCTAAACTGTCCATCTCATGAACACACTTCAGTCCTGGTTGTTTCCAGCAAGTGTTAGGTTTCAAACTCAGGACAAAAATACTATGCCATTCTGAATTTAAATCCTTGACATACTTCCAAAAATTATGGTGCAAATTCCTCGGCTGGGCGGAGTCATAGAACCTACACATGATTCTGTTTTCAACATGTTGCATGGGAAACTATGCAGTGTGATGATACAGAACCACCATAAAACTGATTCACAGAATGGTAAATGAGACACACACACACAGACACCATGCCATATTTACAAGAAACTATGAAGCATAAACTACTCTCTGAACCAGTTTTCAGATTCATGTACATTTCTAAAGAATAGCGCTGCTATATCTGTAAACAAACAACCCGAGGCCTGAATGAGAGCAGCTGAAGTACTATGAGTAATTGTATTATATAGTTATGAAATAATAACATGGTACTGACTCAGTGGTTACTGATCGGGAGGTCAGAGGTTCAAGCTTCAATTCCACCAAGTTGCCACTGTTGGGTCCTTGAGCAAGGCTGTTGAGCCCTTAATTGCCCAACTGTTTTAAAATAAATAAATGAATAATTCACTCTATTAACTGCCAAATGCTTTTAATATCCTTAAAAATGTTAAAGAAAGAAATAGTTCATCACAGAAAATGGAAAGAGGTTCCAAGAGTTTTTCTGAACAGACGTGAACTACATAATAACCTCATCTGCTCGGTTAGTACAGAGAAATCTCAGTCTGATGGCTGAATTAAACACACGGCGCTACGATTTCTTGGTACAGATATTTACACACGCAGTGGTACCTCAACTTACGAAATTAATCCGTTCCGAGGGCGAGCTCGTAAGTGGAAACATTCGTTAGATGAAACAAAAATTCCCGTCAGGAACAATAGAAAACCAATTAATCCGTTCCATCCCCCTTCTAAACTCATATTACCTGACACAAACATGTATTTTTAACATAATATAGTTAAAAAAAAACATGTAACAATAAACATTTCACAATAATAACACATGCAAAGTAACAATAATATGTAATTAACAATAAATAACAATAAAACAATAAACAATAAGTCAATAAACAATACAGTAAGTGTGTCTGAACTTAAGAATAGCACTTTACATTAACTTACACTAATATATTTTTTTTTACTTTTTATTTATTTATTTTGATATTTTAACTGTTTTATTTCACGTCACTAATTTTGATCACTTGTCTTCTCCTGCTTGGCTGCACTCCCATCGCTCTCCACACTACCGCCAGGCAAAGGTCTCGTACTGTTTGAGAATTGTACAGATGCTCGTTGCATTCTTCCCATACGCCTTACACAGATCGGCCACCCGGACTCTTTTTTCATGTTTATCTCTGATTTCAAGCTTCATTACAAGAGAAATTGATTTTTTTCCTCTTGAATACATCAGCCACCTTCTTATGACCCATCTTAGAAACACTGGGATACGCAAAATAAAAAATAAGACTAAAAAAAGTCACAAAATCTGAACCACAAAAAAGAAAAACTTTTGTGCATATGCATGCTACAAATGCCGACGTGGAAAGGAATACGAGGTTAATTGGCACGTACGACTCTGGGGAACATGCTTTTTAACATACTGGTGGACCAGCTTAATAAGTGTGATTGTGCACCCTCTTCACTAGGTGGCAGTGGCACCCTCACTGTGTTCCCTATGGTGTAAGGAAAAAGCACCGAGCAAATGATATGAAGTGCAGTAAACACTATTTATAGTGGCGCGTGGGGCGCTGGGGGGGCAGGTGTGAGAAATAGTTTTTTCTTCCTATGGGGGGCATCACAGAAAATGTGATGAAAAGAGAAACAAAAACCACTGCACAAAGCGTTCTCGGAGAGCGGAGGAATACATGCGGAAGAATACGAGGCTAATCAGTCCAGAAAAGCCATTTCCCTAGCAGAGCTCCTAAATCCAAATTTTTGCTCGTTGGATGGATGGATGTATTTTTAGTGGGATCCAAGCTCATATCGTGGAAAATTAGTTATAAGAGACACTCGTAAGTCAAGGTACCACTGTATATTTACACATATAGTCATGTTTCAAAATAATATCAGCCAGACATCACTGATCTCATCAGTCAGTGTTTTTGGTAGAAATTATAATTCTACATGGAAAATAATTTATCATCATGTGTAGTACAGTAACAGAATCCAATAGAACCAACAGGCCTGACCCGCATACTGCTGATTCTGTGTAATTTAATCACTCATTTAGAATAATATCAGTGTGGAGTTTAATTAGTGATGTCATTCACTCTTTAAACAACAGGAGCCAATCATTGTCCTTATTTAAGGAAGTAAGGCAGGAAATGTTGTACCTGCTGGTTATAAACATTTTTCTCTGAAATTCTGAGGAAAATGGCTCGATCCAGACATTGTTCAGAAGAATAGCGGAGTTTAATTAAAAAATTGATTGGAGAGGAGGAACTTGTGAAAAAAAGTGCAGAAAATGAAAGTCTGCTCAGCTAAAATGATCAAAAATGCTTTAAAATGGCAGCAACACCTGAAAAGACGTGTGGAAGAAAAACCACCATTCGAATGAATGAAGAGCCAAAATGGCAAGAACTCAATCACCAGCTCCAGGAAGATCAAAGAAGGTCTAAAGTGACCTGTGAATCCTGTTACAGTTAGAAGACGCCTATCTGAAACCGAGCTATTGGCAAGAAGCCCCGCAACGTCCCACTGCTGAAAAAAAGATGTGAAGAGGTTCCAATTCACCAAAGAGCACATTGACTGGAATAATGAGAACCGGAACAACATTCTGTGGGCTGGTGAAAATAAGATTGGTCTTTTTGGGTCTATTGACTGGAGACAGTTTGTCAGACGAGCCCCAAACACTGAATTGAAGCCACAGTGCACAGTGAGGACAGTGGAGCCTGGTGGCGTACGCATCATGATATGGAGATGTTTCTTATACTACGGTGTCGTGGCTATTTATCACAGCCCAGAGATCACAGAGCAGTTTGAATCCATCAGAACACATGAACAGGTCGCACTGCCTTATGCTGAAGAGGAAGAACCGTCTGTCCAGAACCGAGATGTTTTTTCATTTACTGGTGTGTTTGGGGTCGTAACATCTCAGTTCTGGACAGACGAGATTGAGGTTCTGGAGCGGCAGCCCCATCCCGGACCTTAATCCTATAGAAAGCTTATGGGGTGACATAATAAATGTAGCTTCTGAGGCAAAACCCACAAATGCAGAAGATCTGTGGAATGTATCGAATCATCCTGGGCTGGAACACCAGCTCACAGGTAACAGATGTTGGTTGAGTACATGTAACCCAGACGTGCAGCAGGTCTCAGAAACAATGTTTATACTAATAAACATCAGCTCAGAGATTCAAAACAAAAACAGAATCTTCAACCCCTTTTTATCATTATACACCGAAGAGTTGAGTATATAAAGAAGAAACACAGACTTGGATATATTTAACAGTCCAATATTCACTTTTCTTCAATTTCCTTAAAAGAGTAAAACAAATAATAAATATTTTTCTTCATGTTTTGATTTGGAATTTGTGTGTCACATTTGGAACACATTTGTGGGTCTCGACATAATAACTATTATCAGGATTTTGAGCACACTATTATTTTGAACACAACAGTATATTATTATTATTATTATTATTACTACTACTATTATGTACATATCTTTATCTGACCTTTGGTATGTCATGGTAAATGTGTTGGAGCAAGAGATGCACAGACATGTGTGGGATAAAGAACTCTACTGGGGCAACCTAGGGGGACAGAACCCATCTTAGAGAGTACAGTAATAATAGTATAATGGGTCAGGGCATCCATTAAACGCCAACTCACGTCAAGAATACGAGTTTAATACGGGTGATTTAAGGGACAACGCCATTCTACTGGAGATAAAGATCTTTACCCTGGAGCGCAAACCTAAAACTCATTCATCTTATAAGACTGAAGATGATGTTTGGTGTCTTCTTCTGAAATCTCAGGCGAGAGGTTCAATTGTGAAATGATGTATCATGTTCTGATCTCAGTGTTAGTCACCCTTTAATGAGCGATACTCATTTAGTTCACTGTAGGATAAAGTGCATTGTGGATTATAAACAACTTGTTCAGGGAAGAGGAGCAGATGGTTTGTATTCTAGTAATGATTCTGTTTTGCTGCAAAAGCCATATTCTTCAGAACTTTTACTGGTTTCGTCATTATTTGATGATGCTGAACGAAGGCTCTCACAGCACTGACGTACAAAATTGGTCTGTGTCAGTCAGGAGACGTTTGGGTGATTTTCGAGTTAAGTTTCTGGATTATTACACAACTTCCAATTTTGAAAATCTCACTCACACACTCACTCACCAAACTATTTAAATCTACCAGTGTTGTGGAGAGGCTGGAGACCATCTCGGCCAACTCTGGGCTAAGGTGGTGTGCCCTCGTAATAGCACAGCTGAACACACACACACACACACACACACGATCATTACCACAGACCTAGATGCAAGTTGGACCAGCCAATTAGCATAATATGCACATCTTTGGACTGTGGGTTGAAATAAAAGTACAGTGGAGCCTCGGTACTCGAATTTAATCCGTTCCAGACGGCTGTTCGGATTCTGAATTCGCTTTTCCCATCACAAATAATGTAAATGGTCTTAATCCGTTCCGTCGTCTTTTGAACAGAAGTTAACAGTACCGTAAGTCATATCATAGGTCCGCAAATTAAGTGAAAAAATTATTGAATACAGTACATTATGTTCTGGTCTGTGTTGTGAGGGACTCTTTAACTGCACTGTGGTTTTCATTTTAGTATGTTATAGTCTCTCACAAAAGAGTTGCGC
Source organism: Plotosus lineatus (assembly GCA_024760905.1). Classification (NCBI taxonomy): domain Eukaryota; kingdom Metazoa; phylum Chordata; class Actinopteri; order Siluriformes; family Plotosidae; genus Plotosus; species Plotosus lineatus. The sequence continues at coordinate 60,790,168 of CM045734.1, forward strand.
GTTTAAATGCATGCTGGAGATGGGCGTGGCTGTCACACAGGGTGGAGTGCTAAACAAACACACCTGATTCCATTTAATCGTGGGCTATAAAGAATAGCAGCGCTCTTCTCGGTGCTAGAAGATTGTCCCTCTTCCCCATGATCTTTCTGGCTCTCAGCTCCATGCTTCACCAGTTCCCGCTTTAGTTTGATTTCCCTGTTTCTCCGCATTTCTATTACAGTAACTATCATCAATGAAAACGGGTGTGCTTTATTGTTCACAGGGAAAGCACTAGAGCATGGGCACTAGTGCACTAGAAATACGGAAATCAAACTAAAATGTGAACTGAGAGCCAGAGAGATCACGGGGAAGAGGGACAGTCTTCTAGCACCGGGAAGAGCACTGCTAGTCTTTATAACCCGTGATTAAATGGAATCAGGAGTGTTTGTTTAGCACTCCACCTCACGTGTGACAGCCACGTCCTTCTCCAATGCGCAACTCTTTTGTGAGAGACCATAACACACTAAAATAAAAACCATAGTGCAGTTAAAGCAGAACAATAAAGATAAGAATATTAACCTTTGTGGTGGTGAGCAGTTGGCATACATAAATGTTGGAGAGGAAGAGAAGTGGATCCCCTTCCATAAAAGAGAGGGAGAGAAGAAAGCAGATTGCCTTTCATAACAGCTTCAGATAAAATCAGCCAAATGTGTTTTTTCTCTTACTACCGCTTTGCATGGATGACTCTTCAGGATGTTCCTTTCTTTTCTTGAAGAACATTTCTAATGTGGCTTGTTTCTGCCTTCTTTTCAAAACCTTATGGAAGTGGCACATGACCTCATCGTTAAAGGTGTTCACAGTGCTGCTGGTGCTTTAGCTTAGCTTAAGTGCTTTAGCTTAGCTTTAGTGCTTTAGCGCTAGCTTTAGCTTTATGGGGGTGATCCAGACATAGTACTGTATCAACAACTTCTGAACTTCCCCAGGACAGGTTTATTAGGGTGATACATTATATCAACAACTTCCGGATTTCCCCAGAACATACATAGTATCAACAACTTCCGGCTTTCCCCAGAACATACATAGTATCAACAACTTCCAGAAGTTGTGCACTTTTCCTCCCTCTTTGTCTCGTTTTTTTCTCGCGCGTTTCTCAAGTTCGACTTCCGGTTTTTATTCGGTTTCTGGGACGAAAAAAATCACGGATTTTTTGTTCAGATTCCGATTTATTCGAACTCTAGAGTGTTTGGATTACGAGGCTCCACTGTACAGGGATTCCTCACTACTTCGTGCTTCAATTCATTTGGCTTCAGTGCATCGAGTTTTTTTAAACATTCATCAAATTAAAAAAAATAAGGAAATTAAGGAAGAATAAGGGAAATAGTTAAGGAAAATGTTGCAAACAAGGCCAATAATGCAAAAACCCCCAAATAAACAAAAACAAACAAACAAAAAAACAACCCAAAACCCCCATCAAAACTACTTACATTTTTATGAGGTGCGCATCTGAGTCTGGAAATGTGTGTATTTATATTTTTTTTACATCTTATACATTATTTTTGAATGTTTAATTGATATTATAAGCATTTATAGCATTGAATATGTATATATTGCTATTATGTACACATAAACATGTATGTATACGTCAGTTGGGGGGTTAATCCCACTTTGTGGAATTCGGCGGTCATGGAGGGATCTCTGTCCCAATTAACCACGGAAAGTGAGGGATTCCTGTACTTGGAGGAAACCCTCCAGAGAGAGAGAAACAATTCAATACCAGAATTTTTTTGCTGTGAGATGGTTGTGCTTAACAGGAAACAACACCGTGCTGCCCAGACCCATTGCACTCCCCAGCAGGTTTCTTGATTCCGCATGTCTGTGCATGTCCTGATCCAAAATATCTGCCAAGACTCAAACAAGATTCTATTAAGATTTGATGAGTGTTACAATTGAAAAAAAGTTTCACATGAACACAGAAATGGTTCCGTGTTTACTCACGGTGCTGACACAGCTCTGATTCAACACTTAACACTAAACTTTTACCAGGAATGTCTGTGAAAGAGCTGTATGTGGAATAGGCACATAGGCACATGGAATAGGTGGGTGGGCTTTTTACACCCAAGCCAAGTGACTCATCAGACTGGTCCTTATCCTCGGTTTCTGTAGCGTGAAGCCACTAAGAGTTCAACTCCTCCTGGATGGGATGCTAGTCCATCGTAAGTTACCGTCCCAGTATATTTTACTGGTATCCTTTTATACCGCTGGGTGAACAGAGGTACACTTGTGCTTGAGACCTTGGAACAGGGATCTTAGCATAGTGGGAGTTTAACTGGGATTTGAACACACAACCACATGCTTATAAGCACAGCACCCTAACCACTACGCCCCCAGCCCCACAGAGCCCTCACTACTTCACGTTTCAATTCATGAGGCTTCAGTGAATCACGATTTTTTTAAGCAAAAAAAAAAAAAAAATTATATATATTCATCGAATTAAAAAAATATTAAGGAAGGAAAAATAAAAATTAAGGAAGAATAAGGGGAAAAAAGTTAAGGAAAATGCCACGAAAACAAGGCCAATTATGCAAAAAAAAAAAAACCCAAAACCCTAAACCGACACAAAACAAAAAATATCCCAAAATCTCCCATCAAAACTAATTACATTTGTTGCATCTGTGTGTGCACGTGCATCTGCACGCGTGCATACGTATGTATGGGTGTTGTCTTCTTCTCATGCAATACCATCTGTACGTGTGTGCATTTATATTACATTTACATCGTATGTTATTTTTTAATGTTTATTTTTTAAATAAAAGTAAAATGTTTAATCAGTCTACTGTGCATGTTTTTGGACTGTGGGAGAAAACCGGAGGAAACCCACTCAAGCACGGGGAGAACATGGAAACTTCACACATGCAATCTCAGGAGCTTCCTGCTGTGAGGTGGCTGTCTTAACCGTGGATGGTTCTAATGTTTGCTGAACTTTGATGGTACAGTGGCTAAGGCTCGGGGTTATTTATTCACAGGTCAGGGGTTCAAGTCCCAGTACTAAAATGATGCCATGGCTGGGCCCTTGAGCAAGGCCCTGAATGTCTGCAAAATTCTATTAAAAAGTAAATACATCTATGGAAGGAGGTGCCAGTGCTGTGTACCAGATGGATGTTACATTTTCTTTTTCTTGTGAATAAAAAACACCAATGTTCGATGTTTTTAATCATTTTAAAATGAGAATAAAATAAAGTTCATGAAGCAAAGACATCTATGCAAAGGAAATATAACTCTAAATTAAATTTAATTTCCTGGAATATTTCAATCTTACCTTTAAACTGTTTAAATGAGTGAAATGTTGATCAATAAATTGAACATTGTAAAGGTGACTGTTGTGTGATTCAGTTTATTTAAGTTTTATTTGATAATCACTTTTTACAAGTAATATTTTCACAAAGTGGTTTTATATAGAAACAAATTTGATAAAGAATTTAAACATTTCTCTATAAAATCTATACCATGGACATAAACATGAGACCAGACAGGAATCTGGCATGATGTGCCTTCGGTGGCCGCCATATTACCAAAGATTAAAATCCTCCATTGCAGTATGATGGTGTTGAGTTTTGGGTCTCAGCCTGCTTCAACCAGCGAAATATTATCTCTAAAGCTCAATGGATAACATTTCACTCTTTTCATATCCACAGAATATTTACATTCTTGATTTGTTTTTATTACTGATAAGAATAACTAAAGTCTGTATTTGTTTAATTCTATTTTTCTCATGTTATTTTACAGCACGTCCAACGATATGCAAACAAAGTTAAACTTCTCAACCCTGCAGCTTGTGCACATGACCAAAGCTGTGGTGTCAAATGTAAGCAGTCTTTGGAAAGATGGCGGCAACTTTGAACATGTTTTGAATACAGTAGGCCCTCGATTATTCGTGGTTTTGCACTCGCGGTTTGAGTATTCACGGACTGCCGAGCAGCTCGCACATGATTCAAATTCAGCCAATGGCCGTCCTCCTTCCTGCTGATTGGTTGAGGTGATGTAACACCCCTTTTCCCTCATTCGCGCACAAGCTGACAATGAGCATTTTTTAGTGTGTTTTAATTACCAGTTAAATTCTATGATGTCACTCAAACGCCTGCTTAAGCACCAGAAAAAGGTAATGAGGTTGGATGTCTCGTCTGAAGAAATAAGACTTTCTCCGGAAGTAACGACAGTTTCCTCTGAAGTCACGTCATTGCTGAAGAGTAATACTGTAATCCTTTCAACTGTTGTAAAACAATCCACTATTAAAGTCTTTTTAAATTATTATTCCAGTACATGACCTAAGGTAATGTTTAAAATGTTTGTGTGTTATATTTTATTTACTGTGGTGTAGCATGTTTCTCATTGTGTTTTGTTTATCCAATTTATGACATTTCTTGTTCTTTTATGTCCTTTTTGTTGTGGTCTGTGTTTTGAGGGACTTTGATTTTGGCGCTGTGCCTCTCACTAACTGTTTACTTCCTGAGGGGCGTGGCTGAGCTGCTGGGAGCACACACCTGAATTCACTATTCTCATTTACTCCCAATAAACAAAAGCACGCTCACCTCTGCGCCAGAGGATTAACTCACATCAACATCACCGCTTCTTTGGTTTGTAACGCCTCTTACTCTATCACTCTAAAATTCTGTTTTGTACTTCGGCTCCAGTTGGAGGAGTGTGGCCGAGCTGCTCTGACTTAATGAAGTTAATACCTGAAATCAGTCGTGTCATGCCTAATGCAATACCATATGTTCTTCTAGTGGGCATCTTTGAAAACTACAGTGCGGTATGTTTATAAAGAAAATGCACCGAAAGGTGTTTTATGCGTATACTGCATAATGTTTATATTTTATCATCAATAAATATAACAGTAAAAATTGAAAAGTTTTTCTTAATTATTACTATATTAATGAGTAAGACTGTCTATAGAATGTGTTTAAGGAGCATATTTTAGTGCATGTAATAGATACATAGTATTTTACTTACAGCTGCTCATTCACGCATGTGACGTCATACATGGGGTTTTACTTCCGGGTACAGAACTCGCAGATTATCTCGATTCGTGGGAAGGCCCGGAACCGAACCCCGTGAATGTCAAGGGCCTCTTGTACACCAGAAATCTAATACTTTCTCATTATACATAAACAAATACAGTATATCAAATACACCTCCAGGATAGATTTTTAATAGATGGAGGCTTTGTGTAGTAATATATGTAATAAAATAAAAACTCCAACATAAAAGTATTGTAGATGAATCATGATGTGATGACATGACTGCAGTCATGTGATTTACAACAGAACAGTGATGCCATAAGGTCATAAATGTCACTTTGTAATCAATGATGTTTGGTTTACTTCCTGTTCAGAGTGGAAAAGAAGAGTAAAACCTTCCTTAAAAAAAAAAAAAAAAAAAAAAAAAAAAAATTGGATTTTTCTTAAAAAGATTAAAATTACCAGAAATCTCATCCAGTCAGTTAGTAGTGTCATAGCGGCGGATTCAGGTGTGCTGATCATATCCAGTACATGAAGTGTCATAAAACAAACCGAAATCACCTGCCATCAGATAAATAAATACACATCACACTGAAGTAACAACCTGATCAGCAGCCATGATCAACTTATCGAATTCTGATACCTGTGTAACACATGCTCAACACGTGCAATGATCATTACAATCAATAGCTGATGCTACGTTCAAACTCTCTTCCACATTTGTAACTGTCTGTGAAAATACCGGTTATGTGCAATAAAAACCCCGTGCACTTTAATCAACCACATCTACCCCACTGACTGTGAACCATATCAACCCATCTACTCTGCACTCAGATACATTACACTTTAATATAGGCCAGTCTATAAAGTTGCTCCATTCTTTTCTTTTATTGTTTATTAATTTATACTATTTATGTATCTATTTATTTATTTACTTATATAATATATATGTATGTGTGTATGTTTGTATTTGTATCTATTTTTGCACCCCCTACTGATGGTACCTCAAGAGCCTGTAACAGTGAATTTCTCCATTGTGAGATTAATAAAGCTGGATCTTATCTTATTCAAATACCTCAACCATCAACATTGCTGTGCCTTCAGGGACCTGACATTCCATTTCTGTGCAAAAGAAAAAAAAAAACGCAGAGGGGAAATGACTTGTCCAAATTCATCATTTAGAAAAAAGTGCAAATCTGCAATTTATCATTTCTTACATTCACCGAACCATACAAGAGTCTCCTGGTCATGTGGACATGGTGTCAATGGATATCCCCACATCTCCTTTCCTTCTACTGCAAACATCAACTCACAAATTTATTGCCGTCCCAAATATCAGGTCCCAATGTATGAAGTAGGGGGCGTAGTTCCCGGTACCACGCTGGTGATGGGTCTGGTGGAATGGTGCACCTCCGAAGCAGGGTAGTATCCTGTGTAGAGCCCAAGGGAAGTCGTACCCACAATGGTCCTCCACCGACAGCCAGATGTTGATTAAGTGGAAGAGGATCTCGCTGAGTGGGTGGCAGCCCACCACCATGGCACTCCACACGGCCAACGCCTGCTGAGAGACCAGCTCCACGATGCTGGAGTCGAGAGCCGCCAGGGCAAAAGGCTGTGTGTTGATATGGTGAGACTGATGGAAGATCTTGAACAGCCAGGGGTTTCTGAGTAAGAGAACAGACACCGTGAATTCCGAAATCTGATTGATCAGGAGAGTTCAGTCATTTCTATACCAGCAGCTCAGACAGTAATCCTAGACAGACTCCGCCATGTACAGATTATTGATCAATAAGGTTTCCCATTCAGTTCCAGGTAGATTAAATAAATTAAATACAGTGGTATCTTTGGGAAATAAAATTCAATTGGTCATGATGTCTTTCAAAAACCATTTGTTTACTCCTGTACACAAGTGTTAATGAGTGGCTCAGTGGTGAAAGCTACTGATTGCTACTGGTTTCTGATTAGGGTTAAATACCCAGTGCCCCCACGGCGGTGCCCCCAAGCAAGGCCCTTAACCCTCAATTTCCCAGTGGCATAAAAATGCTAATTATAAGTTGCTCTGGATAACAGCATCTGCCAAATGAGATAAATGTAAGTGTAAACATAAGTGAAAGGGTAAAATGTAAATATAAATTTAAATATAAACTTATATTTACACTTACATTTATATTCAAGTCTTCTTTTCCTTTCGGCTTTTTCCCTTTTTCAGGGGTCACCACAGCGAATCATCTGATTCGCACATTTGATTTGGTTCATAGATTTTTACGTCGGATGGCCTTCCCGACACAACCCTTTAGCAAGGGACAGAAACACGCCGACGGATTTGCAGCTCCTCTTTACGAAACTCAGCAATGGTTCTTTTACATGACTCTCACCACAGACAGTGAGAAACATGGCCGGTCTTTGATAACCCAGTTTGCTACACTGGGGGGACAGTGACAACCTTGTAGAGAGTGGGACTTGAACCCCCAACCTTAGGATCAGCGATCCAGCGCCCTTTAAACCAAGGTCACCACTGCGCTATACGTGTAAATGAGGGCAGTGGTGGTCTAGTGGTATAGGGTGCTGGAGCGCTGATCCAAAAGGTTGGGGGTTCGAGTCCCACTCTCCACAAGGTTGTCACTGTCCTCCCCAGTGCAGCTAACTGGGTTATCAAAGGCCGGCCATGTCTCTCACTGTCTATGGTGTGAGGCATGTCGAAAGTCAGCAATGGTTCTTTTACAAGAGTAGCTGCAAAGCCGTCAGCGTGTTTCTGCCCTGTGATGGCCTGGCGAGCTGTCCAGGGTGTTCGCTGCCCTCGCCCGAAGTTGGCTGGGATGGGCGCCAGCCTCCCCGCGACCCTAATTAGAATTAAGTGGTTACAGAAAATGAACTGATGAAAATGATAAATGTAAATACAAGTTTAAATATAAATTTAAAGGTAAATGTAAAGTATAAGTGTAAATCTAAGTGTAAACACAAGTGTAGATGCAAGTTTAAATATTCATCTGTTCATTTTCTGTAATCGCTTAATCTTAATTAGGGTCACGTGGAGGTTGGCGACCATCCCAGCCGACAGAATACACCCTGGACAGCTCGCCAGGCCACCACAGGGCAGAAACCTGCTGATGGCTATGCAGCTCCTCTTTACGAAAGTCAGCAATGTTTTCTTTTACATGAACCTCACACCATAGACAGTGAGAGACACGGCTGGTCTTTGGTAACCCAGTTAGCTGCACTTGGGGAGGGGGGGGGGGGGCAGTGACAACTGCAGCGAGTGGGGCTTGAACCCCGAGCCTTGGGATCAGTGATTCAGCAACTTTACCACAAGGCCACCACTGCTCAATATAAATGAAAGTGTAAATGTAACTATAAGTGTAAGTGTAATGCCCCTTCACTGGGTGCGATGATATTAATAATCACCACCATCATGATGTAAGCGACAGTGTCAGGTGAATAACACAACTGGCTACGTTACCAAGATTCAACTTCCAACATAAACGTAACAAATTTGAAAAAGTAATACATGCCCCTTTAAATTAAATACATAAAATTCCTAAGTGTTGTTAAATGAGTGTGTTTGAATAGGAATTAACAACTCGGTGACATGCTGGTACAGGAACTGGCTCCATTTCATTATGACTACTTATGAACATGCTATTACTACGTATTAACACTTCCCTGATGGTATTTTACAGCCCAACTGTTACTCACTTCTCTCACGCATTTTGCCTGTGAGTGAACTGAAATAAAGGTTCGAGGTGCGGGATTGTATACGCTGCGGATTCAGATCAGATGCAGCTCAGGTCTCTGGGGAATGAAATGCGAATCTGAATAGAGTTGAATTCTTGGGGACGAAGTATTCCATACAGAAGTATCTTCAACTTGAAGATCTACAGGGTACATAAAAAAATGAAGATCTTATTGAAAACTAATTTAAAATCTCTAACTGTACCAGGGTGTTCATTTCCTAAATACCAGTGATATGATTAGTATATTTAAATATATTATTATTATCCCCCCAGTGCACTAACTGTGTTATCAGAGACCGGCCATGTCGCTCACTGTCGGTGGAGGTTCATGTAAAAAAAAAAAAAAAAAAAAAAAACTACTGGTGACTTTCATCAAGAGGAGCTGCGTAACAATCAGCGTATTTGTGCCCTGTGATGGCCCGGCGAGCTGTCCAGGGTGTACTCTGTCTTCACACAGAGTCTTTTACAGAAAATGAATGAATGTTATTATTATGATAGTAAAATATATTAGTTTTAGTAAGAATCTGATTAATAATGAAATGGTATCCACAGTAATATTGATAAACATTATTATTATTATTAATATTATTAATATAACGCTCTCGGTCTGGTATATAAAAAGGTCCAGAACAGAAGAAGTGAGGTGATTAAAAGTAGTTTTAGTTCCGAAGGCTCAGGTGAACGCGTGTGAAGATCTCACCTGTGCAAGGTGTAATGCACCACGAAGAACAACGTGTCGAACACGAGCAGGCACGAGAAACACTCCGAGCACGCGCCCAGTACAGACGGTGCAGCGGCCGCGGCGCTCTCGTGCTGCGGAGAAACACCGGACCCGGTCCGTGCGTACCCGAGACACGCGCTCATCGGCACGACGCACAGCCCGAACCTCCAGGAAATCCGAGCGAGGCAGCCATACCACGTGCGCAGGCTGACCGGCTTTCCGCACATCCTGTACCGACTGATCCATGGCACGCGCGGCCCGAGCACATCGAGAGCGAGGAACAGCGACGAGAACACCACGTGAGCCGCGAAGGCCACGCACGCGCTCCACAGCGGCGCCGCGCGCACCCCGGAGCACCCACGGATCCAGTCCCAGACCGGCTGCAGGAGCGTCGCGTCGCGAGCGGACACAGACATCGCACCCTTGAGCATCATTCGGTTCTCCTTCCCTCTAAGTTCGGAAACCTCCGCGACACGTTTCTGTCGCCGTCATGCTTTCATTCCCGGGAAACCTTTTCTTTCCGTTCGCTCCGTTCCTCTTATAAATCAGACGGGGAGTGCGTGTGTGCGCGCGCGACCCCGCCCCCGCCCTCCTCCTCCCGTAGCCGAGCTTCGATTTTTATATTATTATACCCTGAGGCCCAGCGCACTTGATGAATGTTGTGTTTGCTGTTGAAGAGAGGAAGCCGAGTCTCAGCTCCATGAGCTCCATCAGTTCATCACAGGAAAAGATTCACCAAGCACACAATTCAGTTCTGTCCACTCTTACACAGATTTCCTTTCGGCCTTTTTCCGTTCTCAGAGGCGCAACACAGAATGAGTTGCACAATTTACTAGTCCTTCTTAAAAAATTAGCATATTGTGATAAAGTTCATTATTTTCTGTAATGGACTGATAAAAATTAAACTTTCATATATTTTAGATTCATTGCACACCAACTGAAATATTTTAGGTCTTTTATTATTTTAATACTGGTGATTTTGGCATACAGCTCATGAAAACCAAAAATTCCTCTCTCAAAAAATGAGCATATCATGTTCAGGTAGTCTAAACGAGCTATTAACCTAATCATCTGAATCAACCAATTAACTCTAAACACCTGCAAAAGATTCCGGAGGCTTTTAAAAACTCCCAGCCTGGTTCATTACTCAAAACCACAATCATGGGTAAGACTGCCGACCTGACTGCTGTCCAGAAGGCCATCATTGACACCCTCAAGCAAGAGGGTAAGACACAGAAAGAAATCTCTGAGCGAATAGGCTGTTCCCAGAGTGCTGTATCAAGGCACCTCAGTGGGACGTCTGTGGGAAGGAAAAAGTGTGGCAGAAAACGCTGCACAACCAGAAGAGGTGACCGGACCCTGAGGAAGATTGTGGAGAAGGGCCGATTCCAGACCTTGGGGAACCTGTGGAAGCAGTGGACTGGGCTACAGGTGCCGCATTCCCCAGGTCAAGCCACTTTTGAACCAGAAACAGCGGCAGAAGCGGCTGACCTGGGCTACAGAGAAGCAGCACTGGACTGTTGCTCAGTGGTCCAAAGTACTCTTTTCAGATGAAAGCAAATTTTGCATGTCATTCGGAAATCAAGGTGCCAGAGTCTGGAGGAAGACTGGGGAGAAGGAAATGCCAAAATGCCTGAAGTCCAGAGTCAAGTACCAACAGTCAGTGATGGTCTAGGGTGCCATGTCAGCTGCTGGTGTTGGTCCACTGTATTTTATCAAGGGCAGGGTCAATGCAGCTAGTGATCAGGAGATTTTGGAGCACTTCATGCTTCCATCTGCTGAAAAGCTTTATGGAGATGAAGATTTCATTTTTCAGCACAACCTGGCACCTGCTCACAGTGCCAAAACCACTGCTAAATGGTTTACTGACCATGGTATTACTGTGCTCAATTGGCCTGCCAACTTTCCTGGCCTGAACCCCATAGAGAATCTGTGGGATATTGTGAAGAGAAAGTTGAGAGACACCAGACCCAACATTGTGGATGAGCTTAAGGCCGCTATCGAAGCATCCTGGGCCTCCATAACACCTCAGCAGTGCCACAGGCTGATTGCCTCTATGCCACGCCGCATTGAAGCAGTCATTTCTGCAAAAGGATTCCCAACCAAGTATTGAGTGCATAACTGAACGTAATTATTTGAAGGTTGACTTTTTTTGTATTAAAAACACTTTGTTGGTCGGATGAAATATGCTAATTTTTTGATATAGGAATTTTGGGTTTTCATGAGCTGTATGCCAAAATCATCGGTATTAAAACAATAAAAAGACCTGAAATATTTCAGTTGGTGTGCAATGAATCTAAAATATATGAAAGTTTAATTTTTATCAGTGCATTACAGAAAATAATGAGCTTTATCACAATATGCTAATTTTTTGAGAAGGACTAGTATTTGACTCATAGGTTATTAGGTCGATGAATGCAGCTGTGTGGGGAGGGGGCACTAACCAGTGTCTCTCCCCCTCATGCCGGTCCCAAGCTCAGAGAAATGCAGAGGGTTGTGTCAGGAAGGACATCCGACGTAAAACCAATGCCAAACTTTTATGATGCAAATCAGAAGTATTACCCCATACCGGATCGGTCAAGGCCTGGGTTAACAACGACCGCCATCAGTGCTGTCAATCAACAGGGTGCTGATGGAAATTGGAAGTGATGGGCAGGTTTGGTATCCAGGACAGGAACGCAGAAGGACAGCTGTTGATAGATTTTGTAAAAAGGATGGAAATGGCTGTGGTGAATACTTTCTTCCAGAAGAGACAGGAGCATAAGGTGACCTATAAAAGCAGAGGTAGGAGCACACAGGTACACTACATCTTGTGTAGGTGATGTAATTTGAAGGAAGTCAGTGACTGCAAAGTAGTAACGAGTGAGAGTGTTGCCAAACAGCATAGGATGGTGGTATGCAGGATGACGCTGATGGTGAGGAAGGTGAAGAAGGCAAAGGCAGAGCAGAAGATAAAGTGGTGGAAGTTGAAAAAGGAAGAGTGTCGTGTTGTCTTCAAAGAGGAGTTGAAACAGGCTTTGGGTGGCCAAGAAGTGCTTCCAAATGACTGGACAACCACAGCAAATCTGATCAGGGACACAGGTAGGAGAGAACTTGGTGTGTCCTCTGGAAGCAAAGTAGATAAGGAGACTTGGTGGTGGAATGAGGAAGTGCAGGAGTGTGTACAAAAGAAGAGGTTAGCCAAGAAGAAGTGGGACATTGAGAGGACCGAAGAGAGTAAACAGGAGTACAGGGAGACACAGCGTAAGGCGAAAGTAGCAGTGGCTAAGGCCAAACAGAGGGCGTATGATGACTTGTATGCTAGGCTGGACAGTAAAAGAGGGAGAAAATGATCTATACAGGTTGGCACAGCAGAGAAATAGAGATGGGAAGGATGTGCAGCAAGTTAGATTGATTAAGGACAGAGAGGGAAATGTATTGACTGATGACAGAAGTGTGCTGGGAAGATGGAAAGAGTAATTCGAAGAGATGATGAATAAGGAAAACGAGAGGAAAAAAAAAGTAGAAGAGGTGACCATTGAGGAGCAGGATGTAGCAAAGATTAGTAAGGGTGAAGTGAGGAGGGCATTGAAGAGGATGAAGAATGGAAAGGCAGTTGGTCCTGATGACATACCTGTGGAGGTATGGAAGTATCTAGGAGAGGTAACAGTAGATTTTCTGACAAGAACATTCAACAAGGTCCTAGAGAGTGAGCAGATGCTGGAGGAGAAGTGTGCTGGTGCCCATTTTTAAGAACAAGGGAGCCATGCAGAGTTGCGGCAACTACAGAGGGATAAAGTTGATGAGCCATACGATGAAGTTATGGGAAAGAATAGTAGAAGCTAGACTAAGGGCAGAGGTCAGCATTTGTGAACAACAGTTTGGTTTCATGCCAAGAAAGAGCACCACAGATGCAATGTTTGCTTTGAGGATGTTAATAGAGAAGTACAGAGGGAACTACATTGTGCCTTTGGGGATATGGGAAAAGCATATGACAGGGTGCTGAGAGAAGAACTGTGGTATTGCATGAAGAAGTCTGGAGTGACAGAAGTATGTTAGAGTGGTGCAGGACATGTATGAGAGATGCAAGACAGTGGTGAGGTGTGCTGTTGGTGTGACCGACAAATTCAAGGTGGAGGTGGGACTGCATCAAGGGTCAGCTCTCAGCCCCTTCTTGTTTGCTATGGTGATGGACAGGCTGACAGACGAGGTGAGACAAGAATCTCCATGGACTATGATGTTTGCAGATGACATTGTGATCTGTTGTGAGAGCAGAGAACAAGTGCAGGAAAATCTAGAGAGGTGGAGGTATGCCCTGGAAAGGAGAGGAATGAAGGTTAGCCTCAGAAAATCAGAATACATGTGTGTGAATGAGAAGGACCCAGGAGGAACGGTGAGGTTACAGGGAGCAGAGATAACAAAGGTGGAGGATTTTAAGTACTTGGGCTCAACAATCCAGAGCAATGGAGAGTGTGGAAAAGAGGTGAAGAAGCGTGTGCAGGAAGGTTGGAATGGTTGGAGAAAAGTGTCCGGTGTGGTGTGCGATATTAGAGTGTCAGCAAGAATGAAGGGAAAAGTGTGCAAGACGGTGTTGAGGCCAGCGATGTTGTATGGCTTAGAAACAGTGGCGCTGAGGAAAAGGCAGGAGGCAGAGCTGGAGGTAGCGGAGATGAAAATGTTGAGGTTCTCTCTGGGAGTAACGAGGATGGATAGGATCAGAAATGAGTATATCAGAGGGACAGCCCACGTAAGATGTTTTGGAGACAAAGTCAGAGAGGCTAGATTGAGATGATTTGGACACGTACAGAGGAGGGATAGTGAGTATATTGGCAGTAGGATGCTGAGGTTGGAACTACCAGGCAGAAGGCCTCGAGGAAGACCAAAGAAGAGATTTATGGAGTTGGAGTCAGAAAAGATGCAGAGGACAGGGTGAGATGGAGGCAGATGATTTGCTGTGGCGACCGCTGAAGGGAGCAGCCGAAAGTAAAAGAAGAAGGTTATTAGGTCAATGCCCTTCCGGACACGACCCGTTAGCGCAGGACAGAAACACGTTGATGGCTTTGCAGCTCCTCTTTACGAAAGTCAGCGATGGTTGTTTTACATCAGCCTCTCACCATAGACCATGAGAGACATGGCCGGCCTTTGATAACCCAGTTAGCTGCCTGGGGGGGGGGGGGGGGGGGCAGTGACAACCTTGTGGAGAGTGGGACTCAAACCCCCAACCTTAGGATCAGCGATCCAGCGCCCTATCCCACCAGGTCGTGCCTCAGTCAGCTGTGAGATGACCTTGATTGCGCAAGATTGTGTTATTCACGAATTTGAGAGTGTTATTTATTATTATGTTCACATTATGTCATTATTATTATTAATAATGTTGATATAATTTTGTTGAAAGAAATATGTTTGGGGCGTTTCCTTAGACCTTTTTGATCAGGAAAAACTACTGATAACTTTAACTGCAAAAAATAATTTGGGTGTTAAAGGGTTAATAAAAATGCTGAATTGCTTCCTAATTATTATAAGCTTTTACTTTTGGGGGGATTATTGTCATACAATTTATAAATATGTTGTGCTGCTTCTTCTTCTTCTTTTCCTTTCGGCTGTTCCCTTCAGGGGTCGCCACAGCAAATGATCTGCCTCCATCTCTCCCTATCCTCTGCATCTTCTACTCTTACTCCAACGACCTTCATGTCCGCCTTCACCGCATCCATAAATCTTCTCTTTGGTCTTCCTCTGGGCCTTTTGCCTGGTAGTTCCAACCTCAGCATCCTACTACCAATATACTCACTATCCCTCC
Organism: Plotosus lineatus; assembly: GCA_024760905.1. Classification (NCBI taxonomy): domain Eukaryota; kingdom Metazoa; phylum Chordata; class Actinopteri; order Siluriformes; family Plotosidae; genus Plotosus; species Plotosus lineatus. Next base: position 60,805,390 of record CM045734.1, read on the forward strand.
TCTGTACATGTCCAAACCATCTCAATCTAGCCTCTCTGACTTTGTCTCCAAAACCTCTTACATGTGCTGTCCCTCTGCTGTACTCATTTCTGATCCTATCCATCCTCGTTACTCCCAATGTTGTGCTGCTTACAAGCTCGATTTATGAACTGAATCAGGGGTCCCCAACCACCAGGTCCCAGACCAGTACCGGTCCGTGGATCATTTTGTACCGGGCCACAAAGAATGAATACTGTAATCATGATTAAAATATATATAAAAATATGTTTTTGCTTCCGGGTGTCTTATTTTGAAAGACAACCACTTCCGCCCTCACCTAACTTTCGCGCTTGACTCTTTGTTGTGTATTTATCCGACATCTTCAATGGAAGCTAGTCCTCGCAAAATGAACCAGAAACAGTTCACTCGAGAGATTTTTTTTGGAAAGGGTAAACAAGACAATGATGAGACAGCAGAAGGGTCACAGACTGCCTGCAAAAAGAAAGATGCATTTAAAAGAAAATATTAGGATACCTACCTGCCAAATCAAACATGCGATGATTCACTGTGGCGACAGCTGAGAAAAAGGGAACAGCCAAAAGGAAAAGACCAAAATTCCTACCTGAGTTACGAGTTCATCGCAACCGGTGATTGTTTATATTATAACCTGTGACACCCCCCACACACCCCACAGTTAGCGATAAAATTGTCAAGCATTGACCGGTCTGCGGTGATAAAAAGGTTGGGGACCACTGATCTAAATCGTTTTGTCAAGATCCTTCTTCTTCTTGTCCTTTCGGCTTTTCCCTTCAGGGGTCGCCACAGCGAATCATCTGCCGTTCACATAAAAGAACCATTGCTGGCTTATGTCAAGAGGAGCTACACAGCCATCAGCCTGCTTCGACTCTGCAATGGCCTTGCAAGCTGTCCAGGGTGTACCTTGTGCTCACCCATAGTTGGCTGAGATGGGCGCTCGCCTGCTTGGCCCTCTTTAGTGCACCGGTGTTCCTGAGTTTCAGCTCCAGAGAATATGAATAAAAGGGTTCTATGATAAAACAACAAAAAAGCCACCTTTCATAATTTGTGGAATTACCTGCCAATCACTTCATGTTTATTTTTTTTTGGAGGGCTGAGAAGGAATTTTTCCATTTTAAATGGCTTGTAATTAATTCACCTCAGGCCCACTATAACCAACATCAGGTTGCTTATCAAAGATCTTTTAATTACAGCAGGATTTGAAATGGTTTCTGCTGTAATCATATCCATTGAAAATTGAAAGTGTTAGATTTAGAAACAGTGTCCTTGTCAGAATCAATGCTTGCTGCATCAGCCAATCAGAATGCAGGTGACAGCTTTGATGCAGCCTATTGAATCTTTCAGTAGTAACAAGTTGCAGCTCGTTAGTTTATTATGACAGAAAGGATGATGTATGGTGGCATCCAGAAAAGAAACTATTACAGCAGAATGAAGGGAAAAATGGAACTATAAAAATAAATCAAAGTTGAGTTTTTTCAAAGCTATAAATGGAGGCTCATTAAGTGGAGCAGTGATAAACAGTGGTGAGAACGAGTACACAGGAAGGTGAGCAGGAGCTGGAGGTGTTAAAAACCAGCTTCCCTGTGCAGCGCTGCCAATTGGAGATGGAGAGATGGGAGGACCTGAAGGGGAGAAGGATCAGACGTGGGGTTTTTCAGCTGTGCAGGAGCATATGAATGAAGGAGAAGGATCAGCAGCAACACTAAGTCTGACCGTGGTCTGTGGGGTAACAACATGGATGAACTGGTCAATCATTACTGTGTAAAAAGTTTACAAAGTGGTGGGCTCCACAGCCTCTTCGCACCAAGCCCATGTGCCTTGTAGTGGTCTCATGGCTTGGGACTGCATGGCTTCTCCTGGAACATTCTGAAGATGATGGAAGCAGGGGAATGAATTCAGAAATGTACAGAAACATTATTTGCAGAGAAAAACATTGGCTGGAGCTGGGAAGAACATCATCATGCAGGAATACAACAACGAATGTCAGAAGGAAACGTGACCCCTGGGCAAGGACTTAACCACAAGTGTGCCTCTGTTCACCCAGCAGTATAAATGGGTACCAGTAAAAATATACTGGGAAGGTAACCTGCAATGGATTAGTGTCCCATCCAGGAAGAGTTGAACTCCTAGTTGCTTCACGCAAGAGAAACCGGGGATAAGCACCGGCCTGCTATGGCTTGGGTGTAAAAAGCCCACAGACTTTACCTTTTTTTTTTTTTTACTTTTTAACATGACACGCTGCCTTTCTGATTGGCTGTTCCAGCCTGGTCGTGACATGCACTTGTCAGATTGGCTGGGCTATATCACTGGCCCCGTATAACACATTATGGTCCACTGTTGAGCAGTACAAACAACAGCCACAAAAATCATGGAAAACATTTTTTTTTTGTTCCTAAACTGAATGACAGGAAAGCTGAGCCACCAAATGTTTGGCTCCATAAACCATACTGGATTCACCATCTCTGCAGCATCTCATCCTCATAGTAACTAAAATATGACATGTCATTTCTACACAAGAGACGCAAACCCAGCCCAACATGTTGATGCCACTTCTGGGTGAAAAAAAATGACTATTAGCCCCTACAGTTCAGCCCCCCGTTAGTAATACATGGGATAAAATCCAGTTTTGTGCTTTTTATGGTAATTTATATTAAATAAAACATCTGTATCACTTAAACATATCACATTCACACAGATTATACTGTATGGAAGAACAGTACAGCTATGCGTGAAGTGATTTATTTACAACAATGGCGACTGCAGCTTTAATCTTAACATTATAAAATCACTCACTGAATATAGAGTCAAGCAAATTATTACACTTCAAAAGTGTGGTCGTACCTTATTAACTCTCTCGCGCGCACACACACACACACACACACACAACTGTGAAGAAAAAAAATGCTGAGAAATCAGTTCTCTTTAACCTAGAAAAACAAAATTAGTTGATGTCTCCGGTCCAAACTCTACTTGCCCAGAACCACAACACTGCCAACCCTAACAGCCCCCACTATTGCCACTACCACACTACCCATCACCACTCCCTCACTCACCACACATCTCCCACACTGATTTGTGTAAAAGCATGATTTCTGAGAAATGGAAGCAATAGGACACTATACACTGCCAGTTTCTCTCTCAAACAAAGAAACGAGATTAAAATAAAATGTCTCTATTCACACTGCATTGATGATGTCGAAGGAACCGAGTTGACACCGAGGAACAAACAGACGCAGTATTCCTGCAGCTGGTAATGAAGGAGTCAGCTTTGTTAAACCACCAGTCTGTGCTGGCATGAGCTAACAAAGACCTCGTCCTTTTGGAAAACTGGGGACTTTTTCCAGTCCAGTCAAAGAAAAGAGAAGATCTCACAGGTCTCAGAGACGTAAAAAATTTATAAAATGAAACAATCCTGGGAGCTTATTTTTTTTCTGCAGCAAAAACATACCATGGGTCGAGGCCCAGGTTAACAACGACCGCCATCAGTGCTGTCAACCAACAGGGTGCTGATGGAAATTGGACTACTGTTGGTCGAAGACGTCGAAGAAGGAGAGGCGGGAGGCGTGTCCGTAGGCAGAGAGAGAAGAGGAAAGGCGTGAGCCTAGGACTGAGAGTAGGGACTTTGAATGTTGGAACTATGCAAGGAAAAGATAGGGAGCTGGCTGACATGATGCAGAGGGGGAAGGTGGACATACTGTGTGTTCAGGAGACCAGGTGGAAAGGTAGAAAGGCTAGAAGCTTAGGAGCAGGGTTTAAACTGTTTTATAATGGTGTGGATGAGAAGAGAAATGGAGTAGGAGTCATCTTGAAGGAGGAGTTTGTCAGGAATGTTCTAGAAGTGAAAAGAGTGTCAGACAGAGTGATGAGTCTCAAGTTAGAAATTGAAGGCGTGATGGTCAATGTTGTTAGTGCTTATGCCCCACAGGCAGGATGTAAGCTAGAAGAGAAGGAGAGATTCTGGAGTGAGTTAGATGAAGTGACGCAGAGTACCCCCAGAGGTGAAATAGTGGTCATTGGAGCAGACTTCAATGGACATGTTGGTGCAGGCAACAGAGAGGACGAGGAAGTGATGGGCAGTTTTGGTATCCAGGACAGGAACACAGAAGGACAGATGTTGATAGATTTTGCAAAAAGGATGGAAATGGCTGTGGTGAATACTTTCTTCAAGAAGGAACAGAAGCATAGGGTGACTTATGAAAGCGAAGGTAAGAGCACACAGGTAGACTACATCTTGTGTAGGCGATGTAATTTGAAGGAAGTCAGTGACTGCAAAGTAGTAGTGGGTGAGAGTGTTGCCAAACAGCATAGGATGGTGGTGTGCACGATGACACTGATGGTGAGAAAGGTGAAAAAGGCAAAGGCAGAGCAGAAGACAAAGTGGTGGAAGCTGAAAAAGGAAGAGTGTCGTGTTGTCTTCAAGGAGGAGTTGAAACAGGCTTTGGGTAGTCAGGAAGTGCTTCCAGAGGACTGGACAACCACAGCCAATGTGATCAGGGAGACCGGTAGGAGAGTACTTGGTGTGTCCTCTGGAAGGAAAGTAGATAAGGAAACTTGGTGGTGGAATGAGGAAGTGCAGGAGTGTGTACAAAAGAAGAGGTTAGCCAAGAAGAAGTGGGACATTGAGAGGACCGAAGAGAGTAAACAGGAGTACAGGGAGACACAGCGTAAGGCGAAGGTAGCAGTGTCAAAGGCCAAACAGAGGGCGTATGATGACTTGTATGCTAGGCTGGACAGTAAGGAGGGAGAAAATGATCTATACAGGTTAGCACAGCAGAGAAATAGAGATGGGAAAGATGTGCAGCAAGTTAGAGTGATAAAGGACAGAGTGGGAAATGTATTGACTGATGACAGAGATGTGCTGGGAAGATGGAAAGAGTACTTTGAAGAGCTGATGAATGAGGAAAATGAGAGAGAAAAAAGAGTAGAAGGGGTGACCGTTGAGGAGCAGGAAGTAGCAAAGATTAGTAAGGGAGAAGTGAGGAGGGCATTGAAGAGGATGAAGAATGGAAAGGCAGTTGGCCCTGATGACATACCAGTTGAGGTATGGAAGTGTCTAGGGGAGGTAGCAGTAGATTTTCTGACAAGAATATTCAACAAGGTCTTAGAAAGTGAGCAGATGCCAGAGGAATGGAGGAGAAGTGTGCTTGTGCCCATTTTTAAGAACAAGGGCGATGTACAGAGTTGTGGCAACTACAGAGGGATAAAGTTGATGAGCCATACAATGAAGCTATGGGAAAGAATAGTGGAAGCAAGACTAAGGGAAGAGGTCAGCATTTGTGAACAACAGTTTCGTTTCATGCCCAGAAAGAGCACCACAGATGCAATGTTTGCTTTGAGGATGTTAATAGAGAAGTACAGAGAAGGTCAGAAGGAGCTGCATTGTGCCTTTGTGGATCTGGAGAAAGCATATGACAGGGTGCCGAGAGAAGAACTGTGGTATTGTATGAGGAAGTCTGGAGTGGCAGAGAAGTATGTTAGAGTGGTGCAGGACATGTATAATAGATGTAAGACAGTGGTGAGGTGTGCTCTCGGTGTGACAGAAGAGTTCAAGGTGGAGGTGGGACTGCATCAAGGGTCAGCTCTCAGCCCCTTCTTGTTTGCTATGGTGATGGACAGGCTAACAGATGAGGTTAGACAAGAATCTCCATGGACTATGATGTTTGCAGATGACATCGTGATCTGTAGTGATCAACATGTAGTGAGAACAAGTGGAGGAAAATCTAGAGAGGTGGAGGTATGCCCTGGAAAGGAGGGGATTGAAGGTTAGTCTCAGTAAGACGGAATACATGTGTGTGAATAACAAGGACCCAAGAGGAACTTTGAGGTTACAGGGGGCAGAGATAAAGAAGGTGGAGGATTTTAAGTACTTAGGCTCAACAATCCAGAGCAATGGAGAGTGTGGAAAAGAGGTGAAGAAGCGCATGCAGGCAGGTTGGAATGGTTGGAGAAAAGTGTCCGGTGTGATGTGTGATAGGAGAGTATCGGCAAGAATGAAGGGAAAAGTGTACAAGACGGTGATGAGGCCAGCAATGTTGTATGGTTTAGAGACAGTGGCCCTGGGGAAAAGACAGGAGTCAGAGTTGGAGGTAGCAGAGATGAAAATGTTGAGGTTCTCTTTGGGAGTAACGAGGATGGATAGGATCAGAAATGAGTACATCAGAGGGACAGCACATGTTAGATGTTTTGGAGACAAAGTCAGAGAGGCTAGATTGAGATGGTTTGGACATGTACAGAGGAGGGATAGTGAGTATATTGGTCGTAGGATGCTGAGGTTGGAACTACCAGGCAAAAGGCCCAGAGGAAGACCAAAGAGAAGATTTATGGATGCGGTGAAGGCGGACATGAAGGTCGTTGGAGTAAGAGTAGAAGATGCAGAGGATAGGGAGAGATGGAGGCAGATCATTTGCTGTGGCGACCCCTGAAGGGAACAGCCGAAGGGAAAAGAAGAAGAAGAGGTCTTGACATGGTACTGACCGTATAAATATAGTGCTAATGGTGCTGGCATCAGATTAATGGCACCAATACGAACAGTGTTGACATGGTACTGACGGTGTTGATACGGTACTAAAGCAACCAATATAGTGCTAACACGTTACTGACGACATCAAGGTAGTACTAATGGTGTTAACCTGGTAATGATTGCATCAACATAGTGCTGACGGTGTTCACATGGTACCATTATGCCAATATAATGCTGATGGTGTTACCATGGTAATAATGGTGCCAATTCTGATGGTGTAAAAGGTGTAAAAATCCTTCCCAGTATTGTGGGTGGTGCTTATTATCCATCGAAAAGAAGAAATAAATATGCAATGATCAGTGGTGGACAAAGATGATCAGCTGCCCCCCCTCCCCACAGTGTACCAACCGGGTTGTCAAAGGCCAGCTATATCTCTCGCCGTCTGTGGTGAGGTTCATATATAAGAACCATTTCTAACTTTCGTAAGCAGGAGATGCATAGCCGTCAGCGCGTTTCTGCTCTCTGTCCAGGGTGTACCCTGTCCTTGCCCAGACTCGGCGACAGCCTCCCCATGACCCTAATTAGGATTAAGCTGTTTAGAAAATGAATGAATGGATGAATGACCAGCTGTTAAAAGTGTGAATGTAATGTAGGTGCAGGGATTTAAACAAGTGCCTCTTTGATCGATGATGTCACTGATCATCCATTTTGTTCAGATTTATAAAATCACGGTATGCCATCAAAGCGTTTTTAAATGATCAACATCGTTACATCAGGTCCCACTGTGCGACTGTACTGTTCAGTGTATAAAAGTCGGCATGTAATAAAAGGTATAAGGTACAGTGAGATGGTTATCGTCGCTAAATGAACCCTTTTCAAGGCGATGCCGCTGTCCTCCCGCATTACATATCACAGTGGTCCTGACACTCTGGCAGGGGTTATTTCAGAATGACTGGTGATACTGTGGTATGTGTGTGTGTGTCTCATAGAGCCCTGTATGGGCCGGGTTTCAGCCCGCAGCCCGTGGGCCCCCGCAGCCCCAAATTTAAAGTCAGACTTTTTAGTTTGCGGGGCGGGGTGGGTCAATTTGAAACTTATGTGGGGCAGGGCGGGTTGAGAATGATCCAAGTTTTGTGGGGCGGGCTGCGGGCTGTGTCACGGATTCATGCGGGCTGTTACATACACAGAGATGAATTAACTATCTGCTGGGATCAGCTAAATCTACCATGCATACTCAGTTAAGCAAAGAAAGTTGTAAAATGAATGAAAACCCGAATCCAGAAAAGAAAGAGAACTCTCCGCTGGTGATTCACATCAGTGCAGGTCTGTCTGTCTTCCTTTCGGCTTTTTCCCTTTTACTCGGGAGTCGCCACAGTGAATCACCTGATTCGCACGTTTGATTTGGCAGAGGTTTTTACGTCGGATGCCCTTCCTGTCACAACCCTTTAGTCAGGGACAGAAACACGCTGACGGCTTTGCAGCTACTCTTTACCAAAGTCAGCAATAGTTCTTTTACATGCCTCTCACCATAGACAGTGACAGACATGGTCTGCCTTTGATAACCCAGTTAGCTGCACTGGGGGGGGGGGGCAGTGACAACCTTGTGGAGAGTGGGACTCAAACCCCCAACCTTAGACCACCACTGCCCCTATTCACATCAGTGCAGGCTGAGTTCTAAATGAGTTCAACGGTGCCCTTGCTCACTTGAAAGCCCGGAAGTCCATATAACCCACAGTGAGTACACTACTTTCGGTTTTGAGCGCTTCACATATTGTAAGCGTTGATTGGCTGTTTTAAGCTTCATGTAAAGTGAGTCGGCTCAGCTTCATATAATGTGACTCGCTCAGCTTCATATAAAGTGACCATCCTTAGACCATCGGAACAATTTAAAAGCAGAAAGATCGCATCATAGAGAATGTTAAAGGTTATATTATAAATTTCTACTCGCAGTGTGAATGACATCCTCATTGTGAACAGCAGACTCAAGTCTTAAAAACGAAAATTTGAATATGAATATTTCAGTACTGGGATAATCGGCATATTGCTTTTATGCATGTAATCTAAAGTCCAAACACACTGGGTATCTTTCATATAACTTGCATGAGAGTAGAATGAGGTTACGACTATCAAGGACGTTTGCTGATTTTTTCAATATGGTGGCGGTTACGAATACAGCTTATAGAGCTGAATACATGTAACACTGCATTATCATTGTAATTGTGCAATGTTAGTTGTTGATTTTAATGTAACTTTTTATGGTTTGAGTGAATTAAAGGATGAATATTAATATGTAGTTGTGGTGAGCGGGCTGCAGGGCGGGTGCGGGCTCAGAATTAGAAACTCACTGCGGGGTGGGGCAGGCTGAAGTATTTTGTGTGGGGCGGGCTGTGGGCCAGGTTAAAATTTCACTTGCGGGGCAGGGCGGGCTGACCAACAAGGGTAAATGTGTGGGGTGGGCGCGGGCTTGTGATCTTGGCCCACGCAAGGCTCTCCTGACACTGTCTCAGGGTGTTTCCTGCAGCACAATTCATACTCAGAAAACAAACAATAAATGAAAATTAATCAAATAATCAGCTCTCTTTTCTCACAGTTTCTATTTGTCAGGGATTTTAAATTTAAATCAGGAATAAAGTCAATCACCTGATGGGTAAAGTGTTTATTCCAGAACGCTCCAAACCAAAACACAGAATATGCTGATTTTCAATAAAAATATCGTTACAGTGATTTGAATATTTAGAAAGTAATAAACCAGCTTGCGGTGCAGTTTTAAGAAAATAATTAGTGATGAAGCAGAATTACCATCGTCATCCCCAAAGTTTCACACTAAAAATATTTTTATCAGGGTGAGGTGCTTGTGGGGCAACACAGTGGCATAATGATTAATGCACTAACATTACAGCAAGAAGGTTCTGGGTTCAATCCTGGTCTTGGTGAAAAGGTTCCTTTGAGTAGTTTACATGTCTTCCCTGTGTGTGTTTGGGTTTCCTTTGGGTACTCCGGTTTCCTTCCAGTCCAAAAAATATGCATATCAAGCTAACCGGCTCTTTCAAATTCACCCCAAGTGCGAATGTGAAGTTGTGTAACCTTCAATAAGTGAGAGCTGAGATAAGCTTCAGACTACCCAGGACATTGGTAGGACTAAACAGCTCATTAAATTAATGGATTTATTCTTATACACACAGCAATTAGTATTATTCATCAAAAGTAGTTTTGCAATACAGTGGTACCTTGCGTTATGAGTGTCTATTGTTACGAATTTTCCATGATATGAGCTTCAATCCCAACAAAAATCTGCCCCCCATCCAACCAGTAAAATTTTGATTTACGAGCTCTGCTGGGGAAATGGCTTTTCTGGGCCGATTAGCCTCGTATTCTTCTGCGCTCTGAGAACGCCTTGTGCAGTACTTCTCAATTATTTTCTGTGATGCCTCTACAGGAAGACCCCCACCCCCCAGCTATAAATAGTATTGACTATCTTTTGCTTGGTGCTTTTTACCTACACCATAGGGAACACAGTGGGAGCGCCACTGCGACCTACTGTAGAGGATGTACAATTACACTTAACTCTTAATTCTAGTACAGTATGGCAAAAAAGCATGAACCCCAGGGACATATGCGTTCCCCCAACACATAGCACCATGCTATTTGAGAAGCACTGACCTTGTGGGAGCTCACCACGAGTCTTTCCTCGTTGGCATTCGTAGCGTGCACATGCACAAAATCCTCCTCCTTCTGTTATGCACCACGTCATGCCTGCCCACGTGACAGCTTTGCCGCAGTCAATGATCGGAAAACTTAGTTGACTTGTTTATTCTTGTTTTATTATAATTAATGTTAATGTACATATATTATTATTATGAAATATTGTTTTTACATGTTTATCTTTAATATATTAGGTCAAATATACGTGTTTCTGTCAGGTTATATGAGTTTGGGAGGGGGTTGGAACGAATTAATTGGTTTTCTATTATTTCCTAAGGGAATTTTTGTTTTAGCTAACGAACATTTTGACTTACGAACTTGCCCTCAGAATGGATTAATTTTGTAGGTCAAGGTACCACTGTACATTTAAAGTTTACATAATATATTCTCTGCATGTTAAATGAGGGGTGGGTGTAGACAGAAGCTATAAAACCCATCCCTCACCTGTTACTCTCATCACGCCCCAGCGGACCTCACACCGTTCTGACAGCAGTTCAGTGAAGCGAGAAAAAAGTCCCACAAGGACGATGACACAAAACAGCCTCCAGTGGGGTCAGATGTGAAGGTAGTTCAGAGTGAATTTAAAATGAGCGTGTGAGAAACCACGAGGGATCAGTAGGCGAAAACACAGAGTGAAGGAAGTTGTAATGAAATCAGGTCAGAAAGGTTGTGAAAAGTGACAAGCCGGCACCTACAAGGCAACAAGATGCTGACACACGGATTTAAGAGCCGCCGCAAAATTTACACATTTTGAAAATCTTGCAGTACAGCGAGCGCCATCATGGGGTCAAGACCCTGTGACTACAAAGCAACCCTGGAGGTGACTCAGAAATTTCTCATTTTTGAATGAAAACCAGTTTTCCTTTCAATAAACAGATAGAATTGATGACCGAGACGATTGAGAATTTTAATGCCCATTTATTTAGTTTTTTTTTTAAGCTACTTAATCCTAATTAGGGCCACGAGGAGGTTGGAGCCTATCTCAGCCAAATTTGTTTTAAGGCAGGGTACACCTGAACACCTCATGAGGCCATGGCAGAGGGACTGTGACTGTTGTTGATAAGTATTACTGTGTGAAACAGCTGGTTTTAATGAAATATTTACATCAGTGTAGAGAGTAACAATCGTACTCGTTCTCTAACGCGACGAAACCGGCATGCTGAATGACATCGTTATCTCAAGTAAAATGTCTTCCCACAGAACACGAGGTGCCTGCTCAATGCAGTCAACTGCAGCCTCTAGTGTTCACAAACACTTTGTGATGAACTGACCTCGGTGACCATGAAAATAGGTCAAGGTGGCCCGGTTTGGAAAGGCTAGTAGGGCGTGGCGCATGAATCGCTCAATATAAATCCATACATGGCAACAGCAAAATATACTTTCAGTGGAACTTTATTGGCGCGGGGGTGGGGTCTGGGGGCGGGGTCCAGGGCAGAGCCTGTTTGCTATCTACAGTTGGTCAACATATCATTGAGCATAGACTCATTGGAATATAATTATCTGTAAACATGTACAGTATTTGCAATACAATAGATACACATAATTGAGAAATAGGTCAACCATGGCTCAATGTTTTGTGTTGTATAAATGAAAGATGAAAAAAAATACACAAATATTTCCTGTAAACCACTTTATAAATTCATGAAACATTTTCAACTGTCCCAGCCTGCTAGTTACTAATTAATGTTGAGACTCAGATGACAGGTAAATTTCGACAGTGTATTAATATACATGACAACCATCACCAATGTATTGAGTATTTTCAAATTGAACACGAATTACTTACATTTGGATGCAAATTTAAAAAAAAAAGAATAAAATGAAAATAAAATTCAAATACATATTACACTGTCATTATCAACAATGCGAGTAAGGTTATCACACAATGATTTTACCAATACAGATTACTTTTATTAAGTTACATTTCAATGGGAGTTCATGTAATCTAAACGAAATAAATATTTAATAATTCCTTCTGAGCACGCTTGTCTGTCAGCCATAAGTGCAATACATCCACGAGATCCATAATTGATCAGGTCATTGCAATAAACACACAAGGCCTTGCCGGCGACATCAGACTTCTTTATGAAATTCACCAAAGGTTCCAATATGTTCTGAGTCTGTTTGCCGATTTTCACCTCAAATTTCACAATCCTTTCTAGCCATTCCCATTTAAACTTATTCTTAACATCCGTATCTATTTCTGACACGTGGGATTCGCCTTCTTTCATTAAAGTAAACACAACACGCTGCAAATTTGCATTGAGCCGAGTCACTTTACATGAAGCTGAGCCGAGTCACTTTACATTAAACTTAAAACTGCCAATCAACAAGCGGCTTACAATATGTGAGACGTTCCACTGTAAGCCAGCACTTGAAGCAAATTCACTTGCTTGTACTTGAGACAAAGCGTGGCTTATCTGGACTTCTGGTCTTTCAAGTGAGCAAGGGCGCCGTTGAATACTTGTTTAGTACTCAGCCTTCACTATATTTAGACGATTTACAGAAATGACCAATTTGAGATAAAATCCATGGAATTCTGTGGATCCGTGGCAAATTGCCATGTATGTAAATATGAAATAAATCCATAAAGAACCGGCACTGACAGAACTAAAACAAGAAGTGTCTGTGTGGATGGGGAGGCGAACAGCCTGTGAAAACATGGAATCTCTGACACTTTAACACAAAGACTCTTGGTGTTTATGACCTTGTTGAGGTCCTTATTATATTTGATACATCATCATCATCATCATCCTCTTCAGCTATGTCCAGGGTCGGGTCGCAGGGGCAGTAAATTAAGCAAAGAGGTCCAGACGTCCCTCTCCCCAGACACTTTCTCCAACTCTTCCAGGGGGGACACCGAGGCAATCCCAGACAAGTGACAAGAGACATAGTCCCTCCAGCGTGTTCTAGGTTGACCCCGGGGTCTCTTCCCGGTTGGACATGCTCGAAACACCACACTAGGGAGGCGTCGGGGAGGCATTCTCACCAGATGCCCAAACCACCTCAACTGGCCCCTCTCAATACGGAGGAGCAGCGGATCTACTCCGAGCTCCCTCCGGATGGTAGAGCTTCTCACCTAATCTCTATAGGAAAGCCCCGCCACCTGGCGAAGAAAGCTCATTTCAGCCGCTGGTATCCGCGATCTTGTTCTTTCGGTCACTACCCAAAGATTGTGACCATAGGTGAGGGTTGGAACGTAGATCGACTGGTAAATTGAAAGCTTCACCCTGTGGCTCAGTTCCTTCTTCACCCTGATGGACCAGTGCAGGCTCCTTTTAACAGCAGAGGCTGCAGCGATCTGGCTGTCAATCTCCCGCTCCATCCTTCCCCCACTCGTGAACAAGACCCCAAGATACTTAAGCTCCTCCACTTGGGACAGGACCTCATTCCCGGCTGCTCCAATGAAAGCTGCAGGTCCCAACTTGATGAAGCCAAAAGGACAACATTGTCCACAAAAAGCAGAGACGAGATCCGGTGGCCACCAAACCAGAACCCCTCAACATCTCGGCTGTGCCGAGAAATTCTGTCCAAAAGTAAATGACCAGAATCGGTGACAAAGGACAGCCTTGGAGGACTCCAACTCCTTCCGGAAACGAATTCGACCTGTTGTTACCAATACGGACCAAACTGTGGCTTCAGTGATGCAGCGATTGAATGACCCGTAGCAATGGGTCCAGAAATCCGTACTCCTGGAGCACGCCCCACAAGATTGTTTGAGGGATACAATTGAAAGACTTCTCCAAATCCACAAAACACATGTGGACAGATTGGGCAAACTCCCATGCCCCTTCCAAATCCTGTGCAGCGTATAGAGTTGGTCAAGAGTGCTACGGCCAGGACGAAAACCACATTGTTCTTCCTGAATCTGAGGTTCGACTATCGGTCGGATCCTCCTCTCCAGTACCCCTGCATAGACTTTCCTGGGTAGGCTGAGGAGTATGATTCCCCGATAATTGGAAAACACCCTCTGGTCCCCCTTTCGTAAAAATCGGGACCACCACCTCGGTTTGCCAATCCAGAGGTACAGCCCCCGATGACCAAGCTATGTTGCAGAGACGTGTCAACCAAGACAGTCCTACAGCATCCAGAGCCCTGAGATATTCAGGGCAGATCTCATACAACCCCGGAGCTTGACTCCCGAGGAGCTTTTTGACAACCTCAGTGACCTCCACTCCCCGTGATGGGCAGACCCCACCCAAACCTCGAGGGTCTTTCTCCTTCACGGAGGGTGTGTTGGTGGGATTGAGGAGGTCCTCAAAGTATTCCCTCCACCTCTCAACGACATCCCCAGTCGAGGTAAGCAGCTCCCCACCCCAACTGTAAACAGTGTTTGTGGAGAACTGCTTCCGCCTCCTGAGGCGTCGGATGATGGTCCAGAACCTTTTTGAGGCCAACCAATAATTAATCTCCAGGCCCTCAAAGAACTACTCCCACACCCGAGATTTTGCATCTGCGACAGCCCGTCACGTTTGGCCTGCCGGTACCTATCTGCTGCCTCGGGAGGCCCACAGACTAATAAAAGCCAATAGGCCTCCTTTTTCAACTGGACGGCCCCCTCACCACAGGTGTCCACCACTGGGTTCGGGGGTTACCACCACAACAAGCACCAACGACCTTCCGGCCACAGCTATGGGCTGCCACCTCAGTAGTGGAGGCACAAAACATGGCCCATTCGGATTCCCTGTCACTTGCCTCCTCCAGGACGTGATTGTAGCTCTGCCGGAGGTGGGAGTTAAAGGCCTCTCGGACAGGGAACTCCGCCAAACGTTCCCAGCAGACCCTGATTACACGTTTAGGCCTGCCAGGTCTCGAAGGCAGCCTCCCCCACCACTGAAGCCAGCTTACCACCATTGTGGTGATCGATAGACAGCTCAGCTCCTCTCTTCACCGAGTGTCCATAACATACAGCCGCAAGTTTGATAACACGACTACAAAATCAATCATCGAACTGCGACCTAGGGTGTCCTGGTGCCAAGTGCACTTATGGGCACACTTATGTTCGAACACGGTGTTCAAGATAGACAAACTGTGACGAGCACAGAAGTCCAACAACGAAATCACACCCTTCCAGGTCACACTATCGTTGCCCACATGGGCGCTGAAGTCTCCCAAGACAACGAGTGAATCTCTCGAGGGAGCATTCTCCAACACACCCTCTAAAGACTCCAAGAAGGGTGGATACTCTGAACTGTCATTTGGTGCATAAGCACAAATAACAGTCAGGACCCGTTACCCCACCCGAAGACGGAGGTACCCTTTCTTCAACCGGGGAAAACCCCAACATTTGGGCCCCGAGAAGGGGGGCAACAAGAATGCCCACACCGGCTCGCTGCCTCTTCCGATGAGCAGCTCCAGAATGGAATAAGGTCCAGCCTCTCTCGAGATGAGTGGTTCCAGAGCCCAAGCTATGCGTTGAGGTGAGTCTGACTATATCTAGTCGGTATCTCTCCACCTCACACACCAGATGAGGCTCCTTCCCTGCCAGAGAGGTGACATTCCATGTCCCAAGGGTCAGCCTTCAGCTGCCACCCAACTCACATTGCACCCGACCCCTAAAAACTCCTCCCATGGGTGGTGGGTCCATGAGAGGGCTGACCCATGTCTTCTTTTTGGGCTAGGCCTGGCCAGGCTCCATGGGCAGAAGCCTGACCACCAGGGGGACCCCAGTGACTCATGTCCGGGCAAGGGAAACTGCATCGTCTGTTTCTGTGTCATAAGGGTTTTCTATATCTGATACTTGTTTTGTAAATCATCTGATGGATGGAAGTTTGTGTTTTCATAGAAAATATGACATTTGATAGCTGACCCCAAACTTTTAAAGGCTGGTGTATATCCATCTCATTTCCTGATTAATGATTAAAAGAGAGCTATTTCATGACCAACGGAAATCCTTGTTTGACAAACTCATCTACTTATTTAGCTATGTTTTTATTAATCCCAGAGGGAAATTACTCTGTCCAGCATGAGGCTTTGCTTTGTTTTTGTTACGAAATCAGACATCAGAATATCACAGAGTCCAGTTTTCAACACAGTGTGAACGATTAAACACCCCAAACATGGCCTGAGGTAAAACTGTCAAAGAAACACACACTGCCCTCCGTACCTCCACCAGGATACCTGACGGACAGAGAGAGAGAGAGAGAGAGAGAGAGAGAGAGAGAGAGAGAGAGAGAGAGACAGACAGACAGACAGAACCATCAAAAGCATGCACAAGAATGTGTGAGAGAGCAAGAGAGAGCTCATGCGAAAGAGAGAGAGAGCATGCATGAGAGAGAGAAAACTGGTATAAATGCTTATAATAACAATTAAACATTCAAAAATAATGCATAGGATGTAAATAAAACATAAATACACACACATACAGACGCGCGCATGCGTGCGCACACACAGATGCATGTGCACATACTCAGATGCGCACCTCACATAAAAATGTAAGTAGTTTTGATGGGGGGTTTTGGGTTTTGTTTTGTTTTTTTTTTTTTGCATAATTGGCCTTGTTTTCAGCATTTTCCTTAACTTTCCCCCCTATTTTTCTTTAATTTCCTTATTTTTTAATTTGATGAATATTAAAAAAAATAACCCACGATGCACTGATGCCACATGAATTGAAGCGCTAAGTAGCGAGGGATCACTGTATTAAAAAAAGTCCTGTCTTTGTGAAAAAGTATGTAATTTGTTGTGAGCTCATGCATTGTATTGGTTTTGTTCTTTGAACACAGTGATGTTAATGCATGGTTCATTTTGGTGCCCCAGTAAAAACATATACCTATGTCTTGAATTTGAAAAAAAAAAAATTCTATTTTATTTTTCAATAAAGAAGGGTTCGGTGAGTAAGCATATGAAACTGGTGGGGTTCAGTGCCGCCAGCAAGGTGAAGAACCACTGCTATAGACCAACATGTCAAATGCCTGTACTGCTCAAGCTGACTTCTAGAATCAATAACATTCAGCAGATTTTTATTTTCAAAATATACATATCAAGGCCTTGATCTACACAAAAGCAGCATCATAATGTTATAGGTCAGATCCGAGTTGTTTTAAAACTTACCACGAGCCCCGTATTTTATGATATGTGTACACAACTCGCAGATTGCTTTGCCGGGTTTGTTGATCTTTTTAATGCAGTTGCCGAGCTTTATGCACCCTGTCCTGCCACTAGTTAAGGAAACATCAATTTCTCCCTCCAGCTGTGTAAGGTCACATTCTGACTTATCTTTAACCGTTGTATAATTAGCAGCATTCCTGTGCTTTAACCGTGGACTTTTATTGCTGTTGTGATGCTTTACGAGGCAGCATTCGTCCTGAGGTCAAAGTTCACAGAGTAGTAAATGTCACCCCTAAGGCAAAGGAATGTGATGGATGGTTTCTTATCATGCACTTTGATTTTGGTACAACTTTTAGGCTGTGAACAAAGAAACATGTGACTCTGTACCCACTTTTTCACGCACACACCTCCACTGTATAAAAGCTTTATGCCCAGTGACACACACTGAGCAGCAGATGAATAAACCAGATTGATTCACTCGTGTGGTTTGTTGTCCTCTGTTCCCGGAGCGCTCCCAGATGTTGAGATACAGGAATCCAGATCGTGCAGGTTTACATAAGAGCTTCTTCTGAGAGAGTTCTTACAATTTGGTGACCCCGACGTGATACTCCTGATCAGATAAGATAAGATTTGTTTGACTACCTGGTTAGCAGTATCTGAGCGTCTGTTATCCCCTTTTTATAAGGGACGGTTATCCCCTTTTTATAAGGGACGGTTATCCCCTTTTCATAAGGGATGGTTTATCCTCAGTTGCTATAACTGGGAAGAGCGCTATACAAAAAGGGTGCACGTGTATTCCTGTATGCCAACGTATTTTTTGTTTTTGTTAGAGGGTAAACAATGGGAAATTCCTACCCAAAGCCTAATCCCGGGGAAACCCCCAAGGAATGGATGAATAAATGTGGTCTTGCTTATTATACTGAACCATGGCTTAGTAATTTAGCCGGATGGACGGAGGGACTTGACCAAGTACCAAACTTTCCTCGAAATATAATAATATAATAACTCAGATACATTACACTTTAATATAGGCCAGTCTATAAAGTTGCTCCATTCTTTTCTTTTATTGTTTATTAATTTATACTATTTATGTATCTATTTATTTATTGACTTATATAATATATATGTATGTGTGTATGTTTGTATATGTATCTATTTTTGCACCCCCTACTGATGGTACCTCAAGAGCCTGGAACAGTGAATTTCTCCATTGTGAGATTAATAAAGCTGTATCTTATCTTATCTTATCTTATCTTATCTTATCTTATCTTATCTTATATTAAATGGGACTTTTGATGCAGGATTTCTGACATCCACGCATCGCATGATTTATGATGGATTGGGCAACCCCTCCTGGTATCATGAATACATGAAGGAGGCTTATGAAAAATGGTATGAAATGCGCTCGTATTGGTTACAACTTAAAAAGCTCTTCGAGCCCAAGAAGGTGACTCAGAGTGTCCCCAAACCTAAATTAATGAGTAAAGAAAAGGGAAAAGGGAAAAATACCAAAAGTCCAGCTTGCTGTGTGCAAACTGTGTCCCCCGTAACTCCCTTGTCGGCTCCCCCACCCTATCCAGTAGGATCGGGGGATATAGTCCCGCTATTCCCCGCTGACCCTAAGCCAGCGGAGGTCCCCGCCTTATACCCAACCCTGCTCGCTGCCGAAGGAGGAACCCCCGGAGCCGGAGCGCGACCTAAAATTAAATCGAAACAAAGACCCACGGTTGTGATTCCCTCCCCACCTCCGCCAGTGAATGAGGAGGATTCCGAAGATACGGAAGGGAATGAGGATTTGGATTGGGAAAACCCGGGGGACATTGGTCCCGACGCGGACTCTCAGCCCGATCCCCCTCCTCTCCCGGAGCCACCTAAACCTAGGGCCGTGGAGAATGTAGCTTGTATATGGCAGAAACGTGGAAGAGGTATTGTCGTGGAGCCACCATCCGTGGCCGCACTTAAGGACATTATCTCCATGTTCCCCGGCTTGGACACACCCCTAGCCTACGTAGATATGCTTATACGGTCCACCAGATATTGCCAGCTAACGGGAGGGGATTATCGCTTTATCCTGCAACACACCCTCAAGGAAGCTTACAATGAGGCTGTGGTCCTTCAGAACGTCCCCTGTTTGGCCCCTGAGAATGACGTAGTGACTAATGTTAAAGTGGAAGAAGAAGGGGAAGTCGAGGGTCGTCGTAACACCACCTATCGGTCCACCCTCTTTTGGCGGGATGATCCCGAGGCATTAACCCAACTGCGCGCGCAACTTACGGCTTATCTAGTCTCCCAACGGGAGGGAGCTTGTGATCTTTCACACGTGACCAATTGCAAGCAGAAGCGAGGCGAACTAACCTCGGTATTTTGGAATCGCTTTACTGAAACTTGGCGTCATGTAGGAGGGTTTCCTCTTGATACCGAAGCGGCAAACTCTATGTTCGTGTCCAGTTTTTTAAGTAATTGTCTCCCAGAAGTCCAGAGCGCACTTAAACCGCATTTCACAGATCGTCAACGTCTCATCGTTAGAACTGCCGGAGAAAGGGTTCGTATGTTAGAATCAGATGGACTATTGAATGTGAAGAATAAGGTTCTGCTGGCAGTGGCCCCCCAGGGCCCTCGTGATAAGAATAGGAGAAGGGATTCGTATAGAAAGACCGGAAAATGTCATTATTGTGGTAAGGAAGGGCACTGGAAAAAAGAGTGTAGAAAGAAACAGAGAGACGAATGTAATTCTGCCTCTCGGACCCACCAAGGAGATAATTTGTCTCGCCCCCACTCAGATTTCGCAGGCGTAGCGCCAACACAGCCGTACCCGCGGGAGCAGGAATAGAGATGCCCGCGGAGTAGGGACCCCGTGACCTGTAGCTTAATGCACCTAGTGTTTAATTCGCCCTGCAATGAGAATCTGCCCCTCCTTCCTATTGTTCTAGAAGGGGTAGAATATCTTTTTGTTATCGATAGCGGTGCGACCCTATCTTCTTTAGGCAGGGACTATCAGGGTGCTGTATCCTCCAGGTCTACCAGCTCTGTGGGAATAGATGGGGTCACCTTCTCCTCCCCATATACGCCGCCCCTTCTTTTATGTTTTCCTGATGACCCTACGCTTGATACATTGCAAATATCCTACTCCTTTGTATATATGTCCGAATGCCCTTTTAATTTGCTAGGCCGTGACCTCATGAGTGTTCTGGGGTTCCAAATCTCTTTCCAAGGTTCGAGCATGACCATTCAAACGTGCGACACCTCCTCTGTTTCTCTGTTATCACTGCAAGCGCAGCCCTTGCCCTTAAACGTTAATTCGGCATGCGTGGCGAGTTCCACCTCGCCCCTGTACTCGACACGCTGCCCACCAATCTTTGGGCAGAACATAAGAATGACGTGGGTTGTGTGGACTGCGTCCCGTATGAAGCTACCGTGAAGCACATTTCGCCCGTGTACATCCGACAATACCCCTTATCGCCTCAAAAAATGTTGGGTATCGACACTATTTTGGCATCTCTTCTGGAACAGGGTATCATCGTGCCGTGCACAAGCCCTTATAACACTCCTGTGAACCTGGTTCCCAAGCCGGACGGTTCCTGGCGTCTGACACAGGACCTCAGAAAAATTAACGAGCTCATCATCCCAGTTTTGCCGGTCGTTCCGGACGTGCCCTCTATTATGGCTTCTATTCCTTGCAATCACACCCATTTCTCCGTAATTGACCTGTGCTCGGCGTTTTTTAGTATCCCGGTTGAGCCCAGCACACAACCCCTCTTCGCTTTCACACACCGGCAGCGACAGTACACGTGGACTAGATTACCTCAAGGATTTATTGACTCTCCTGCCGTTTTCTCGGCTGCAGTTAGGGATGCACTGGGGTCTCTCGACGTTCCCGTCGGTTCCTGCGTTCACTCCTATGCCAATGACCTCCTGGTGTCCGGCCTAACTTATGAACTGTGTCTCGATGCAACCGTTCAACTGCTCCTCTTACTGGAAAGAAGACACTGATTTTTGGTCCTTGCAGGGCTCTCAGCCCTCGAGTGACGGCATTCTATTCGATTCGACTGGTCGTTTATGCCTGCCCACGCACTGCCTTCCTTTCCTCGTCCGCGAGTTTCACGGGCCTACACATCGCGGTCGAAGAGGGGTGGTGACAGATATGGAAAAAGATTTTTGTATACGACAACTAGCCTCTACGGTGCACAGCATTCTGGACAAATGCCTGATTTGTGCACAGAACAATGTGTCCAAACCACATGCATCACATCAGCATCTGCCGAAACCAGATGCTCCCTTCCAGGAGTGGCAGATAGACTTTACCCACATGCCCCAGCAGGGTCCCTTTAAATATCTACTGGTTATCGTGGATAAATTTTCCCGGTGGGTCGAAGCTTTCCCGTGTGGGAATGAAAACGCTCAAGTAGTGGTTCAAAAGTTATCACAGGAAATTATTCCCAGATATGGCCTCCCGTTGGGTATTGATTCGGACAAAGGCACACCATTCACCTCAAAGGTCACTCAACTGTTGGCCCAAGAGCTAAAGATCAATTGGCGTTTCCATGTCCCATATCACCCTCAGTCCTCCGGAATCGTGGAACGAATAAACAGAACAATTAAAGGGAAATTACGAAAAGCAATGCACGCCACCGGATTCAAGAATTGGGTTTCGGTGCTGCCTGTGGTCCTAGCGGATCTGTGGATGACCTCGCAGGTGGCCTTAGGGAATTTATCCCCTTACGAAGTGGTAATGGGGAGACCCTTTCCCGCGCCTTGGAGGAAGGGAAAACAGGCTTTGGGGATGGAAGACTTAGATATACACATGAGCGAGTATGCCGTGGGCCTTGTTAAGGTCCTAAACGACTATTGGGAACGCACTAATCAGAATACTTCGGTCCCGGCCGATGCAAGCACTCATGCCTTCAAGGTAGGAGACAAGGTGCTGGTCAAGAAATTTGCAAAACTAAATTCCTCTTTGGGAGACACTCCTTACAGTGAGCCCACGGAGATACTCGCTGTTACTCGTACCGCCGTACTAACTGACCTCTTTCCACAGTGGATCCATGCTACCAGACTGAAGAAAAGCCCACAATGAAGTATTATTTGTATTGTGTGACTATGATGTTGTCCATTTTTATTACCTCTGTTCCAGGTCCGGAGATATATATCACTTAAGAGGGGAAAAGCACCTCCCAACGGATCAGACCTGACATAGACATATAAGTATCACACCTTTTAACATCGCTTACTGGGTATAGCCCTTTTTCCGCCACCAGAACACCGACTGAACAGTAAGTGGAACAAATTTTGGGAAAGCATGTTTCCCCAGTATGGGGTAACTCAATTATGGAACCAGATAGAAGTAACTCATTATCGCTTGGTAACATTTGTCAATGCCACTAATTTGGCTATAGAAGGAGTAAGACAAGAATTAACCGCCCTCAGATTAACCACCGTGCAAAATAGAATGGTTCTCGACATTTTATTAGCCAAAGAGGGAGGGGTCTGCGCCGTCGTAGGAGATCAATGTTGCACCTACGTCCCAGCTAACGATGAAGAACATGGTCTAATCGCGACCCAAATTGCCAAAATGAAGAAAGTAGCCAAAGATTTGCATCTGGATGAGGTTTCGGAACACGGATGGGGCTGGAGTATGTTTCACTCGCTTTTCGGATGTCTGACGCCTTATGTTGCTATGATTGTTCCTGTATGTATATGCTTGTTGTTGGTTTGCGTGTTCGGACCCTGTATTTTCAGGTGTCTGATGGATCGTGTTTGGATCCTGGCGAGCTCCTTCAGCGAACCCAGATACACTTGGCTGCCTACCCGAGAGGATGGCATCTATCGGGCCATGTCACGTGTGTAGAGCTTGACTAGGGTGGAAGGATGTTACGAGGATCCCGAGATAGTGGGCGAAGGGCGATGGGGCTCAGCCCGCCCTTCAAGCACCGGTCCCGGTCAACCGCGGTCCTCCGATGTCCCAAGATCCTGTCAGCTTGCACGCCAACACGACTCCATCTTATATCAAGAAAAGACTCTGTTCATGTTGTTATACTTAAATTGCATTTAAGTATAAAAGAGGGGAACTGTAAGGTCACATTCTGACTTATCTTTAACCGTTGTATAATTAGCAGCATTCCTGTGCTTTAACCGTGGACTTTTATTGCTGTTGTGATGCTTTACGAGGCAGCATTCTTCCTGAGGTCAAAGTTCACAGAGTAGTAAATGTCACCCCTAAGGCAAAGGAATGTGATGGATGGTTTCTTATCATGCACTTTGATTTTGGTACAACTTTTAGGCTGTGAACAAAGAAACATGTGACTCTGTACCCACTTTTTCACACACACACCTCCACTGTATAAAAGCTTTATGCCCAGTGACACACACTGAGCAGCAGATGAATAAACCAGATTGATTTCACTCGTGTGGTTTGTTGTCCTCTGTTCCCGGAGTACTCCCAGACGTTGAGATACAGGAATCCAGATCGTGCAGGTTTACATAAGAGCTTCTTCTGAGAGAGTTCTTACAAGCTGTGATCATCGAAATTGATGTTTTACATTTGTATCAATTTCTTTAATCCTCGCTGTGTCCCGAGCGTCGATGGGTATCGCCATTTTGTTCAAACACATGCTTGTCATGAACGACGTCTGCCAATGTATTGTGAATACTAATCAGTCCTCACGGGATTTCGGTAACGAAAACATCCAATCCCAGTGAGCATATCAAAAACCGCGTCGCATCTAACCTCGGCTGATCTCCGTCACTTCCGGAGCCGGCAAACTTTTAGAATGAACCGATTATGTGTGCACTTCACTTTACCTGCTCTCTGAGCCGCATAAAACTCAACATCTACTCTCGTAAGAGGGAGAGAGAGAGAGAGAGAGAGAGAGAGAGAGAGAGAGAGAGAGAGAGAGGAAGTGAAAGAGCAAGAGAGAGGGAGGGAGTGAGAGCAAGAGAATTCAAAGGAAGGTAGAGAGGGAGCGAGAGAGGGACAAAGAGAGATAGCCAGAGAGGGAGAGAGTCAGAGAGCGAGAGTCAGAGAGGGTGTGAGAGAGAGGAAGTGAGAGGAAGTGTGAGAAAGAGAGAAAGAAAAGGAGTGTGAGCGGGAGAGCGAGAGAGAGAGAGAGAGAAAGAAATAGAGAGGGAGTGAGAGAGAGAGAGGGAGTGAGAAAGAGAGAGGGAAGGAGACAGAGAGAGGGAGAGAGAACAAAGGAAGCGAGAGAGGGAGAGAAGGAGAGAGAGAGAGAAGACAAAGGAAGACAGATGACAAAGGAAGAGGGAGAAGGAGTGAGAGAGAGAGAGGACAGAGAGAAAGAGAGAAAGAGGGTTGAGAGAGGAAAGGGGAGAGAGAGGGAGGAAGAGAGAGGACAAAGGAAGAGAGTGAGAGAGAGAGAGAGAGAGAGAGAGAGAGAGAGAGAGAGAGAGAGAGAGAGCAAAGAGAGAGAGGGAGAGTGAAAGAGGGAGAGAGGACAAAGGAAGAGAGTGAGAGAGAGAGAGAGAGAGAGAGAGAGAGAGAGAGAGAGAGAGCAAAAGAGAGAGGGGAGAGTGAAAGAGGGAGAGAGGAGAGGGAGAGAGAGAGAGAGAGAGAGAGAGAGAGAGAGAGAGGAGAGAAAAGGGGAGAGGGGGGATTCTAAAAATAAATAATTGTGAGCTGCTCCAGTATTCATGGATGAAGTGGACGGTTGGTGCTTTGAGTGAGTTGAGGATGTTAGAAATTTCTTCTATAATCACCTGAAGAGAGAGGATGGTTTCACCCCTCGAAACAGATCTGTAGTGATAAATGGAGTTTCAATAGAAAGTCTTTGTCCTGTCCTTTTATTTTTGTTATTTGCTCTACCAAAAAGTATTGAGCACTCTCCTACGGAAGGATCTACTCAGAAAATCCTCTCTCTCTCTCTCTCTCTCTCTCTCTCTCTCTCTTTCTCTCTCTCTCTCTGTATATATATATATATATATATATATATATATATATATATATATATATATACACACACACATATATATATATATATATATATATATATATATATATATATATATATATATATATATATATATATATATATGGCTCTCAGTTGATTAGATTTTAAAATATGTCTTTTTTTTGGCTCTCTTAGACAAAAAGGTCCCCGACCCCTGATCTTATGGTGTACATTTACAGAGTGTACAGTATAGTATTTATATTTGCAGATTACATAGTGTGCTTAAGTAAAGTTTTTCGTGACGTAATCGTTGAAAAATATGAAATTGGAAACTTCGGATAATCGGGTACTTCGAATCACTGTTCCCCGCTATTAGTCCGTTAAACCGAGGCATGAGTGTATATATGCATGATTTTTTTTTTTTTTTTGGGGGGGTGGTCCCCATTTTCTACCTAATTTAGTCACATCCAATTCTCATCCCTCAGGTATTACCTTCCCGATCACATGACCTCCACCAATCAGGGAGCGATGAAAGCATGCACACTCCCCCTCTGTGACGTACAATGTTTGCCACCTGTCTCTTTTCAAAATGCGGTGCCATGCGTATTGGAAGGTGTTTCTAACACACTCGGAGGGAAAGCAGCTCCTGGCCCCTCGTACGATTGAGCTCACAGACTGCCGTGGTTGGCTGCCAATCACGGTGTGCGACAGGAAATTGTATGCATGCCATTCCTCCCTCCCGTGATGAGAGCTTGGCCAATTAGCTACCGTACCATGAACTTTGTGTCAAAGATGGCTGCGGCATTAAACCGGATTCGATGAGTTAGGTGGGAGTTTATTTTGTATTCTCTTAAATTTTAAAAATTTGGGTTGGGTTCCATGTTCTTGTAAAGGATTAAGGTGCTTTATGCCTGCAGCACATGCCAATAGTAATTTATTCCCTTTGTTGAGTTGCGGCAGGGCATGAGACCAGGCCACGCACTGTCTCCCCTCTTATTTACTTTGGTGATTGATTCTGACCATCTCTCAGAGGCAATATGTAAACATGAAAGGTATACAATGAGGGAATTTGGAGCACAGAATTGCACTTTAGGATCTGATACGAATACAAACATGTCATTAGCATAAACACAGACTCCCGTTTCCTTTGCACTTAAAGAATTTGATCGAATCTCAGTTTATAAAGTTAACTTTCAAAAAGTTGAGCTCATCTGTGTAACAGCAGAAGATTCTCGTTTGCGTGAGTCAATCCAACTTAAAATTTGACACAAAAAAATGTAATCTGTGGGTATTTGGATTACTTGTGAATATACTGGCCTAAATAAAGCCAATTATCTCCTGTTGCTTTCTAATGCAGCCGTGAGGGTGGGCACAAACAAGTGTCCGCCCTCACACTGGTACCAAGCCCGGATAAATGCAGAGGGTTGCCAAAGGAAGGGCATCTGGCGTAAAACTTTTGCCAGAATACAAAAATGCTTGAATGGAGAAGTGTGCTTCTGCCCATTTTTAAGAACAAAGGAAATGTGCAGAGTTGTGGCAACGACAGAGGGATTAAGTTGATGAGCCATACGATGAAGTTATGGGAAAGAATAGTGGAAGCTAGACTAAGGGCACAGGTCAGCATTTGTGAACAACAGTTTGGTTCCATGCCAAGAAAGAGCACCACAGGTGCAGTGTTTACTTTGAGGATGTTAATTGAGAGGTACAGAGAAGGTCAGACGGAGCTGCATTGTGCCTTTTGTGGATCTGGAGAAAGCACATGACAGGGTGCCGAGAGAGGAACTGTGGTATTGCATGAGGAAGTCTGGAGTGGCAGAGAAGTATGTTCGAGTGGTGCAGGACATGTATGAGAGATGTAAGACAGTGGTGAGGTGTGCTGTCGGTGTGACAGAAGAGTTCAAGGTGGAGGTAAGACTGCGTCAAGGGTCAGCTCTGAGCCCCTTCTTGTTTGCTATGGTGATGGACAGGCTGACAGACGAGGTTAGATAAGAATCTCCATGGACTATGATGTTTGCAGATGAAATTGTGATCTGTAGTGAGAGCAGAGAACAAGTGCAGGAAAATCTAGACAGGTGGAGGTATGCCCTGGAAAGGAGAGGAATGAAGGTTAGCCTCAGTAAAACAGAATACATGTGTGTGAACGACAAGGACCCAAGAGGAACAATGAGGTTATGGGGAGCAGAGATAAGGAAGGTGGAGGATTTTAAGTACTTAGGCTCAACAATCCAGAGCAATGGAGAGTGTGGAAAAGAGGTGAAGAAGCGTGTGCAGGCAGGTTGGAATGGTTGGAGAAAAGTATCAGGTGTGATGTGTGATAGGGGGGTATCGGCAAGAATGAAAGGAAAAGTGTACAAGATAGTGTTGAGGCCAACGATGTTGTATGGGTTAGAAACAGTGGCACTGGGGAAAAGACAGGAGGCAGAGCTGGAGGCAGCAGAGATGAAAATGTTGAGGTTCTCTTTGGGAGTAACGAGGATGGATAGGATTAGGAATGAGTACATCAGAGGGACAGCACATGTAAGACGTTTTGGAGACAAAGTCAGAGAGGCTAGATTGAGATGGTTTGGACATGTACAGAGGAGGGATAGTGAGTATATTGGTAGTAGGATGCTGAGGCTGGAACTACCAGGCTGAAGGCCTAGAGGAAGACCAAAGAGAAGATTTATGGATGTGGTAAAGGAGGACATGAAGGTCGTTGGTGTAAGAGAAGAAGATGCAAAGGATAGGGTGAGATGGAGGCAGATGAGTCGCTGTGGCGACCCCTGAAGGGAAAAGCCGAAAGGAAAAGAATATCTCCTGTTGCTTTCTAAATTAAAGCCTGCTGTGTAAAAGTGGTTCTCGCTGCCTCCGTCATCGCAGAATAAACGTTGCTAAGATGAACATCCTCCCCAAATTTCTATATGTTTTCATAGACATTATTTCAATGTCTTCTGAAATTTTTAACTAAAGTATTAAGTTAAGGGGGCAGATTTCTTCTTTAATTTTCTAATAAGAAGCCACCTGGAATTAAATACAGTAATTTACAATGATCCCACAGGTCCAAAGTTCTTATTCTATTACTGGGCTGCTACAATAAGGACAATTCTACATTGGCTAATAAATGATAAGAATTCAGTGTCTTGGAGGAACTTAAATCCTTTGGACAAGTACTACCTGTATCCATGGCGAAGAAGTGTGATTCCATGGAGAGGGAGTGCGAATGCGATCCTATGGACAGGAAGTGTGAGTGCGATCCCATGGCTCGGGAGTGTGATCTCACAGCTCGGGAGTGTGATACCACCGCAACACTCTCAACCAGCTCTAAGGTCTACAGGCTCCTAGAGGGGATGTGGAAGTTTGCCCAATCTGTCCACATGTGATTTGTGGATTTCGAGAAGACTTTCCACTGTGTCCCTCATGCTATTTTATGGGGCATGCTCCTGGAGTACGGTGTACCAGGCCTATTGCTACAGGCCATTGGTCCTCTGTACCACTGGAGCCAGAGCTTGGTTCACACTGCCAAACAGGTCGAATTCGTTTCCGGTGAGGGTCGGAGTCTGCAAAGGCTGTCCTTTGTCACTAATTCCATTCATAATTTTATGGACAGAATTTCTAGGCGCTGCTGAGGCATTGAGGGGTTTGTTTTGCGAAGTGGCCAGGAGGTCAATTCGCACCTCCAAAACCGAGGCCTTGGTTGTGAACAAAAGGGTGAAATGCCCCCTCCGGGTCTGAAATGAGCTCCTGCCCCAAGAGGAGGAGTTCAAGTATCTCAGGGTCTTGTTCACAAGTGAGGGAAGGATGAAGAGGGAGAGCGACAGGTGGATTGCTGCAGCCTCTGATCTAAAGCGGAGCTTGTACCAGTCTGTTGTGGTGAAGATGTAGCTGAGCCGCAAGGTAAAGCTTTCAATTTACAAGTCGATCTACATTTCAACCCTCACCTCTGGTCACAAGCTTTGGGTAGTGACCATGGATACAAACGGATAAAATGAGCTTTCTATGCTTGGTGGCAGGGTTCTCCCTCAGAAATAGGGTGAGGTCAGCCATCCAGGAGGAGCTCGACGTAGAACTGCTGACCATCTGCATTGAGAGAAGCCAGTTGAGGCGGTTCAGGCATCTGGTTAGAATGACTCCAGTACCCCTTCGTGGTGTGGTTTTTTGGACATGCTTGACCGGGAAGAGAACCCAGGGTTCACCTAGAAGACATTGGAGGGAGTATGTCTCTTGGCTGGTGTGGGAACATCTCAATGTCCCCATGGAACAGCTGGAGAAAATGGCTGAGGAGAGGGAAACCCGGACCTCACTGCTTAGGCTGCTGCCACTGCGACCCAATCCCGGATGAAGCGGAAGATGATGATGATGATGATGATGATGAAGAAAAAGAGTGTTGAAGAGGAATTATTGTGAGAAAGAGGAAACCATTAAAAGAGGAGGGATTAAAAGGGAATACTGATAAAATGTACATGAAGCCCATGAAGAGGACGCTATTTTTATTTATTAAAAAAATTAAAATGTATAATGTCACAAAAGTGGGGGGGGGTATGACAGTGAATGCAAAATATTTGTTTATAATTAAAAATAAAACATGACTCCGTGATGAACGGGACTTCCTCTAAATGAGGAACAGGTCACGTTCGAATGTACCTGTGGGTTAGACGAAGGTGTCGGGTGCTGATGTGAGCCGAATTTCTGGGTTGTGGACTTGGACGGGCGCAACAGAACTTTAACAAGAAAGAAAAACTGGTTAAAAGAAACATCCAACATGTTGCATACAGAGCCGATTCAGGCTGCACCCACACTCTGGGCACGTCGCCACCAAAGGCAAAATTAAAAACTCAGAACAAAAACCAAAACAGAAACAGGACACACGTTTCAAACACCAGCCCACTTGTGTATATAAATATCCTCAAGGCATTGGCATGTTTATCTATATATGGGATACACACAGCATCCAGGGTCAGAGATTTCTGTCCACTTCCCCAAGAATTCTGGGAAATGATGGGAAAAACTATTAAGATGTCTTGTTTCCTTAAAAATCGAGAGAATATCAAAGCGGCTTCTTAAGACAAGAACATGCTCACATTTCAAACTCAAAATACAACTCAAGTGTCCTGGTTCTGTCCTGTCACTCAAATGCAAAATAACGCTGCATAAATAAATTAAACCTTGCATGTAAAGTTCAAACAACTCATTAAACATTACTTATAAGTTAAATAATAGTGTAATAAACAAACATCCGGCCTCCTTAAATTAACACAATCCCTTCAGCTCTGCATCCTAATTAGTCAGTTGCTGATTCTCATGTTTTGAGCATGCGTGGGCTGATCTATTGTTTCTATAGCAATGGCTCGTTCATTGCAACTTCAACAGCCATTGCTATACCAATAATCATCTGGAAGGAGTCTCCAGCATCAGAGGAAAGACTGTTTATAGCTGCTACAACGTAAACAACATCAGTATGTAATAAACCCAATCATGTGGGCTCGTGGCGTACCTTAGATTTCAGAGATCGTTCTCTCAGTCTCCTTTTCCATCACTTTCTGTCAAAATTTGATTTCAGCCACTTGAGCAATCTTGTCTGCCTCTGAACACACACAAAATATCGATACACCAGGAATAAATAAACCCCTCTCTGAGTGAAAGTGCTGCTCACCAATCACGGCTCGTTTCCTCTCAGTCTTGGCCTCTTTCTCCACCACCTTCTGAGTATGTGCAGCGATCAATAGCTTGGTTAGCTGTTTTGCTGACACACACACACAGACACACGTGCACGCACACACACGCGCACGCACACACACGCGCACACACACACACTTTAAATACTATCACACTCTCTTGTCAATCCTGAGAGACATCACTGACACAATCCATGGTGAAAGTGCACACAAATAAGGCTACAAATATTTGTCAGATAAATAAATACAATGGTATGTCACCTTACGAAAGTCTCACCAAATGAAAAATTCAGGTTACGAAAAGCATTTTCCTAAAATTTTTGTCTCAGGATACAAAACAAGTTACGAAAGCTTAAAAATTCAAACGCGCCATTCAAACATTCAAACAATGAGTATGGGTATAGTAATGAGTACAGTTCAGCTCCCTCCTGGCCAATGGGAGGCCAACGAGGCCTGATGTTGGGAGACAGCCTATGAGAGAGCAACTCGTGCATTGTTTGAATGGTGTGTTTTAATGTTTGAATAGCGCAGTTGAATGTTTGAATGACCCATTTGGAGCTTTTCGTAAGAAGTTGTTTCGTAGACAGAGGACGAAAATTTAGGAAAATGTTTTTCGTAACCTGGATTTTTCGTATTCAGAGGTTTTCGTAAGTAGAGGGCCGACTGTATAGTAAACTCATAATAGGCATCTGCTAGACGTGGTCGTAAGTACGGATGGTCGTAACTCGCGTATGTTGTAACTCGGATAGTGAGTGTATATATATATATACAGGGATCCCTCACATTGGTTTGATTCAGATGATTAGGTCGTTTGGAGTACCTTTTCATGATAGGCTAATTTTTTGAGATAGGAATTTTGGGTTTTCATGAGCTGTATGCCAAAATCATCAGTATTAAAACAATAAAAAGACCTGAAATATTTCAGTTGGTGTGCAATGAATCTAAAATATATGAAAGTTTAATTTTTATCAGTATATTACAGAAAATAATGAACTTTATCACAATATGCTAATTTTTTTTAGAAGGACTAGTATATACTATATGATTTTTTTTTTTTTTTTTGAGAAGGACTAGTGGATATATATATATATATCAATAAAAATAAAAGGACAGGACAAAGACTTTCTATTGAAACTCCATTTATCACTACAGATCTGTTTCGAGGGGTGGTGAAACCATCCTCTCTCTTCAGGTGATTATAGCTATAATTTAAATTTTACAATTTAACACGTTGAATACAGTATGTGTGTGTGTGTGTGTGTATATATATATATATATAGTCACGGGTGCAAGTTGGAAATCTTGAAAAACCAGAAAAGACAGGCATGGCGTAGCCATCCGGTGGGGGGTGGGGGGTGGACTGGGGGATTGTTTAACAAGGGGTGCTCCCCATTTGGGCTTGGAAAAAAAATTTTAAATCACAAGTTAAAATGGCTGTCTCTCATGCAATATATATGTGTATACTAGTATATATATTTTCTCTTTCGGCTTTTTCCCTTTTTTTGGGAGTCGCCACAGCGAATCATCTGATCTGCACATTTGATATATATCAATTTATATCTATATTGATGCAAAATAAAGATTTTTAAATTTAAATTACAAGACATATTTTGTTGAACAACTCCCAACTGACCTCTTTATCAACAACATTTTTTTTAATGTATATAATGTGCACCACTTCATTCGAGTAAGAAGTCAGGTATCGGTTCCTATTAAATCTCACTTTCCGTGGAATTTTTTCCTTCGACCATAACTATGCCTAATATAACAAATAATGCTGTTTGTTTTGATCCATTTTTGACTGTAAAATAACCAAACTGTAAAAATTAAAAAGCCTACAATTTTTAATTTCAGTTTTTATTTGATAGGTAATCAAATCAATAAAGACATGATAAACTGCAGGAGGAGCAGCGTTGGCCTGGTGGTATAGGGCACTGGATCGCTGATCCTAAACTTGGGGGTTCGAGTTCCACTCTCCACAAGGTTGTCACTGTCCCCCCCCAGTGCACTCACTGGGTTATCAAAGGCCGGCCATGTCTCTCACTGTCTATGGTGAGAGGATCATGTAAAAGAACTATTGCTGACTTTCGTAGAGCAGCTGCAAAGCCACCAGCAGGTATAACGGATTTATACGAATTAGAAACATATTAATTTAGTCTTGGGAAAACCGGAATTTCCGGCATATGCTGTAAAACTTGCACCCACGTGGAATTAAATTAAAACAAACAAGGAGCTTGTAATGTAATTATCAAGTGCTGACTAAGTTCAGCAACATTACAGCTTAACTCTCACAAGTAAAAAATTGTGAGAATTTAAATATGTTTTAAATACCACCAGTTATAAAAGTAAAAAAAAAAAGCTGGAGTACACACACACACACACACACACACACACACACACACAAAAAAAAAAAAAAAACCTTGTCCAGATCAGGACAGTTGATTGTTTTCCCATCATCATTGGTGTGCTCTTCAAAATACAGTATTTTCCAACCAACCACGAACATGAGACAGAAACCAAACAAAAATAAAAGACTGGAATTGGGAAATATTTCTTTGGAACTATAGCTAAAGAGGCCTTGTTATAATTAGTTTTACACACACATACACACACACACACACACACACACACACACACACACACACACACACACACACACACACACACACAAGGTACAAGCCTACAAGGTTGTCACTGTCCCCCCCCAGTGCACTAACTGGGTTATCAAAGGCGGGCCATGTCTGTCACTGTCTATGGTGAGAGGTTGATGTAAAAGAACCATTGCTGACTTTCGTAAAGAGGAGCTGCAAAGCCATCAGCGTGTTTCTGTCCCTTGCTAAAAAAAAGGGTTGTGACAGGAAGAGCATCCGATGTAAAAACCTCTGCCAAATCAAACGTGCGAATCAGATGATTCACTGTGGCGACTCCCGAGTAAAAGGAAAAAGCCGAAAGGAAGAAAGAAATAATTAAAAGTCAAAATATATCAAGCAGTCAAACAAATTTCAACTGAAATGAAGTGATCACTTTCTTTGCTGCAACACTTTTTACAATGTATATACACTGTATAACCAGGAAACACGATACTATAAATCTTGATCTCAGATATGTGCAACTGACAAAGGTTCCGATTTTCAATGTACAACTAAATCATGGGCCAAAAAATTTGAGCATAATCTCCCCTTCCATTGCCCTGACCTGGGTACTCGAGGCATGTGCCCAGTTTTACCCCCCCCCCCCCTCCACACACACACACACACACACACACAACAGTCACAAAAAGTAACTCCAGAGATGTCCGGTTTTCTAAGCAATATCCCCCATTTGTCAGTGTTTCTGTCACACTTGTTTAGCCATTCCCAGCGCCATATATTTCTAGCTGTCGTTTCCAATTCTTTTGTATTGTAGCCTTCCGATAAAAACTTCATATTAACAGTATTTCTGGTTCTTGTTAGCAACAACGCAGTATTTTAGGCAGCACGTGCATGCGAGGCTCACAGAAACAACAGGTTTTATAATAGCTGCATTTTCATAGGATGGGCAGTTATGATGAGCCAATCAAAAGCATCATTATAACTTTGCCCGAAGAATGAGGGATACTGGGAAAGACTGTTGCTGTATTCGATTGGGTTTTTTCGTGCTTGACGGATATGTGTGCATCCGAATGGAAAAAATGCTTGACGCACTTGACGAAAATGCCCAATCTATGTAATCCCTATGTGCTATGTAATCCCGTGATTCAACGCGAGATCACAGCCACATGGCAGTATGCATGGTAGATTGCACTGATCCAAGGAGACGAACACCTCTAAACCACCCCCCGAGAAAAAGATCGACGGATCTATACGAATTAGGAAAATAGTTAATTCAGTCTTGGGAAAACCATATGCCGGAAAACTTGC
This sequence comes from Plotosus lineatus, assembly GCA_024760905.1. Taxonomy (NCBI): domain Eukaryota; kingdom Metazoa; phylum Chordata; class Actinopteri; order Siluriformes; family Plotosidae; genus Plotosus; species Plotosus lineatus. Next base: position 60,840,065 of record CM045734.1, read on the forward strand.
ACCCCTGTATATTGATTTCGAGAAGTATGAAGCAGACGACATGTTTAACCATGCAGTAGCTCTTCAAATTCAATTCGCTGATATGTTAGAAATAAACTATTGTGTGGTTTGCTGCCACAGGAAAATAATCAACGACAGGGTTGCTGGGGTGGAGTTTTCATTATTATATAATGACATGGTAGTTATGGTTGCGTTTAAAGTTTAAATAAAACGGGTAGCTTACAATACACAAATAATGAACGCAATTTGTCCAGAGCCCTTCTGCCTGTGCCGAAACAAAACATAACGTGAACAACATGGATCTTGCTCCAAACTTACATGAGTTCGTAGTTTCTGCGGATGGACTCAGGGATGCTGGGTTTAGTAACTCAGACCACCTGTGAGACGGGCAAAAAAGACAGACAGAAAAGAGAGGATGATATAAAGAACTCTTTCATTTAGTGCTTTGATCATGATACAAAAGAAAACAAGTGAGATGTAGACAGAAAGCATAGTGGTTCAAGTCCACAGACAGAGGACAGATCCCTGCAGCTTAGACCATTCTTCTTTAAGTGGAGAAAAAGTTCAGGAAGAAGGGGGGAGGGTGATTACGCAACCACCCTGAAAGAGTCTGGCACAGCAGAGCCTATTTACCAGAAGAGGGGGAGGAGATTGTTGAAACTGACAATAAAAATGGCAATAAAATTCACCCCAGCATGAGAAACTCACAGGTTCTTACTGACTCCGAGAGACACAAACATCATACAGAGGCAGAGCAGCGGTTACAGATCAGGTAATGTTTATTTGTATACACCACAAAGGAACAGCAGGATTTGATTGGTGCACAATCTCAAGATGATACAATTTTATTCTGAGAAGATAACACTTCAATCAAAATGACAGAGACTCAGTTTGTTACAGGCACCAACACCACCATCACCACCATCATTAAGCTTTAAAATGGAAAAATTATCAATAATCTCATTACCTCTGCACTTGGTGGGAGGGGCCGAGTTTTCTCAGGAGTTTCTCTGTCTGTTATCAGTATCACATGCACTTTTTCATAGACATCAGGCCAAGGAATCAGCACGAAAACTTTCACAACATTAAGCCACCTCATCCTAATTAGGGTCACGGGGATGCTAGCGCCCATCTCAGCCGACTCTGGGGCACACAGTGAACAGTTCAACAGACCATCGCAGGGCCAACACAAATATAACCATGGAGCTTTGATCCACCCAAAATCCACCCCAATTATTTTCTGTGACACCCCTATATGAAGACAAGAAAAAAAAGAAAGAAAAACACCGCCCCCGTGCGACTATAGTGTTTATTGCACTTCATCTTGTTTGCTTGGTGCTTTTTCCCTATACCATAGGGAACACATTGAGAGCACCACTGCCATCTACTGTAGAGGATGTGCAATTACACTTAATTCTAGTACAGTCTGTCTTCCTTTCGGCTTTTTCCCTTTTACTCGGAAGTGGCCACAGCGAATCATGTGATTCGCACGTTTGATTTGGCAGAGGTTTTTACGTCGGATGCCCTTCCTGACACAACCCTTTTAGCAAGGGACAGAAACACGCTGACGACTTTGCAGCTACTCTTTACGAAAGTCAGCAATGGTTCTTTTACATCAACCTCTCACCATAGACAGTGAGAGACATGGCCCGCCTTTGATAACCCAGTTAGCTGCACTGGGGGGACAGTGACAACCTTGTAGAGAGTGGGACTCGAACCCCCAACCTTTGGATCAGCGATCCAGCGCCCTATACCACTAGACCACCACTGCCCCTACTTAATTCTAGTACAGTATGGTAAAAAAAAAAAAAAAGCATGTCAGAGTCATACTGGCATAAAACCCTGACCCTATTTGAGAAGCACAGGCTTTATGGGAGCTCACTATTCATAGCATGCACATGAACAAAATTCTCCTCCTCCTCCTCCTTCGCTGCTACGCACCACCTCATGCCTGCCCACGTGACATCTTCGCACCCACGTGACATCTTTGCCGCAGTCGATGATTGGAAGGGTTTTATAATTATCATTATTATTATTACTATTATTGTTGTTATTATTATTGTTATTATTATTGTTGTTATTATTATTTATGATTAATTATTATTAATGTTAATGCACATGCATTTTTTATTATGAAATATTTATTGTTTTTCCATGTTTATCTTTAATATATTAGGTCAAATATACATGTTTGTGTCTGGTTATATGAGTTTGGGAGGGGGTTGGAACGGATTAATTGGTTTTCTATTATTTCCTACAGGAATTTTAGTTTTATAAGGAATATCTTGCCTTACGAGCTTGCCCTCGGAACGGATTCATTTCATAAGTGAAGGTACCACTATATTAGGCAAATATTCAGTAAAACCTGGGAGATGCCAATTCAAAAAGTCAGTAACATGGACAGAATGAACAGCCTTCTGTTCATTAATAATAGCTTTCGATAATAATTGTGTAATTAGGGACGCTGTGATGATTGATGTTGTTGCCTCGCATGTTCAACTTTTCTTTATTGCCTAAAGTTAATAAATCAAAATCCATCAGTGATCGGTGGGAGCACAAAATACACCGTGTAACACAGCCGAGGAAAAGCTACGAATATCATCGATTCAGTTTTAAGTCTGGTGCTTATTTACCAATTTTGCCGCACACTTGCAGATTCTGTGGTTCGTGGTGCGGCACCTGTGATCCGATTCGTGTGGTTACTGGACCAGTGGATCCCTTAGCAGAGGCTCAGCGGGATGTGAAAATGACGTCTTTCCCTTGTCACTATGTTGAGCATTAAAAAGATGTAAACTGGGAAGTGTCTGAATTATTAACTAAAAAAAAAAAAACCTGTGTTCACCATATGTACATATTTTGATGTGTTTATATTTCGCAGACATGTACTAATTGATTTACATTGATTCAGAAATGAAGTCAGACATAGAAATATTGATTTAAGCTTGAAGTTGGGTAGTTGGAAAAAGTCCCAGTTTTGTGATCAGACAGATCGATTAAACTTTAAAACTTGCTGTGTTTTGTGTGTGTAGGTGAGAGAGTGACAGAGAATGAACATGTTCAAGTCTGTATCCATTCACTTTCTGAACCGCTTAATCTTAATTAGGGTCAAGGGACGGCTGGCGCCCATCTCAGTCTACGCTAGGTGAGGGCGGGTACACCTTTGACAACTTGCCAGGCCATCGTGGGGCCAACACTCACACAACCGGAGTCTATATGTGTAATACTAAATAAAGGCTTATGTGTCAACAGGCATTTTGTCATGTTAACAGTTTTGATCCCAGATTTAAACAATGTTTAACAAAATTTTATGTGTGCTAAAGTAACTGGAGCCGCAGCCTTCTTCCAAACATATTCAGAGAACAGAACTAAACTATCACAGCATCTAACACTGAGAAATATCATTAAATCCGCACTATATCTCTCTGGAGAACAGATATCTGAGTCGAGTTTTATTCACATTTAAAGTTTAAGTATTACAGATTCTGAGAGGCACGTCTCCGTTCGAGCAGCCAGTCATGTGCATTTCAATCGTGTGAGATGCTTCAGGATGTCAGAGATAAAGTCATGGATAGATGAGCAGGGACTTTGATCACATTTTACATAGAATAACATGTACCTTCATTTCATTTAGAAAAACAACCCAGGGAGGAACTAGAGGGTGAGCACACTTCCTGTCTCTCGTGTACCTGCTGAGTGCAGTGCATTTGGTTTCACTTGCCCAGTCTTGAAGGAGTCATTACTAAAGAAGAAGTGGGTGTGGCCAAGCATCTGGCATAGAAACACCAATTAATTTCCTGAGGTTTCTGGACAGAGCTGTGAGAAAGTGTACAGTCGGGCCTGTGTGTGTGTGTGTGTGTGTGTGTGTCTTTGTGCTGTACTGGTTAAAATGCCATTATATTTCAGAAAGTTTCCACTCAGTGTGTTTGGAGAAACTAGATTTTTCAAAACTTTGAAAATTTTTCTGAATCTCTAATGTTTCAAACCACAAAAAGATTTAATAAAACATTGAAAGGCAAATGTAAGCGGCTGCAGATTATGTTGTGCTTCAGTTGTGACTCTGAGCTGAAGCACACTGTTTGGCACACGGCTCTGAAAAACTACAGCCGTGTCTTTATTCTCAAGACGAGAAGAGCTCGAGTGGACAGAGACACTTAGTCTCGAGCGCAGAACCAGTTAAATATCTTACTCAGGATTTAAAGTCTTCAAAGAAAAGAGGAAAATCTGAGGTCAGGAGCGGATTGGGACTGTTGATAAAACGAGTCTCTCAGAGTCTGGACAATCCCAGCTCTGTTTGTTAAAAAATTGAGTGAAGCGATGAGCATCTGCCAAGATCATAAATACCATATCGCTTCGAGCATACACATGAACAAAAGCTACATTTCACCACCACCAATTCGTCCACAACTCCTTTCTTTCACAGATCATACGCTGCTTGAGTACGGAACATTGACACCACTCTGCATACCTACCCTTGGAGAGATTTCTACTCAGTGGGACGACCTATTTCTCCACACACACATATACAGTGGTACCTTACCTTACGAAATTAATCCGTTCCAGAAGTGGTTTCGTAACCTGGATTTTTCGTAAGTTGAACTGCATTTTACATTTAAAGCGCGTGATTCGTTCCACGGCTACCAAAAATTCCCCCTAAACCCTTAAAAATTTATAAAAGTATACATTTTAAGGCCTCCTTCTGCTTCAATATCGTACCGATGGTAGACGGGTTTGGCCATATTCCTTTGCAATGTCACTCAACTGCATGCCACAAACCCACTTCTTTTCACTCGCACCGAGAATCACACGCGAGTGTGTGTGCGCGCATGTGTTGACCATGTCTTCTTAGCAGAGTTATAATCTTACAAATGTTTATGCAAGGTTAAAAGTCTGAGCCAAAAAATAAAGTTGCCTTGGGCACACTCAAAAAACCTCACAAAACAACAGTAACTCGGTCCTTTACACAAAAAGCATCATGGGTATTATGGAGACGCAGCTCCATAATAGCCCATGGGAGGGAGCTTGGCTTGGACATACCTCTTAGCCAATGGAAAGCCAGCAGGGGGGGATAAGATAAGATAAGATACAGCTTTATTAATCTCACAATGGAGAAATTCACTGTTACAGGCTCTTGAGGTACTATCAGTAGGGGGTGCAAAAATAGATACAAGTACAAACATACACACATACATATATTATATAAGTAAATAAATAAATAGATACATAAATAGTATAAATTACTAAACAATAAAAGAAAAGAAAAGAATGGAGCAACTTTATAGATTGGCCTATATTAAAGTGTAATGTATCTGAGTGCAGAGTAGATGGGTTGATATGGTTCACAGTCAGTGGGGTAGATGTGGCTGATTAAAGTACACGGGGGTTTTTATTGCACATAACCGGTATTTTCACAGACAGTTACAAAGTGGCGTTGTACAGTCTGATAGCGGTGGGAATGAACGACCTGCGGTAGCGCTCCTTCCTGCACTGAGGATGCCTCAGTCGTACACTGAAGGAGCTGCTTAGCTCCTCGACAGTCTGGTGCAGTGGGTGAGAGCTGTTGGACAGGATGGATGTGAGCTTTGCAACTATCCTCCTCTCACTCACCTCCTCCACAGAGTCCAGTGGGCAGCCGAGGACAGAGCTGGCCCTCCTGACCAGCTTGTTCAGTCTCTTTCTGTCCCGCTCTGTGCTGCCCGGGGCCCAGCAGATGGCAGCGTAGAGGATTGCAGAGGCTACCACAGAGTCATAAAATGTCCTGAGCAGAGGTCTGCATATGCCGAAGGACCTGAGTCTCCTCAGAAGGTGGAGGCGACTCTGGCCCTTCTTGTACAGGGCGTTGGTGTTGTGGGACCAGTCCAGTTTATTGTTAAGGTGAACACCCAGGTACTTGAAACTGTCCACTGTCTCAATGTCCTGTCCCTGGATGTTCACTAGTAAATGTGTGTGTGTGTGTGTTTGAGTGCTTCTCCTGAAGTCGACCACCATCTCCTTCGTCTTCCTAGTGTTCAAGCACAGGTGGTTGCGCTCACACCAGTCCACGAAGTCGACGATGACCGACCGTACTCCAGCTCGTTCCTCTGACACACGGCCCACGATGGCGGAGTCGTCCGAGAACTTCTGGAGGTGGCAGCTGTTTGTGTTATATATGAAGTCCGAGGTATAGATGTTAAAAGGAAGGGTGAGAGGACGGTGCCCTGCGGTGCCCCGTGCTACAGACTACCACCTTTGACTTACAGCCGCAGCCGCACGCACTGTGGACGGTTAGTAAGGTAGTCAATAATCCAGGCAGCAAGATGCCCGTCCACTCCCACGTCCTCCAGCTTCCCCGCAGGCGCGCTGGCCTGATGGTGTTGAAGGCGCTGGAGAAGTCAAAGAACATGACCCTCACAGCGCTGCCGGCGATCTCCAGGTGGGTGAGTGCCCGCTGCAGAAGGTAGATGACGGCGTCTTCTACTCCGATGTTGGGCCTGTAGGCAAACTGCAGCGGGTCTAGGGTGGGAGCTCACCATAGAGCGGAGGTGTTCAAGGAGGAGCCTTTCCATGATCTTAATGAGGTGGGAGGTCAGGGCGACAGGTCTGTAGTGGGCTGGTTCCTTCGCTTGTGCTGTTTTGGGAACCGGAACCACACAGGAGGTCTTCCAGAGGACTGGAACCTTCTCCAGGCTGAGGCTCAGGTTGTACAGGTAGCATAGTACCACACAGAGCTGGTCTGCGCAGGTCCTCAGCAGCCTGGGACTGATGCCATCAGGTCCTTCAGATTTCCTCTGATTTAGTCGCCTCAGCTGTCTCCTCACCTGGTCTGATGTGAGGGAGAGGGGGCTGGGGTGGGCTGCAGAGGGAGGGGATGTGTCTGTCGGGCTGTAGCAGTCAAGTGAAGTTGGCCTGGGGAGGGGAGGTGTCAGCTGGTCTGGAGACGTGTGAAGAGGGGAGGAACGGGAGGGGTGCAGAGGGGAGGGGGAGAATCAAACCTGTTGAAGTAGCAGTTTAGTTCATCCGCCCAGCGCTGGTCACCATCAGCTGTCCCTCTGACACTCTGCCCAAATCCAGACATGGTCTTTAGTCCTCTCCAGACGTCCCGCACGTTGTTCTGAGCCAGCTTCTCCTCCATCTTCTTCCCATAGTCCTTCTTTGCCCTCCTGATCCTCCACTGGAGCTCACGCTGGACCTTCTTCTGCTCCTCTCTGTCCTCTCGAGATGAAAGCCCTCTTTTTCTGGTTCAGGAGGACTTTGAGCTCAGGGGTGACCCATGGGTGGTTGTTGGAGAAGCACCGTACTCTCCGTGTTGGCACGGTGCTGTCCACGCAGAAGTTCATGTAGTCGGTGATACAGTGTGTGAGGCCGTCGATGTCATCACCAAAGGAGTTACAGAGCATGCTCCAGTCTGTGGTCTGGAAACAGTCCCTAAGCCTCTCGTTGGTCTCCTCGGTCCACACTTTCACAGACCTCTTCTGTGCAGGTTCCTTTCGCACCCTGGGTGTGTATTGGGAGCAGGTAGACCAGGTTGTGGTCTGATCGTCCCAGTGGGGAGGGGGAGGAGCTGTAAGCGTCCTTCACATTTGCATACAGTAAGTCCAGTGTTTTATTGTCTCTTGTGGCGCACTTCACGTATTGCGTGAACGTCGGAAGAGAGGCGGAGAGAGGGGCGTGGTTAAAGTCCCCGCTGATCAGAATCATGGCGCGGGGTGACGAGTCTGTGTCTGATTAACGGCGCTGTGTAGACGCTCACACGCGGCCGCCGCATCAGCCGAGGGCGGAATGTACACGCAAAACACAATCACGTGTGAAAACTCCCTCGGTAGATAATATGGTCGCGCGCTTAACGCGAGCAGCTCCACGTCCCGCGTGCACAGCTGCTCCTTCACGTGCACGTTTGCCGGGTGGCACCATCGTTCATTCACATAGACCGCCACACCCCCTCCTTTCTTCTTACCGCTCTCCGTTACACTCCGATCTGCACGCGCGAGTGTAAATCCGTTAAGAGAAACCACAGAGTCCGGTGTGAGTTCATTCAGCCACGTCTCCGAGAAACACATGAGGCTGCAGTCCCGGTACTGCCTCTGCTGCTGGGTCAGCGCCGCCAGCTCCTCCGTCTTGTTGGCGATCGCGCGGACATTTCCCATGATGACAGAGGGAACACATGTCCTCCGCGTCTTTCGTCCCCCTCTGCAGCCTCTCCTTTTCCTCCGTATTTCCAAAGGAACAACGGGCTTTTCCGCGTGAAGGAGGGCGGGGCGCGCAGAGGCGAGGAGGGTCTCACGTGTGTAAGACCTGCGTTGCTCAGAGCCGTCGGTGAATGAGTTTCCTGACGCCGATCCAAAAAGTGAAAATAAAAGTGCACAGAAGAACAAAAGCATCATGAAAGTATGTTTTCCAGATGCAGGATTGAAGAAAGAAAAAGAAAATTTGAAAAAAGATAAAGAAACACGCCTATATACAATAGAAAAGAGAAAAAAAAGAAAAATAAACTGAAGAGCTCCTGTAACTGGCTGCAGGTCACCCGGCGCCATCTTTGCAAACATTGTGGATGTTGGGAGATAGTCAATGGGAGAGAACCTTGTGCATTGTTTGAATTTTTGATATGGTGCTTTTGTAATCTGAACTTGTTTCGTATCCAGAGACAAAAATTTCATACCCACATTTCACTGGAGCGCTGCAGACTCGCGGAAGCAAAACCGTAGTCATCCTCCAACATTCCTCAGCCAGTCCGTCATCTTCCGTACGATTCCGAAAGTATTCCTCCTCTTCCGTCAGGCCAAAATTTCTGCAAACGTGCTTTTGAAAATTGTTCAAAAGCATGTTCACGGAAAAAAATTCCAGGAGTGTTCCCTTTGGCTCCGTGTTCTTTTCTTTTATACCGCAAGTCTTCACTCCTCTTCCGTATGGTCAAAAGCAGTGAAGAGAGCTGCTCTACACACCACACACACCATCAGCACCATCAGTAGCCGCATCAGACCGAGCGCCTGCTGGGTGCTTTGCCCCTCAGTTTGGCTGTGTGTGCGGTGCGCTCCCTACTCCATCCGCGCACACGTGATCATCGGCATGAGGAGGATGATCAAGACATGATCGAAGTTCATCTATGGCACACCGTAAGTATTTCACCCTCTTCTGATTCACAGATCCACTGCTGATTGTGGTTTGCTTGAGACATCAATGGGGTCTGCATGATCATCCTCTTCATGCCGGTGATCACGTGTGCGCGGACGGAGTAGAGAGCGCGCCGCTCGCGCTGCCTTATAATAAATGATCAAATACATAGTGGGGTTCAGAGATCAGCACGTCTTAAACACGTGCTCAAGTGCATGCTTTCATCCAGCACGTACTCGATCAGAGGAATTGGAGAGTAGGAATAAAGCCCGGATGATGCTCCGAAACGCACCACACACCGAAGAGATGAACCAGCCTGAAGCGAGAAGAACAGAAATCTTCACCACATCTCAATCTAACACCTTGAAATGAAGCGCTAGGGCTTTCTTGTTTATTTTACCTGGACATCAAATAGACTTAAGCTATTGTATGGCATATGTGCATGCATAGACTCACACGCTGCAGTGTTTGGTATGTGACAGGAAGTGCGTTCCAAGTTTTGATAATCAGTTGATTGCCAGCTCTGCTTGGCTTCATGTAAGGCTTTCCAAATCTTCATACAGTGAGTGTAGCCTACGCCTCATCTTTTTTTTCTTCTTCCTTTTCACCATCTTCTTGGTTGAATTGGTTTGCTCTACACAAATGAGCTGATCAAAAACGAGGGAAATTTACCTCTTGACCCAAAAACAACTCGCACAGGCTGTTGCATATAATCCAATCAAAGTAGAATTTCAAGGTATCGGACCCTCCCACACACTGCTTCTGTTCTGTATTGGCTCTCCGCGCGCCACAGCGACAAGTGGAATGGAAAATAGATAAAATGCCTGAGAATTTTTTATCTGTTTTTGTTTATTTGATGGCTTTTTCTATATTTGACAGCGGAATTATGATTAGTTATTCCGTTGGGTGATCTGATTTAACTGAGAGCCAGATGCAGTCATCAAAGGAGCCACATCACTTTTAATCACTGTGGTTTGGACTTGTCTTCTTCTTCTTCTTCTTCTTCTTTTCCTTTCGGCTTTTCCCTTCAGGGGTCGCCACAGCGAATCATCTGCCTCCATCTCACCCTATCCTTTGCATCTTCTTCTCTTACACCAACGACCTTCATGTCCGCCTTCACCACATCCATAAATCTTCTCTTTGGTCTTCCTCTAGGCCTTCTGTCTGGTAGTTCCAACCTCAGCACCCTACTGCCAATATACTCACTATCCCTCCTCTGTACATGTCCAAACCATCTCAATCTAGCCTCTCTGACTTTGTCTCCAAAACGTCTTCCATGTGCTGTCCTTCTGATGTGCTCATTCCTAATCCTATCCATCCTCGTTACTCCCAAAGAGAACCTCAACATTTTCATCTCTGCTACCTCCAGCTCTGCCTCCTGTCTTTTCCTCAGTGCTATTGTTTCTAAACCATACAACATCGCTGGCCTCAACACCGTCTTGTACACTTTTCCCTTCATTTTTGCCGATACTTTCCTATCACACATCACACCGGACACTTGTCTCCATCCACTCCAGCCTACCTGCACGCGCTTCTTCACCTCTTTTCCACACTCTCCATTGCTCTGGATTGTTGAGCCTAAGTACTTAAAATCCTCCACCTTCTTTATCTCTGCGCCCTGTAACCTCACCGTTCCTCTTGGGTCCCTGTCGTTCACACACATGTATTCTGTCTTACTGAGGCTAACCTTCATTCCCCTACTTTCCAGGGCATACCTACAACTCTCTAGATTTTCCTCCACTTGTTCTCTGCTCTCACAACAGATCACGATGTCATCTGCAAACATCATAGTCCATGGAGATTCTTGTCTAACCTCGTCTGTCAGCCTGTCCATCACCATAGCAAACAAGAAGGCGCTCAGAGCTGACCCTTGATGCAGTCTTACCTCCACCTTGAACTCTTCTGTCACACCGACAGCACACCTCACCACTGTCTTACATCTCTCATACATGTCCTGCACCACTCTAACATACTTCTCTGCCACTCCAGACTTCTTCATACAATACCACAGTTCTTCTCTCAGCACCCTGTCATATGCTTTCTCCAGATCCACAAAGGCACAATGCAGCTCCTTCTGACCTTCTCTGTACTTCTCTATTAACATTCTCAAAGCAAACACTGCATCTGTGGTGCTCTTTCTTGGCATGAAACCAAACTGTTGCTCACAAATGCTGACCTCTGCCCTTAGTCTAGCTTCCACTATTCTTTCCCATAGCTTCATTGTATGGCTCATCAACGTTATTCCTCTGTAGTTGCCACAACTCTGTACATCTCCCTTGTTCTTAAAAATAGTCACAAGCACACTTATCCTCCATTCCTCCGGCATCTGCTCACTTCCTAAGACCTTGTTGAATATGCTTGTCAGAAAATCTACTGCTACCTCGCCTAGACACTTCCATACTTCCACCGGTATGTCATCAGGACCAACTCTTCATCCTCTTCAATGTCCTCCTCACTTCACCCTTACTAATCTTTGCTACTTCCTGGTCCTCAACGGTCACCCCTTCTACTCTTTTTTTCTCTCTCATTTTCCTTATTCATCAGCTCTTCAAAGTACTCTTTCCATCTTCCCAGCACACTTCTGTCAACATTTCCCTCTCTGTCCTTAATCACACTAGCTTGCTGCACATCCTTCCCATCTCTATTTCTCTGCTGTGCCAACCTGTATAAATCATTTTCTCCCTCCTTACTGTCCAGCCAAGCATACAAGTCATCATACGCCCTCTGTTTGTTTCCAAGTCTCCTTATCTACACTTCTTCAAGAGGACACACCAAGTACTCTCCTAACTGTCTCTCTGATCACATTTGCTCTGGTTGTCCAGTCATCTGGAAGCACTTCCTGACCACCCAAAGCCTGTTTCAACTACTCCTTGAAGACAATATGACACTCTTCCTTTTTCATCTCCCACAGCTTCCACCACTTTATCCTCTGCTCTGCCTTCTTCCTACATCAGCGTTATCCTGCACACCACCATCTTATCCTGTTTGGGAACACTCTCACCCACTACTACTTTGCAGTCACTGACTTCTTTCAACTGACATCGTCTACACAAGATGCAGTCTACCTATGTGCTCCTACGTCCGCTTTTGTAAGTCACCCTATACTCCTGTCTCTTCTGGAAGAAAGGATTCACCACAGCCATTTCCATCATTTTTGCAAAATCTGTCAACATCTGTCCTTCTGTGTTCCTGTCCTGGATACCAACCTGCCTATCACTTCCTTGTCCCCTCTGTTGCCTGCACCAACATGTCCATTGAAGTCTGCCCCAATGACCACTCTTTCACCTCTGGGGGTACTCTGCTTCATCTAACTCACTCCAGAATCTCTCCTTCTGTTCTAGCTCACATCCTGCCTGTGGGGCATAAGCACTAACAACATTGAACATCACACCTTCAATTTCTACCTTGAGACTCATCACTCTGTCTTACCCTCTTTTCACTTCTAGAACATTCCTGACCAACCCCTCCTTCAAGATGACTCCTATTCCATTTCTCTTCCCATCCCCATCATGATAAAACAGCTTAAACCCTGCTCCTAAGCTTCCAGCCTTGCTACCTTCCCACCTGGTCTCCTGAACACACAGTATGTCAACCTTCCTCCTCTGCATCATGTCAGCCAGCTCCCCACCATTTTCTGTCATAGTTCCAACAATCAAAGTCCCTACTCTCAGTTTTAGACTCATGCTTTTCCTCTTTTCTCTCCGCCTACGGACACGCTTCCTGCCTCTCCTTCTTCGACCAACAGTAATCCAATTTCCACCAGCACCCTGTTGGTTAACAGCACTGATGGCGGCCGTTGTTAATCTGGCCTCGATCGATCCGGTATGGACGTAATATTTGTGATTTGCATATTTGATCTGGTTCAGGTTTTACGTCGGATGCCCTTCCTGACACAACCCTCTACATTTATCCGGGCTTGGGACTGGCATGAGCGAGAGCACTCACTTGTGCCCCCCCCTCATGGCTGCTTTCTTTTAAATAATATTAATTAAATGACATTCTTTTAAATAATATTAATGCTTAATACTGCACCCATTCATGGAGTGGAGGCTGAACCACACCCAGTCTTTTATTCTGTCACTGTTAGGAGAATTATATAATTCGGTGATTGCTGTGTATAAACAGATCTCATCCACTGTCTCTTACTTTAGCTGTGATTTCCGCTCCTGGATTACAAACCCCTGGTGGCGGAAAAAATCTTTCTCTCGCCGTGCTGCTGATGGTGAGTACACTCCTTGCCATGAGCACAAGAATTTGGAAAACCACCAACACAGCAGATCAAAAACACTGAGACTCTCAATGTAGCTAATTAATATAACGATAGGCATGTCTGGAGTGCTTCCGATGTGAGTAAATAAGTGGCATTTTCTTTTTTTTCAATGATGTTTGTGGTGCACCCATCGACCACCATAACGTATAACTACTTGTTTTCCTTTCGGCTGTTCCCTTCAGGGGTCGCCACATCAAATGAGCTGCCTCCATCTCACCCTATCTTCTGCATCTTCTACTTTTACTCCAATTGCCTTCATATCTGTCTTCACCACATCCATAAATCTTCGTATAACATTATTTTGAAAAGCCACGGAGCTGCACCAGAGAGGTGAAAGAGCTGCATGCAGCTCCAGATCCATGGTTTGCCGAGCTCCCCCTAGTGGGCATTTTTTGAAAACTACAGTTTGGACAGATTATAAGATAAGATAAGATAAGATACAGCTTTATTAATCTCACAATGGAGAAATTCACTGTTACAGGCTCTTGAGGTACTATCAGTAGGGGGTGCAAAAATAGATACAAGTACAAACATACACACATACATATATTATATAAGTAAATAAATAAATAGATACATAAATAGTATAAATTACTAAACAATAAAAGAAAAGAATGGAGAAAAGAATGGAGCAACTTTATAGACTGGCCTATATTAAAGTGTAATGTATCTGAGTGCAGAGTAGATGGGTTGATATGGTTCACAGTCAGTGGGGTAGATGTGGTTGATTAAAGTGCACGGGGTTTTTATTGCACATAACCGGTATTTTCAGACAGTTACAAAGTGGCGTTGTACAGTCTGATAGCGGTGGGAATGAACGACCTGCGGTAGCGCTCCTTCCTGCACTGAGGATGCCTCAGTCGTCCACTGAAGGAGCTGCTTAGCTCCTCTACAGTCTGGTGCAGTGGGTGAGAGCTGTTGAACAGGATGGATGTGAGCTTTGCTACCATCCTCCTCTCACTCACCTCCTCCACAGAGTCCAGTGGGCAGCCGAGGACAGAGCTGGCCCTCCTGACCAGCTTGTTCAGTCTCTTCCTGTCCCGCTCTGTGCTGCCCGGGGCCCAGCAGATGGCAGCGTAGAGGATTGCAGAGGCTACCACAGAGTCATAAAATGTCCTGAGCAGAGGTCTGCATATGCCGAAGGACCCGAGTCTCCTCAGAAGGTGGAGGCGACTCTGGCCCTTCTTGTACAGGGCGTTGGTGTTGTGGGACCAGTCCAGTTTATTGTTAAGGTGAACACCCAGGTACTTGAAACTGTCCACTGTCTCAATGTCCTGTCCCTGGATGTTCACTTGTAAGTGTGTGTGTGTGTGTGTGTTTGAGTGCTTCTCCTGAAGTCGACCACCATCTCCTTCGTCTTCCTAGTGTTCAAGCACAGGTGGTTGCGCTCACACCAGTCCACGAAGTCAACGATGACCGACCGGCCCACGATGGCGGAGTCGTCCGAGAACTTCTGGAGGTGGCAGCTGTTTGTGTTATATATGAAGTCCGAGGTATAGATGTTAAAAAGGAAGGGTGAGAGGACGGTGCCCTGCACCCACCTGGTGCCCTGCACCCCGTGCTACAGACTACCACCTTTGACTTACAGCCGCGCAGCCGCACGTACTGTGGACGGTTAGTAAGGTAGTCAATAATCCAGGCAGCAAGATGCCCGTCCACTCCCACGTCCTCCAGCTTCCCCCGCAGGCGCGCTGGCCTGATGGTGTTGAAGGCGCTGGAGAAGTCAAAGAACATGACTCTCACAGCGCTGCCGGCGATCTCCAGGTGGGTGAGTGCCCGCTGCAGAAGGTAGATGACGGCGTCTTCTACTCCGATGTTGGGCCTGTAGGCAAACTGCAGCGGGTCTAGGGTGGGGCTCACCATAGAGCGGAGGTGTTCAAGGAGGAGCCTTTCCATGGTCTTAATGAGGTGGGAGGTCAGGGCGACAGGTCTGTAGTGGGCTGGTTCCTTCGCTTGTGCTGTTTTGGGAACCGGAACCACACAGGAGGTCTTCCATAGGACTGGAACCTTCTCCAGGCTGAGGCTCAGGTTGTACAGGTAGCATAGTACCACACAGAGCTGGTCTGCGCAGGTCCTCAGCAGCCTGGGACTGATGCCATCAGGTCCTTCAGATTTCCTCTGATTTAGTCGCCTCAGCTGTCTCCTCACCTGGTCTGATGTGAGGGAGAGGGGGCTGGGGTGGGCTGCAGAGGGAGGGGATGTGTCTGTCGGGCTGTAGCAGTCAAGTGAAGTTGGCCTGGGGAGGGAGGTGTCAGCTGGTCTGGAGACGTGTGAAGAGGGGAGGGGAACGGGGAGGGGTGCAGAGGGGGAGGGGGGAGAATCAAACCTGTTGAAGTAGCAGTTTAGTTCATCCGCCCAGCGCTGGTCACCATCAGCTGTCCCTCTGACACTCTGCCCAAATCCAGACATGGTCTTTAGTCCTCTCCAGACGTCCCGCACGTTGTTCTGAGCCAGCTTCTCTTCCATCTTCTTCCCATAGTCCTTCTTTGCCCTCCTGATCCTCCACTGGAGCTCACGCTGGACCTTCTTCTGCTCCTCTCTGTCCCCCGAGATGAAAGCCCTCTTTTTCTGGTTCAGGAGGACTTTGAGCTCAGGGGTGACCCATGGGTGGTTGTTGGAGAAGCACCGTACCCTCCGTGTTGGCACAGTGCTGTCCACGCAGAAGTTCATGTAGTGAACTTTTTTATAACATTATACTCAGTTCGTGTCCTTTATATATATATATATATATATATATATATATATATATATATATATATATATATATATATATATATATATATATATATATACTGTGTAGTGTTTATATTTTATAATCAATAAATGTCACGGTAAAAAAGATAAGTTTTTCTTGATCATTACTACATTAATACTGTATTAATGTGCAAGACTGTCTATAGAATGTGTTTAAGAAGCCTATTTTACCGCATGTAATAGACACATAGTATTTTACTTCCGGTTGATCATTCACACGTGTGATAATACATGGGGCTTTACTTCCGGGTACAGAACTCGCGGATTATCTTCATTCGGGGGAGAGTCCGGAACCAAACCCCCCCCCCGAATAATGACGGCCTACTGTATTTTTAATAATAGGGGCAGTGGTGGTCTAGTGGACAGAGCGCAGGATCGCTGATCCTAAGGTTGGGGGTTCGAGTCCCCACAAGGTTGTCACTGTCCCCCCAGTGCAGCAAACTTGGTTATCAAAGGCGGGCCATGTCCCTCACTGTCTATGGTGAGAGGCATGTAAAAGAACCATTGCTGACTTTCGTAAAGAGTAGGCTGCAAAGCCGTCAGCGTGTTTCTGTCCCTTGCTAAAGGATTGTGACAGGAAGGGCATCCGACATAAAAACATATGCCAAATCAAATGTGCGAATCAGATGATTCGCTGTGGCGACTCCCGAGAAAAGGGAAAAAGCCAAAAGGAAGAAAGAAAACTGTATTTTTAATAATAATATTAATAATAATAACAATACAAAATAATAAAATACATGAATTGGGTTGGTGCCAAGTTCCACTTTTCTCTGCATGGAGCCCTGAATCTAATCTTTCAGCAGAGTGAATAAAAAAAAACAAGTCCTCAATGGTAACGGGACAATAGGAAGGTGGTGTTAGTCGTTTCATATTTGTTTTAGCCTCAGGCCAAGATTCCGCTGAACAAAAAGAGGCACCTACAGCACGACTCCAGCTCCTGAAGCCTGTGGAAGTGTGTGTAAAGGGCTCTCTCTCTCTCTCTCTCTCTCTCTGTCTCTCTCTCTCTCTCTCTCTCATACAGATTTGTAGGTGGTGATGAAGGGCAGCATGAGATGAAACCCTGGGTCTCTGGTGGCGGTCAGCTGAGCTCCTCCCCTGAGAATCAAAGCGATATGGTGAAACTGAAACCCTGAAGTTATTCTGGAAAGTCACATCGATGTTTGGATGACTCGAGCGCTATGGAATGCGATGGCTTTTTTACAAAAAGCCCAAGTCTGTGTCTGTGGATTGTAGTTACAGATTAACCCTATTTAAAATTTCATAATTTAAAAGCTTTGAAAAAATTACTTTGAAAGCCAAAATAATCTCTGGCACTAGCGCAATCACTAACATGAGACACAATGAATTAAAACTCAACCTTTTTTCTGATTCATTTTAAGTCATTATTTTACATGTAAAAAAACAAACAAAATTTTTTTCACATTACTAGTAGGCATCTTTAATACAAGAAGTTTATGGAAAGGGTTCGGGACGATTTGATAAATTCAATACCGGTATAATATAATCAAGGCCAAGGTGATCCATATTCAATCCCACCTTATTTTCCCCAAATCTGGTGATCCTGTCACTTCCTTCCAAACATTTTGCACTAACAAGTTGTACAAATGGAACTTATTTGTACACCTCTCACTCCGCCCACCTGCAGCAGCTGTGGGCGCTTTTTAAAAACAGGTGTATATCCCTGTTTAAAAACAGGTATATATATTTTTATATACAGGTATAGGTCGATTTTACATTTAGTTTTTGTCCAAAAAAAAAAAAGACAAATTTTGAGTTTAGACTTACCTACGTAGTATGCTGACGTAATGACGCTGCGTCCATTGTTTACAAACAACAGACTGAACGTGCCCCTCCTTCTTCCCAGTTCAGTTATATATCTTCTTCTTCTTTCTTCTTCTTTTCCTTTCGGCTGTTCCCTTCAGGGGTCGCCACAGCAAATGATCTGCCTCCATCTCTCCCTATCCTCTGCATCTTCTACTCTTACTCCAACGACCTTCATGTCCGCCTTCACCGCATCCATAAATCTTCTCTTTGGTCTTCCTCTGGGCCTTTTGCCTGGTAGTTCCAACCTCAGCATCCTACGACCAATATACTCACTATCCCTCCTCTGTACATGTCCAAACCATCTCAATCTAGCCTCTCTGACTTTGTCTCCAAAACATCTTACATGTGCTGTCCCTCTGATGTACTCATTTCTGATCCTATCCATCCTCGTTACTCCCAAAGAGAACCTCAACATTTTCATCTCTGCTACCTCCAACTCTGACTCCTGTCTTTTCCCCAGGGCCACTGTCTCTAAACCATACAACATTGCTGGCCTCATCACCGTCTTGTACACTTTTCCCTTCATTCTTGCCGATACTCTCCTATCACACATCACACGGACACTTTTCTCCATCCATTCCAACCTGCCTGCACACGCTTCTTCACCTCTTTTCCACACTCTCCATTGCTCTGGATTGTTGAGCCTAAGTACTTAAAATCCTCCACCTTCTTTATCCCTGCCCCTGTAACCTCAAAGTTCCTCTTGGGTCCTTGTCGTTCACACACATGTATTCTGTCTTACTAAGACTAACCTTCAATCCCCTCCTTTCCAGGGCATACCTCCACCTCTCTAGATTTTCCTCCACTTGGTCTCTGCTCTCACTACAGATCACTATGTCATCTGCAAACATCATAGTCCATGGAGATTCTTGTCTAACCTCGTCTGTTAGCCTGTCCATCACCATAGCAAACAAGAAGGGGCTCAGAGCTGACCCTTGATGCAGTCCCACCTCCACCTTGAACTCTTCTGTCACACCGACAGCACACCTCACCACTGTCTTACAGCTATCATACATGTCCTGCACCACTCTAACATACTTCTCTGTCACTCCAGACTTCCTCATACAATACCACAGTTCTTCTCTCGGCACCCTGTCATATGCTTTCTCCAGATCCACAAAGGCACAATGCAGCTCCTTCTGACCTTCTCTGTACTTCTCTATTAACATCCTCAAAGCAAACACTGCATCTGTGGTGCTCTTTCTTGGCATGAAACCAAACTGTTGTTCACAAATGCTGACCTCTGCCCTTAGTCTTGCTTCCACTATTCTTTCCCATAGCTTCATTGTATGGCTCATCAACTTTATCCCTCTGTAGTTGCCACAACTCTGTACATCTCCCTTGTTCTTAAAAATGGGCACAAGCACACTTCTCCTCCATTCCTCTGGCATCTGCTCACTTTCTAAGACCTTGTTGAATATTCTTGTCAGAAAATCTACTGCTACCTCCCTAGACACTTCCATACCTCAACCGGTATGTCATCAGGGCCAACTGCCTTTCCACTCTTCATCCTCTTCAATGCCCTCCTCACTTCTCCCTTACTAATCTTTGCTACTTCCTGCTCCTCAACGGTCACTCCTTCTACTCTTTTTTCTCTCTCATTTTCCTCATTCATCAGCTCTTCAAAGTACTCTTTCCATCTTCCCAGCACACTTCTGTCATCAGTCAATACATTTCCCTCTCTGTCCTTTATCACTCTAACTTGCTGCACGTCTTTCCCATCTCTATTTCTCTGCTGTGCTAACCTGTATAGATCATTTTCTCCCTCCTTACTGTTCAACCTATCATACAAGTCATCATACGCCCTCTGTTTGGCCTTTGACACTGCTACCTTCGCCTTACGCTGTGTCTCCCTGTACTCCTGTTTACTCTCTTCGGTCCTCTCAATGTCCCACTTCTTCTTGGCTAACCTCTTCTTTTGTACACACTCCTGCACTTCCTCATTCCACCACCAAGTTTTCTTATCTACTCTCCTTCCAGAGGACACACCAAGTACTCTCCTACCGGTCTCCCTGATCACATTGGCTGTGGTTGTCCAGTCCTCTGGAAGCACTTCCTGACTACCCAAAGCCTGTTTCAACTCCTCCTTGAAGACAACACGACACTCTTCCTTTTTCAGCTTCCACCACTTTGTCTTCTGCTCTGCCTTTGCCTTTTCACCTTTCTCACCATCAGTGTCATCCTGCACACCACCATGCTATGCTGTTTGGCAACACTCTCACCCACTACTACTTTGCAGTCACTGACTTCCTTCAAATTACAAGCGCCTACACAAGATGTAGTCTACCTGTGTGCTCTTACCTCCGCTTTCATAAGTCACCCTATGCTTCTGTTTCTTCTTGAAGAAAGTATTCACCACAGCCATTTCCATCCTTTTTGCAAAATCGATCAACATCTGTCCTTCTGTGTTCCTGTCCTGGATACCAAACCTGCCCATCACTTCCTCGTCCCCTCTGTTGCCTGCACCAACATGTCCATTGAAGTCTGCTCCAATGACCACTCTTTCACCTCTGGGGGTACTCTGCATCACTTCATCTAACTCACTCCAGAATCTCTCCTTCTCTTCTAGCTTACATCCTGCCTGTGGGGCATAAGCACTAACAACATTGAGCATCACGCCTTCAATTTCTAACTTGAGACTCATCACTCTGTCTGACACTCTTTTCACTTCTAGAACATTCCTGACAAACTCCTCCTTCCAGATGACTCCTACTCCATTTCTCTTCCGATCCACACCATTATAAAACAGTTTAAACCCTGCTCCTAAGCTTCTAGCCTTTCTACCTTTCCACCTTGTCTCCTGAACACACAGTATGTCCACCTTCCTCCTCTGCATCATGTCAGCCAGCTCCCTATCTTTTCCTTGCATAGTTCCAACATTCAAAGTCCCTACTCTCAGTCCTAGGCTCACGCATTTCCTCTTCTCTCTCTGCCTACGGACACGCCTCCCGCCTCTCCTTCTTCGACGTCTTCGACCAACAGTAGTCCAATTTCCTTCAGCACCCTGTTGGTTGACAGCACTGATGGCGGTCGTTGTTAACCCGGGCCTCGACCGATCCGGTATGAATTCTGTATTGATCATTTGCATTTTTTAAATGTGGCAGAAGTTTTACGCCGGATGCCCTTCCTGTCGCAACCCTCTGCATTTATCCGGGCTTGGGACCGGCATAAGGGGGAGAGACACTGGTTAGTGCCCCCCCCGCCTCATGGCTGCATTAGTTCAGTTATATATATACATTGTTTTATATATATCAGTTCTATCGCGTGTTACCCTCGTGTTAAGACTTCGTCTCTGTGATCTTTGTTTACACCGTTTTTTGCAGACTTTTGTAACCTTTAGCAAATATGGTTGGTCAGAAGCGTAAACCTACTAGCATGGGTGCAAGTCTCATGCACAAAGATAAATTAACTATCTGCTCAGATCGGCGCAATCTACCATGCATACTCAGTTAAGCAAAGAGAGTTGTAAAACGAATGAAAACCCGAATCCAGAAAAGAGAGAACTCTCTGCTCTGCTGGTGATTCACATCAGTGCAGGCTGAGTACTAAAGGAATTCAACGAAGCCCTTGCTCACTTGAAAGACAGGAAGTCCACATAACCCGCGCTTTGTTTCAAGCAAGTAAACTACTTTCAACAAGTGCACTATTTTCGGGATTGAGCGCCTCACATATTGTAAGCGTTGATTGGCTGTTTAAAGCTTCATGTAAAGTGAGTCGGCTCAGCTTCATGTAATGTGATTCAGCTCAGCTTCATGTCATGTGACCATCCATCGACCATCTGAACCATTTACAAGCAGAAAGATCGCATCATAGAGAATGTTAAAGGTTATATTTGATACTGTATTTGATATTTGCTGAGTGAATTTGATTAGCTAATATGCTATGGTAGCTCAATGCTAGCAGCAGGAAGGGGCTGAACGACGACTCCGTCGCTTGAGATTGCAGGGGATGAAGGCCGTATAGCCGGCTGGTGCAATCGCCTCGTTGGGTGTACTCTCCTAGAGCCATGTTTCACAGAAACACAGCAAGGAGCAGTCCTGTAGATCCCTCTGTGCTGCAATCTGAGCATGAAGCTCGTCCATTTTGTTTAGGAGGGACTGAACATTTTCAAGCAGTATGACCAGAAGTGCTAACCTTCCAGTTCTAACCAAACACCAGAGACTCTGAGAACTCCGCCTGGGCTTATTGTTAGCCGGGGTGCGGCTAGCATTGAGCTACCATAGCATATTAGCTCAGGATAGCAGTTGAGCATGCTTAGTTGCCTGAAGACTCCGATCTCATAGCTGTAGTAGGGTCGACCGGTCATAGACGAGCATAGTGAAAAACATGAACAAACAAAACAACAAATAAAACAAATTAAAACGAACAAACAATTTGACTGAGAACTCCGTGACGTCGCCCTCAAGGCAGCGCCATCTTAGCAACATCACTCCAAGTTCAATGTAAAAGTACATGAAGCGTAATAAAGTTTATCCTTTTCGTATCGTTTAACTTAGGTACTTTACTAGAATAATAATTGAAAAAGACTTTAATACTAGTTCTTTACAACAGTATATGCTGTATAATGTTTATATTTTATCATCAATAAAAATAAGAGTAAAAATTGAAAAGTTTTTCTTAATCATTACTACATTTTATTACATTAATAGTGTATTAATGAGTAAGACTGTCTATGGAATGTGTTTAAGCAGCATATTTTAGCGCATGTAATAGATACATAGTCTTTTACTTCCGGCTGCTCATTCGTGCATGTAATATGATACATGGGGTTTTACTTCCGGGTACAGGACTCACGGATTATTTTCATTCGAGGGAGGGGCCGGAACTGAACCTCCGCAAATATCGAGGGCCTACTGTATGTATGCATATATATTACATACACACGTACACACACACACACACACACACACACACACACACACACACACTGTATTCAACGTGATAAGGCGCTTAAAAAATTGGAGTACGTGGGCGCTTATTAAAATGTTATAAGCGGAGTGGAACAGTAAGTGCTTATTACCATCAAGGTGGAAAACATGAATAATAACAGAACGATAAAATAATTTTACTGTGTTATTCATTTTGTGGTATCAACCAAACTACTTACATGAAAGCTGAAAATAAACAGAAAACAGCATAAATAATAAAAAAAAAACCTTTTCCTTCCCTTACTTTTTCCTCCTGGTGCGTTTCCTTTAAACATTTCCTTTAAACATTTTCCCATGTAAAATGAACCAATCAACAAGACTATAAACAAAAGCACATGGCGTCTTTAAATTTATGAAGTTAGTGAGCAGGAGAATAGTTCCATCATTTGTGTTGATTAGCTTGATTTTACTTCCAGCAAAATATTTAAAGGAACAGCACCAGGAGGGAAAAGTAAGGGGTCTTTTTTTTTAATTTATGCTGTTTTTCTGTTTAGGATTTTAAGTACTTAGGCTCAACAATCCAGAGAAATGGAGAGTGTGGAAAAGAGGTGAAGAAGCGTGTGCAGGCAGATTGGAATGGATGGAGAAAAGTGTCCGGTGTGATGTGTGATAGGAGAGTATCGGCAGGAATGAAGGGAAAAGTGTACAAGACGGTGATGAGGCCAGCGATGTTGTATGGTTTAGAGACAGTGGCCCTGGGGAAAAGACAGGAGTCAGAGTTGGAGGTAGCAGAGATGAAAATGTTGAGGTTCTCTTTGGGAGTAACGAGGATGGATAGGATCAGAAACGAGTACATCAGAGGGACAGCACATGTTAGACGTTTTGGAGACAAAGTCAGAGAGGCTAGATTGAGATGGTTTGGACATGTACAGAGGAGGGATAGTGAGTATATTGGTAGTAGGATGCTGAGGTTGGAACTACCAGGCAGAAGGCCCAGAGGAAGACCAAAGAGAAGATTTATGGATGTGGTGAAGGCGGACATGAAGGTCGTTGGAGTAAGAGTAGAAGATGCAGAGGATAGGGAGAGATGGAGGCAGATCATTTGCTGTGGCGAGCCCTGAAGGGAACAGCCGAAAGAAAAAGAAGAAGCAGTTGTTTTCTGTTTATTTTCATCTTTCATATAAGTAGTTTGGTTGATAGCACAAAATGAATAACACAAATACCAGTAAAACTCTTTTATTGGTCTGTTATTATTCGATTTAAGTCGCTTGACTTATGTCATCTCTTCTGGAACCAATTAACGACGTAAGCCGAGGTATACCTGTACAAGTTTATATTTTACCAGTATATAAATAAAGCAACAGCACTCCATGTGGACAGAAACGGTAAGTACACTTTACAGTGGACATGAGGGGTAGGGAACATTTTTCATTTTATATTAACATGAAAACTTTATATTGAAGAGTAAACATTTTCTACATGGAGCTGAAAGATTTGTAGTTAAACATAAAGAAGGAAGTGAAAAAAGTACAATAAGTTGCAGCAAGTTCATGCAGCATGGAGGAGCTTTGTGTGTGCAAGTGTGTGTCAGATAAGATCCAGCTTTATTAATCTCACAATGGAGAAATTCACTGTTAAAGGCTCTTGAGGTACCATCAGTAGGGGGTGCAAAAATAGATACATATACAAACACACACACATACATATATATTATATAAGTCTTCTTCTTCTTTTCCTTTCGGCTGTTCCCTTCAGGGGTTGCCACAGCAAATGATCTGCCTCCATCTCTCCCTATCCTCTGCATCTTCTACTCTTACTCCAACGACCTTCATGTCCGCCTTCACCGCATCCATAAATCTTCTCTTTGGTCTTCCTCTGGGCCTTTTGCCTGGTAGTTCCAACCTCAGCATCCTACGACCAATATACTCACTATCCCTCCTCTGTACATGTCCAAACCATCTCAATCTAGCCTCTCTGACTTTGTCTCCAAAACATATAACATGTGCTGTCCCTCTGATGTACTCATTTCTGATCCTATCCATCCTCGTTACTCCCAAAGAGAACCTCAACATTTTCATCTCTGCTACCTCCAACTCTGACTCCTGTCTTTTCCCCAGGGCCACTGTTTCTAAACCATACAACATCGCTGGCCTCATCACCGTCACATAAATATTATATAAGTAAATAAATAAATAGATACATAAATAGTATAAATTAATAAACAATAAAAGAAAAGACGGGAACGACTTTATAGACTGGCCTATATTCAAGTGTACATGTATCTGAGGGCGGAGTAGATGGGTTGATATGGTTGACAGTCAGTGGGGTAGATGTGGTTGATTAAAGTGCACGGGGTTTTTATTGCACATAACCGGTATTTTCACAGACAGTTACAAAGTGGCGTTGTACAGTCTGACAGCGGTGGGAATGAACGACCTGCGGTAGCGCTCCTTCCGGCACTGAGGATGTCTCAGTCGTCCACTGAAGGAGCTACTCAGCTCCTCTACAGTCTGGTGCAGTGGGTGAGAGCTGTTGACCATGATGGATGTGAGCTTTGCTACCATCCTCCTCTCATTCACCTCCTCCACAGAGTCCAGTGGGCAGCCTAGGACAGAGCTGGCCCTCCTGACCAGCTTGTTCAGTCTCTTTCTGTCCCGCTCTGTGCTGCCCGGGGCCCAGCAGATGGCAGCGTAGAGGATTGCAGAGGCTACCACAGAGTCATAAAAAGTCCTGAGCAGAGGTCTGCATACTCCGAAGGACCGGAGTCTCCTCAGAAGGTGGAGGCGACTCTGGCCCTTCTTGTACAGGGCGTTGGTGTTGTGGGACCAGTCCAGTTTATTGTTTAAGGTGAACGCCCAGGTATTTGAAACTGTCCACTGTCTCAATGTCCTGTCCCTGGACGTTCACTAGTGAGTGTGTGTGTGTGTGTGTGTGTGTGTGTGTGTGTGTGTGTGTATGTGTTAGAGTGCTTCTTCTGAAGTCGACCACCATCTCCTTCGTCTTCCTAGTGTTCAAGCACAGGTGGCGAGGTCGTCCGAGAACTTCTGGAGGTGGCAGCTGTCTGTGCGAGTGTGATTACAAGTCATTATTTATACATGGGTCGCCACAGTGAATGATTTGCACGTTTAATTTGGCATAGGTTTTTACGTTGGATGCCCTTCCTGACACAACCCTTTAGCCAGGGAAATCTCTCATTTATAAAGGGTATAAGAAATTCTCTCTACCAGCACCATCTGCTGGACTGTATCAGTATTGCATGGTCGGTTCCATCATTCCTTTGGTTATTATTGTCATCAATTCAACCAATATTTTAGTATCCAACTTCCCCTATGACATATATGGCAGTATATACACGTGACGACTGCATTTTGATTGGTTCACAATCTTCTTCCTGTTTTCCTTTCGGCTTTTCCCTTCAGGGGTCGCCACAGCGAATCATCTGCCTCCATCTCAACCTATCCTCTCTGGAGATAAATAAAATTATTTGCTGACGGCGAGGTGGATGTCTCTGTATAGTCCCTGAGATGGACCCAGAAATGGCAGACAGTACATTTAGCAGCTAGAACAGACTGAATGACTTCATGCACATGTGTAGACAAGTGTCACCTTCCTTGATCTTGTGACCGGCAGAAAACAAAGCAGCAAATACAAAGGCCAGGATCACCGACACCACGGCTGCCACCGTTATCCTGATGTCCCGAGGACAACCGCACAAAAACAGGTCGCATTACATCATCAGTCATGGGGTGGGGAATGGAGAATATTAGTGGGGTCTATAAAGCAGAACATGAACCGTTACTTCTCAAAGTTGGCAAGTATAAGGACCTAAAGTCTGGAAAGCAACATGTTACTGTGTTTAGATAACAGAGCACCTATTAAAAAACTACAAGGTACAAGCAAGGCCAAGTATGAGAACCTGGACTTTTACTACATTAAAGTAGTACATACTACATTAAAACTGTATTAATTCTGTCTACAGAATGTGTTTAGGAAGCATATTTTATCGCATGTAATAGATACATAGTATTTTACTTCCGGCTGCTCATTCGTGCATGTGACGTGATACATGGGGTTTTACTTACGGGTACAGAACTCGCGGATTATCTCGATTCGCGGGAGGGCTCGGAACCAAACCCCCGCAAATGTCGAGGGCCTACTGTATATAACATTTCAGAACCTAGAACTTAAAACAACTTTTGCCTTGTCATGTCCCATTTTTCATGACCATCTGTAGGCTGTACTGGACAAACAAGTCCAAACTGTGGCGGCTTTACCTGACAGCTTACAGGATTCACGACCAAGTATTGAGTGCAAAACTGAACATAATTATTTGAAGGTTGACTGTTTTTGTATTAAAAACACTTTTTTTATTGGTCGGATGAAATATGCTAATTTTTTGAGATAGGAATTTTGGGTTGTCATGAGCTGTATGCCAAAATCATCAGAATTAAAACAATTAAAGACCTGAAATATTTCAGTTGGTGTGTGTGTGTGTGTGTATATATATATATATATATACACACACACACACACACACACACACACACACACACACGCACACACACACACACACACACACATATAGTCGGCCCTCTACTTACGAAAACCTCTGAATATGAAAAATCCAGGTTACGAAAAACATTTTCCTAAATTTTCGTCCTCTTTTTACGAAAAGCGCCCAAACGCACAATTCAAAAATTCAAACGGCCATTCAAAAATTTAATCAATTTGCGAGTTGCTCCCTCATTGGATGTCTCCCAACATCCTGCCCTGCTGGCCTCCCATTGGCCAGGAGGGAGATTAATTGTACCCATACTTCCTGTTTGTCACTTCCTGTTTGTCTGTGAAGGAGAGTTGAACAGGACTGTTGGCTCATGAGTTTTTTTTTAGATTAATCATTGCAGCGTTACATTTCGTTATCCATCATGGACCCAATGAAAGTGATTCCCGGTGACACAAAAAAAGAAGAAGCGGGCTCTGTTATCAATCGAAGTGAAGCAGGAGATAATAAAAAAATACGAAAGTGGGATGCGGTTGAGTGAAATCGCAAAGGAGTATGGCCAGAACCCCACTACAATCGGGACAATATTGAAGCAGAAGGAGACCTTAAAAGTGGAGATACAGTGACGGAGGCAATTATTTCGGAAAAAGCAACCACCATATTTAAGGACCTTGTGAAGGAGGGTGGGGGTTCTTCAGACCAGCAATCCCTGGACTTTAAAGCATCGCATGGGCGGGTCGAGAGATTTAAAAAAGGTAAATAATTTTCTTTTACTTTTAACACATTTCATACAAAATTGGTGCACTTGATCATTTTTAAAGGGTTTATGGGGTAGTCTTGGGAGCCTTGGAATGAATCACGCATTTTACATGTAAAATACACCTCTACTTACAAAAACTCCAGTTTACAAAAAGGGCACTGGAACAGATTAATTTCATAAGTAGAAGGCTGACTGTGTATGTATGTACATAATTCTATCAATAAATATCACAGTACAAAATTAAAAAGTTTTTACTTAATTACTACATTTTACTACATTAATACTATATTAATGAGTAAGACTCTAAAGAATGTGTTCAGGGGCAGTGGTGGTCCAGTGGTATAGGGCGTTGGATTGCTGATCCTAAGGTTGGGGGTTCGAGTCCCCACAAGGTTGTACCCCCCATTTTCTTTCGTAAAAGAGTAGGCTGCAAAGCTA
>CM045734.1:60871063-60878563 GCA_024760905.1 Plotosus lineatus
CGCCTTCACCGCATCCATAAATCTTCTCTTTGGTCTTCCTCTGGGCCTTCTGCCTGGTAGTTCCAACCTCAGCATCCTGCTACCAATATACTCACTATCCCTCCTCTGTACATGTCCAAACCATCTCAATCTAGCCTCTCTGACTTTGTCTCCAAAACATCTAACATGTGCTGTCCCTCTGATGTACTCGTTTCTGATCCTATCCATTGTCCCTCTGATGTACTCGTTTCTGATATATATATATATATATATATATATATATATATATATATATATATATATATATATATATATATATATATTCACACACACACACACACACACACACACACACACACACACACAGTGAGTGGTACCTTGACTTACAAAATTAATCAGTTCCGTGGGCAACAAAATAACAAAAAATTGTATGTAACAAAAATTCCCAGTGGAAATAAGAGAAAACCAATGAATCTGTTCAACCGTCTCCCAAACTCATATAACCTGACACAAACACGTATATTTGATCTAATATATTAAAGATAAACATGTAAAAACAATAAATATTTCATAATAATACATGTACATTAACATTAATAATAATTAATAATAAATAATAATAAAACACAAATAAACAATAGGTCAATTAACCGTTCCGATCATCGACTGCAGCGAACATGTCACGTGGGCACGAATATGTCACGTGGGCAGGGATGAGGTGGTGCGTAACAGAGAAGAAGTAGGAGGAGGACAAGGAGGAGGAGAATTTTGTGCATTTGCATGCTACGAATGTCAGCGAGGAAAGGCTGGTGGTAAGCTTCCACAAGGCCAATGCTTCTCAAATAGTGAGGCGGGCACAGTGTGATGCCAGGGGGACCATGTATGACCCTGGGGAACATCCTTTTTTTCCATACTACACTAGAATTAAGTGTAATTGCGTATCCTCTAAAGTAGGTGGCAGTGGCAATTTCACTGTGTTCCCTATGGTCTAGGGAAAAAGCACTGAGCAAACGATATGAAGTGCAGTAGTAGTTTCCTTTCGGCTTTTTTCCCTTTTTCAGGGGTCACCACAGCGAATCATCTGATTCGCACATTTGATTTGGCATAGGATTTTACGTTGGATCCCTTCCTTACACAACCGTTTAGCAAAGGACAGAAACATGCTGAAAGCTTTGCAGCCTACTCTTTACGAAAGTGCAGTAAACACTATTTACTGTATAGTCATGCGTGGGCTGCTGGGGGGGGGGGGGTTTACAGGGGGTATCACAGAAAATAATTGAGAAGCACTGTCCAAGTCGTTCTCGGGGTGCAGAGGAATGTACTTGGAAGAATACAAGGATAATCATCCCAGTAAGGCCATTTCCTCAGCAGAGCTCAAAAATCTAAATTTTTCTCATTGGATGGGGCAGATTTTTGGAGACATCGAAGCTCGTATCATTAAATATTCATTATGAAAGACACCTGTAAGTCAAGGTACCACTGTATATAATTACAGCAGGCCATTTATGTTGTATTTGCGCTGGAGTTTTTACACAGTTGGGATTTTGTGTGTTACTCCTGAGTATTAGAGTATCCTCAGGTGATGCAGAATACCCCCAGGTGATGCTATGTACCCTCAGCGTGATGCAGAGTACCCCCAGAGGCGAAAGAGTGGTCATTGGAGCAGAGTTCAATGGACATGTTGGTGCAGGCAACAGAGGGGACGAGGAAGTGATGGGCAGGTTTGGTATCCAGGACAGGAACACAGAAGGACAGATGTTGATAGATTTTGCAAAAAGGGTGGAAATGGCTGTGGTGAATACTTTCTTCCAGAAGAGACAGGAGCATAGGGCGACTTATAAAAGCAGAGGTAGGAGCACACAGGTAGACTACATCTTGTGTAGACGATGTAATTTGAAGGACGTCAGTGACTGCAAAGTAGTAGTGGGTGAGTGTTCCAGTAGGATGGTGGTGTGCAGGATGACACTGATGGTGAGGAAGGTGAAGAAGGCAAAGGCAGAGCAGAAGACAAAGTGATGGAATCTGAAGACGGAAGAGTTTCGGGTTGTCTTCAAGGAGGAGTTGAAACAGGCTTTGGGTGGTCAGGAAGTGCTTCCAGATGACTGGAGAACTACAGTTAATGTGATCAGGGAGACAGGTAGGAGAGTTCTTGGTGTGTCCTCTGGAAGGACAGTAGATAAGGAGACTTGGTGGTGAAATGAGGAATTGCGGGAGTGTGTACAAAGGAAGAGGTTAGCTAAGAAGAAGTGGGACATTGAGAGGACCGAAAAAAGTAAACAGGAGTACAGGGAGACACAGCGTAAGGCGAAGGTAGCGGTGTCAAAGGCCAAACAGAGGGCGTATGATGACTTGTATGCTTGGCTGGACAGTAAGGAGGGAGAAAATGATTTATACAGGTTGGCACAGCAGAGAAATAGAGATGGGAAGGACGTGCAGCAAGTTAGAGTGATTAAGGACAGAGTGGGAAATGTATTGACTGATGACAGAAGTGTGCTGGGAGGATGGAAAGAGTACTTTGAAGAGCTGATGAATGAGGAAAATGAGAGAGAAAGAAGAGTAGAAGAGGTGACTGTTGAGGACCAGGAAGTAGCAAAGATTAGTAAGTGTGAAGTGAGGAGGGCATTGAAGAGGATGAAGAATGGAAAGGCAGTTGGCCCTGATGACATACCAGTGGAGGTATGGCAGTGTCTAGGGGAGGTAGCAGTAGATTTTCTGACAAGAACATTCAACAAGGTCTTAGAGAGTGAGCAGATGCTGGAGGAATGGAGGAGAAGTGTGCTAGTGCCCATTTTTAAGAACAAGAGAGACGTGCAGAGTTGTGGAAACTACAGAGGGATAAAATGATGAGCCATACGATGAAGTTATGGGAAAGAATAGTGGAAGCTAGACTAAGGACAGAGGTCAGCATTTGTGAACAACAGTTTGGTTTCATGCCAATAAAGAGC
Source organism: Plotosus lineatus (assembly GCA_024760905.1). NCBI lineage: Eukaryota > Metazoa > Chordata > Actinopteri > Siluriformes > Plotosidae > Plotosus > Plotosus lineatus. The sequence goes on from CM045734.1 coordinate 60,873,988, forward strand.
ACCACAGATGCAGTGTTTGCTTTGAGGATATTAATAGAGAAGTATAGAGAAAGCCAGAGGGAGCTGCATTGTGCCTTTGTGGATCTGGAGAAAGCATATGACAGTGTGCCGAGAGAAGAACTGTGGTATGGCATGAGGAAGTCTGGAGTAGCAGAGAAGTATGTTAGAGTGGTGCAGGATATGTATGAGAGATTGAATTGTGCTGTCTGTGTGACAGAAGAGTTCAAGGTGGAGGTGGGACTGCATCAAGGGTCAGCTCTGAATTCCTTCTTGTTTGCTATGGTGATGGACAGGCTGACAGACGAGGTTAGACAAGAATCTCCATGGACTATGATGTTTGCAGATGACATTGTGATCTGAAGTGAGAGCAGAGAACAATTGAAGGAAAATCTAGAGAGGTGGAGGTATGCCCTGGAAAGGAGAGGAATGAAGGTTGGCCTCAGTAAAACAGAATACATGTGTGTGAACAACAAGGACCCAAGAGGAACGGTGATGTTACAGGGAGCAGAGCTAACGAAGGTGGAGGATTTTAAGTACTTAGGCTCAACAATCCAGAGCAATGGAGAGTGTGGAAAAGAGGTCAAGAAGCGTGTGCAGGCTGGTTGGAATGGTTGGAGAAAAGTGTCCGGTGTGATGTGTGATAGGAGGGTATCGGCAAGAATGAAAGGAAAAGTCTACACGACGGTGATGAGGCCAGCGATGTTGTATGGTTTAGAAACAGTGGCACTGAGGAAAAGACAGGAGGCAGAGCTGGAGGTAGCAGAGATGAAAATGTTGAGGTTCTCTTTGGGAGTAACGAGTATGGATAGGATCAGGAATGAGTCCATCAGAGGGACAGCACATGTTAGAGGTTTTGGAGACAAAGTCAGAGAGGTGAGATTGAGATGGTTTGGACATGTACAGAGGAGGGATAGTGAGTATATTGGAAGTAGAATGCTGAGCCTGGAACTACCAGGCAGAAGGCCTAGAGGAAGACCAAAGAGAAGATTTATGGATGTGGTGAAGGAGGACACGAAGGTAGTTGGGGTAAGAGTAGAAGATGCAGAGGATAGGGTGAGATGGAGGCAGATGATTTGCTGTGGCGACCCCTGAAGGGAACAGCCGAAAGGAAAAGAAGAAGAGTCCTGAGTATTAATATGAACTGTAATTAGAGCACGGTGGTTAGCACGTCCACCTCACAGCACGCAGCCCCAGGATTGATTTAGAATGTTTCTACGTGGTGTTTTCATGGTTCCCCGTTGCTAGTGTGGATTTCCTCCAGGTACTCCTGCTTCCTCCCTCAGTCCAAAACCATGCATATTAGGCTGTTCTAGTGAGCGTGAATGATTGTATGCCTGACACAAAGGGCTGGTGAGCTGTTCAGGGTGTACCTCGCCCCCTCGCCCAGACTTGAGGCTTAGACAAGCATTAGCCTCTCTGCAACCCTGATTAGGATTGAGTGGCTTAGAGATTCTTACACGTTATTGATTGTATAAATGATCTTATACTGCAAGAGCAATTTTGGCTCTGCATTTATCCCATCCAAAGTGAGCAGACAAACTGCGGCACCCGGAGGGTAGTTGGGGTTAGGTGCTCAAGGGCACGTCAGTCATGAAGGTGGCTGAAGTGAAGGTGAATTAGCCTTACGTGCATGTCTTCGAATTGTTGGAGGAAATGCAAACAAGGATTGGGCAAGCATCCAAACTCTACTTAAAAACACCAAAGCAGAACCCGGGGCTCAAACTCAGGTCCTACTTGATGTGAGGTGGGTTGTATCCAGATCCTCTGGTTTCCTCCCACAAAGACATGCATATTTACTGAATCGGTTGTTCCAGATTACCCCTATGTGTGTGTGTGTGTGTGTGTGTGTGTGTGTGTGTGTGTGTGTGTGTATGTGTATGTTTGTGTGTTGGCCAACTCGTAGTCTGGCGAGCTATTCAGGGTGTACCCTGCTTACATGTAGAGTCCTCTTGACCTGAATAGAATTAAGCAGTTCAGACAAGTATACCAAATTCTCCAATTATGTAAAATGTAGGTAAAATATATAAATTTTTAAAAATATATTCGTGTCTCAAAAAATTCCCGATCAAAATGCCATCAAGGTTTTAAAAAACATATTTGACATTTCTTCTGTTCAATATAACAAAAAGTCAAATTAATTAAATCTATTAATCATCACAAGCATTTTTATGACTTATAATAAAAGTGTACTTTGATATGTTGGTGATTAAATCTGTATGGAATCTCATGACCTGGAGGGGGAAAGAGTTTTTTTTGTTGTTGTTTTTTTTGCCTTTTCCCCTAAACTTCCTCCACAACTGGCCTACATTCCTACCAGCCTGGAATCAGTTAAACTGCCTATAGCATTGGCTGTGTTTCCATCATAAAGCTTAACCTCCCTCAACCTGACTACAGGGGAAACATGAAAACCCTGCGTGACCTGCTCTTTGACGCCATGGTGGTAAATTTATGTTGAGCACCTTTAAACAAAGCAAAAACCAGAGAAGATGAGAGGGAGGGAGAGCGAAGACTTGGCGGAACACAATGGGAGAAAAGAAGTTTGTCAGAGTTCATTAAGTATCAGGGGAAGATCTGCAGGGCTGGCAAGGCGAGGCGCGCCGGGGGCCGGGCGCCATTAATCACGTCTGACAGCGAAGCGGGCACGACGAGACGCTGCTCGTGATTACAGAGAAGGGGCCTGACCGAATTGGTCGGTTTGCCGAACAGAAACCCGAGATGAGGAGGCAAGAAAGCGGAACCAATGAGCTCTCGACCTGCATTACTCTCGTTGGCCCCTGCTTTTCATGCTGAGACCCCTTTCCTGCTTTGAAACAATCATGGGCCACGTGGGAGCGAATGAGTCAAGGTGATGATTTGCCAAAGCAAGGTCACTCTGCTCTTGAGCATTTGCCGTCATGTTTATGGTTTTGTAACTGGCGCAGTCATGTCAAATCAAAGTGGAAGAGTGATAGAGAAATGAAAAGAACCCAAGAAACAGAGAGCGGTTCAATTCGGGTTCTGTGTTCCTCCTGTGTATGAGATGTGACAGGAGTCAAATATCTGAAAGCGCTTTTATGATGTAATGTTGATGTTTCTCAAGATACAGAAAACCAAATATAGATAAAGGCCAACACCGAGGGAGATTTTTCATTTATTCATTTCCTGAATCCTATTAGAGTCACAGAAAGAATAAAGCCTATCTCACATATCTCTTCTGAGTGAAGGAGGGGTATACCCTATACAACTCACCAATCCGCTGCAGGGCCAGCGCACACACGCACACACACACACGCACACACACACACACACGCACACACGCACACACACATGCACACACGCACACCTGGGGCAAATCGCAATACCTGATAAGTCGAATGTGCTGTATACAGGAATTCTTTTTATAACTGACATTGTTGCAAAGCAGTTTTAAACAGTAAGAGTAGGGATTTACACCTCCCTAATGACTGGCGCCCTTTGGAAGGCCCAGTATTCAAACCCAGGACCTTTTTTGTATGAGGTAGACATGCTAACCACTAACTACATCACTGTGTTCAAGTCCATCCTGAAATCTCTGAGAAAAATGTTAAGCCTAATTTTCACTGAATAATACCAACAAGTCGATTTCTTTGTTATTTAACAATAAACCGAGGTCAATGTTGATATTCCAGCTTATTTTGGCTGTGAATTATGCTAATTAACCACAAATATTTACTGAAAGGTCTTTTTCTCGGTTATTTATCAATAAAGCTGAGGTAAATTTTCTTATATTCTACTTTGTTCCATCTTGTTTTCACTGTGCATTTATCCTGGTTGTATAAAACAGGGGCGGTGGTGGTCTCGTGGTTAGGGCGCAGGATCGCTGATCTTAAGGTTGGGGGTTCGAGTCCCCACAAGGTTGTCACTGTCCCCCCAGTGCAGCTAACTGGGTTATCAAAGGCGGGCCATGTCTGTCACTGTCTATGGTGAGAGGTTGATGTAAAAGAACCATTGCTGACTTTCGTAAAGAGGAGCTGCAAAGCTGTCAGCGTGCTTCTACGATCTGGAGAGGGATGGGCTCCACCAGGCCAAATCAGCCCAAGTCTCGCCATGACGGCGCCCCAACGACATCCTCGGATGTTAAGGGCTAAGTGAAGTGAAGTGAAGCGGTATAAAACAGCAATATGTTAGCAAGATAACATCATGATCTGATCTGCACTCAAATACCAGCATGACGCTTTTTTTCAGTGTTGTGTACCAACAAACCCGAGATCAAGATCTATTTAACATTCCTGTTTTCACTCTCTTTTTCACTGCCACTGCTCCTTTAGCATATCTGTATATGATGTGAGGTTATGAAATGCTAGCATGGATGTGCTAGCTAGTTAGATCACTATCTTGCTTTCCGACAAAATAAATAAAACAGCAGAAATTTTCACAGCGTCCATAAGCGACATTTGTGACATAACAGTAACCCGCCTCACTGCCGCTCGGACTCTGTGATGTAGCGCTCACTGCTAAGCACAGTTGTGGCAAAATTTTAGTCAGACCAGCTTTCCGTTCAGAATTTATCCCCAGAAGTAAAAGGTAAACGTTTATATTCTCAGTAGTTTTATCTTGT
>CM045734.1:60883563-60906063 GCA_024760905.1 Plotosus lineatus
ACACACACGTGCAAACAGACATGCAAACACCCACACACTCAACATACAAATACATACAACACACACATCTCACACACACACACACACACGCACCATACACACACAACCACACATACATGAACTCACCACATACACCACACACCCCCACACACACATACACACACACACACACACCATAAACACAAATACACACTCCACTTATGCACAAACACTTATACACAGAGACACATGCAAACACACATGCACTCATCATACACATACAAACGCAAACACGCACCATACACACACATGCACTCACTCACTACATACATCCACACATATGAGCCACACACACAGACACACACATGCAAACACACACAAACTAACCATACACATCCACACACACACACATCTCGAACATGCACACATGCAACATACACACAAACACACATATATGCTCCACACCTTACACACACACAAACACACACCACACACACACACACACACACACACACACACACACACACACACACACACATATTCAAACACACACACTCACCATACACATTCACCAACAAACACACATGCTCCCACCACATACACACCACACCCACACACCCCACACCACGCCCACAGACTCACACACACACGCAAACACACATGCACTAACCATACACATTCACACACACCACACACACACATCACGAACATGCACACATATCCAACATACACTACACACAAACACACATATATGCCACACACTTCACACAAACACACACACACATTCAAACACACACACACTCACCATACACATCCACAAACAAACACATCACACACACACACACACATGCAACATACACACACATATACACACTCACCACATACACACCACACCCACACACAAACACCCACACCCACATGCTAAGACAACATACACACACACATGCACCACACATATGCACACACACACCGACACAAACACCACATGCACACACATACATGCACTCATGACACACACACACATACACACACACACACACACACACACACCCCATTCACAGACATGCACACACACACCATACACATGCCAAACACTTACACACACACACACACACACACACACACACACACACACACACACACTCACCATACACATCCACAAACAAACACATCACACACACACACACACATGCAACATACACACACATATACACACTCACCACATACACACCACACCCACACACAAACACCCACACCCACATGCTAAGACAACATACACACACACACATGCACCACACATATGCACACACACACCGACACAAACACCACATGCACACACATACATGCACTCATGACACACACACACATACACACACACACACACACACACACACACACACACCATTCACAGACATGCACACACACACCATACACATGCCAAACACTTACACACACACACACTCACCATACACATAACCACTGAAACATACACACCACACACACAGACACACACACAAACCACACACAGACACACACACATGCAAACACACACACACTAACCATGCACATCCACACACACCACACTCTCACACATCATAAACACGCACACACATGCAACATACACACAAACACATATATGCCACACATCTCACACACACACTTACACACACACACACCACACACACACACATGCAACATACACACAAACACATATATGCCACACATCTCACACACACACTTACACACACACACACACACACACACACACACACCACACACACACACATTCAAACACACACACACTCAACATACACACAAACACACTCACATCACGCACGCACACAGACACACCATACACACAAACACACATACACGCACTCACCACATACACACCATACACACAAACACACATACACGCACTCACCACATACACACACACACACACACACACACACACACACACAAACACACGCCCCCCCACAAACACGGCATATAAAACACTCACACCCACACAAACCACAGACCTGAGTGTATGTTGTGTTAGCAAGTGTGTGTGGTGTGTTTGTGGTGAGTGCGTGTATGTGTGGAGTGTGTGTATGGTGCATGTGTGTGATGTGTGTGTGTGTATGGTGAGTACAGACACACACACGCACCATACACACATACAAAAACAGTTACATGCACTCACCACATACACACCACACACACACACACACACACACACACACATGCACGGCCTCCCCCACACACATGCTAACACAACATACACAGACACACATGTACCTCTCCCCACACACACACACATCCACGCACACATGGCACACACCACAGCCCTCCAACATACATTAAAACACACATGCACTCACCATACACATCCACAGGCAATTACACATACACATCCAACATACACACACAGAAACACATATACACGCACTCTTCACATACAAACGACACACACCGCACACACACATGCTAACACAACAAACACACACACATATGCACCACACACACACACACACACACACACACACCACAAACACACACACACACACACCACAAACACATACACAACACACACACACACACACACACACACACACACACACACATACCACACACACAGGTCTCTCTCTCTCTCTCTCTCTCTCACACACACACACAGATACACACCACACACACATCCACACACACATGGCACACACCACAGCCCCCCACCATATATATGCACTCACCATACACATCCACACACAAACACACATGCACTCACCACATACACACCACACACACATGCTAACACAACAAACACACACGCACATGCAGGACACACACACAAACACACACACCACACACAAACACACACCATATGCACACAGATACATGCACTCCCCCCACACACACCCTCACCTTCACACACATATACACACACACCATACATATTCCACAGACACACACACACACACACACACACACATACATCCAAACATACACACCACACACACACTCGCCACACACCACACACACACACACAAACACACACACACACACACACACGCCCCACACAAACACATGCTAACACAACATATACACAAACGCACACATGCCACACACCACACACACACACATCCAAACACACACACGGCACACACACACACACACACACACACACACACACACACACACACACACATGCAAACACACACGCATTCACCATGCACATCCACACGCACACCCCCAAACACATGCTAACACAACAAACACACACGTATATTCAAGACACACAAACACACACATCGCATATACAAACATACACCATATGCACACACATACATGCACTCCCCACGCACCCTCACCTTCACACACACACACACACACACACACACACATGATCTATCTATCTATCTATCTATCTATCTATCTATCTATCTATCTATCTATCTATCTATCTATCTATCTATCACTTTCCTTGTTTCTTTTGTCTCCAGACAAATTTTTGTCTCCCTCTCTATCGTTCAGTTTCTTTTGCATCTCTTTTCTCCCTATTTCTATTTTTCCCTGTCTTTCCCTGTCTGTGTGAGTTTTCTACTTTCTTGTTTTTACTTTCTTGTGTTGTTCTAAATAATCTCTTTCCTTCCTTTTTTCTGTCATTCTCTTTGTATGTCTCACACTTTCATTCTTTCGTTTTTATCTCTGACTTTCCTCTCTCCTTCTGTATCGGTATTACTCTCTCTGTTTCTCTATTTTTTGTTTCCTTTCTTTTTTGTTGCTCTGTTCTTCTCTTGTTTTCTATGATCTGTGTAAAATATACTCTCACTTGTTCTGTCTTGTCTTTTTTCTGCCCCTCTATCCCTCCCCTTTCTTTCTTTACCTGTGTGTCTGTGATAGTTTTTCATCTTTCACACTCTCCCTTTATGTCTTTTTTGTTTTCTGTGTCCAGCTCTCTCTCTCTCTCTCTCTCTGCATTTCTCTTTGCTGTTCTTTTGTTCTTGTCTTTCTTTACTTTACTTCCCTCTCTCTCTCTCTCTCTCTCTCTCTCGCTCTCTCTCTCTCTCTCTCTCTCTGTCTCTCTTTTCTCTCTCTGTGTATTTTTATTGGTTTCTTTCCTATTTCAATCTTTTGATCTTTCTCTTTTGTTGACAATTTTATTCTCTCAGTATAATTTTTACTCTCTTGTTCTGCTCTCTCTCTCTCTCTCTCTCTCTCTCTCTCTCTCTCTCTCTCTCTCTCTCAGTTTCGGCTGTGCTCTGTTTTTTTTCTCCCCTCCTTCCCGTAACCTCTGCGTGGCCTCCGAGCAGCTCTGCCATAAATCAGTCCTAAGATCATGTCTGCCAGTTAGACTAAACAGGAGCATTTGTGAGGATTTGCTCGCGCTCATTAATCATCCTGACAGTTTGAAAAACACATTTCTCCTTTAATGACTGTATTTGGATAATCAGGCCTCGTTCCCTCCCTCCATCTCTCTTTTTCTCGCTCTCTCCCTCGTTCCTCTTTTCCCTCTCTGCAGAAGTTTTTACTGACAGCTGGATTTGGTTTACGGCTGAGTCGGAGGCGGTGAGGGGAGAGCGCGAGAGAGAGAGAGCGAGAGAGAGCGAGAGAGAGCGAGAGTGTTTGTGTGTGTGTGTGTGTGTGTGTGTGTGTGTGTGTGTGTGTGTGACTTTGTGTGTGTGTGAGAGAGAGAGAGAGAGAGAGAGAGAGAGAGAGAGAAAACTACTTGACCGGAGAACATTCTCTGTTCTCCTCTGACTCGACTCGAGTCACTTCCTCAGAGATCCAGTGCAGGTTCAGGGAAGGAGACGGAAGGACAATCAGGTGAACGGAGGCGGGTGGGTTTTGTTTTTTTGGGTTACAGGAAATATGGCACGGTGTTGACAGGAGCACTTTCATCTCCCGGCCTTTCATTAGAGCAGACGTGACAGATTCCTGCAGCCCATCTCACACCACTCTGTGTCCTGACATCCACATTCGACCTGATGTAGGGGTCACCGTTTATTCCCACGATCACCTTCTCAGGTCTGATACACATGATATCATTTCTAATAAAAAAACTAACAATAAATAAACCACAATGAGAAAATTTATAACATACAAATGAATAATTTTTGAGTTTTACATTGTACACAGGGCGACATAGTGGTGTAGTGGTTCTCACAGCAAGAAGGTCCCGGGTTTTTGAGGGTTGGGTGCTCTCCCTGTGTGTGAGTTTCCTCAGGGTACTCTGGTTTCCTTCCTAGCTGTGAGTGTGAATGGTTGTATTTGTTTTAGACTTTTTTTTTTTTTTTGCATGATTTTATTGGACTATTAAAGGAACAGGTAGCACAGTGCTCATGGTTCTGGGTTGCTGATTAGAAGGTCGGTGGTTCAAGCCCCAGTATTGCCATATTGCCAGTGTTGGGACCTTAAAGGCCCTTAAATCTCAACTGCTCATTTCTATGAATGACAATAAAAATGTAAATTGCTCTGAATAAGGTGAATATGCAAAATAGACCGTAACTGACCTTCATCTCACCAGCTCCATTCTCACCAGATCACCTGTATTTTATAGTCAGAATTTATCTTTTTTTTTTTCAAGACTTCATTCATCCATTTGTTTTCTAAAGCACTTAATTCTAATTAGGGTTGCAGGGAGGCCGGTGGACATCTCAGCAGACTCTGGGCGAGGGTGGGGTATACCCTGAACAGCTCACCAGGCCATCACAGGGCCAACACACAGAATCATTCACACTCGCACTCACACCTAGGGGCAATCAGGAACAAGCAATTAGCCTACTGTGTATGCTGTGAACTGTGTGAGGAAACCAGAGTACCCAGAGAAAGCCCATGCTAACATGGGGAGAACATGAAAACCCCTCATAGAAATGCCCGAGTCTGGAAATCGAACCCAGGACCTTCTTCCTGTCAGGTGGATGTGTTAAAGATCTCTACAGTGCCGCCCCTTTTCACAAATTTGAATCCAGTTCTAAAAATAGACCACAGGGACCAGATGCTGAAAAGACCATTTCATAATACATCGATATAATCTGGAGAAAGCATATGACAGGGTGCCGAGAGAGGAACTGTGATATTGCATGAGGAAGTCTGGAGTGGCAAAGAAGTATGTTATAGTGGTTCAGGACATGTATGAGAGATGTAAGACAGTGGTGAATTGTGCTCTCGGTGTGACAGAAGAGTTCAAGGTGGAGGTGGGACTGCATCAAGGATCAGCTCTGAGCCCCTTCTTGTTTGCTATGGTGATGGACAGGCTGACAGATGAGGTTAGACAATAATGTCCATAGACTATGATGTTTGCAGACGACATTGTGATCTGTAGTGAGAGCAGAGAACAAGTGCAGGAAAATCTAGAGAGGTGGAGGTATGCCCTGGAAAGGAGAGGAATGAAGGTTAGCCTCAGTAAAACAGAATACATGTGTATGAACGACAAGGACCCAACAAGAATGGTGAGGTTACAGGGAGCAGAGATAAAGAAGGTGGAGGATTTTAAGTACTTAGGCTCAACAATCCAGAGCAATGGAGAGTGTGGAAAAGAGGTGAAGAAGCGTGTGCAGGCAGGTTGGAATGGTTGGAAAAAAGTGTCCGGTGTGATAAGAGTAAATTTGCACGATTGAAAGGAAAAATGTACAAGACGGTGTTGAGGCCAGCGATGTTGTATGGTTTAGAAACAGTGGCCCTGGGGAAAAGACAGGAGGCAGAGCTGGAGGTAGCAGAGATGAAAATGTTGAGGTTCTCTTTGGGAGTAACGAGGATGGATAGGATCAGGAATGAGTACATCAGAGGGACAGCACATGTTAGATGTTTTGGAGACAAAGTCAGAGAGGCTAGGTTGAGATGGTTTGGACACGTTCAGGGGCAGTGGTGGTCTAGTGGTATAGGGCGCTGGATCGCTGATCCAAAGGTTGGGGGTTCGAGTCCCACTCTCCACAAGGTTGTCACTGTCCCCCCCAGTGCAGCTAACTGTGTTATCAAAGGCCGGCCATGTCTCTCACTGTCTATGGTGTGAGGCATGTAAAAGAACCTTTGCTGACTTTCGACAAGAGTAGGCTGCAAAGCCGTCAAAGTGTTTCTGCCCTGCGATGGCCTGGCGAGCTGTCCAGGGTGAACTCTGCCCTTGCCCTGAGTTGGCTGGGATGGGCACCAGCCTCCCCGCGACCCTAATTAGGATGCAGCGGTTACAGAAAATGAACTGATGAACTGGACACGTACAGAGGAGGGATAGTGAGTATATTGGTAGTAGGATGCTGAGGTTGGAACTACCAGTCAGAAGGACTAGACGAAGACCAAAGAGAAGATTTATGGATGTGGTGAAGGAGAACATGAAGGTAGTTTGAGTAAGAGTAGAAGATACAGAGGATAGGGTAAGATGGAGGTGGCTGGTTTGCTGTGGCGACCCCTGAAGGGAAAAGCCGAAAGGAAAAGAAGAAGAAGAAGATAAGAAAAGTGTAGAAAGGTTGAAAGCCCCAGCTTCAGTACACGGCAAGTAAATATGTCTGGAAACTAAAGCTGGACAGAGGGACAGACAAATGAACAGACAGACGAATGGAACCCATTTCTATTGCTCCTGATGCTCAGGGGCTAAAAATGCTTTTTCTCTTGTGGTTCAGAGCACAGGGTTAAATCCAACTCGTTTTACGTGACATGTGAGAACTTTTAAAGAATATGATCATCGTACATTACTGGCATCAGCCCTTACCGTGAAAAATCATGTTGAAGGATGTTTGGGATTCAGCCCTCGATGACCTCGAAATTTAGTGATGTTCCCCTGATGTTCCCCTGATGTTCCCCTGATGTTCCCCTGATGTTTCCCTTGATGATAGAGCGGAGCCACTTCTTCTACAATGACTTTATTTATAATATAAATGTTATATATTATTTTTATTCTATATTCTCTATGCTGTGCGTTTTTATTTCTTTTACAGAACTGAAATTCATCAACAATTCCATGTTTTTATTTATAAAGAATAGACATACTGTATCTTGTTAAATTGTTTTTACACTTATTGTATCTGTACACATTTCTGCTGCAGCTTTTGTGTTTCGCTAGCTCTTCTAGTTAATAATAAAAAAAAAAAATGCCCATCCTGAAGATGTTGGAATATGTACAAAAATTATAGTGACGTACAAAACTCTGTCACTCAAGACTCCACCCATAAACATGTTCCACAAACATATAAACACGCAACTGCCTACTGGGTCTCCGATTGAATGATCTGTTACCATGGAAACGATAACGCGTTGATATAAACCTGGGCTGATGTCAGAAAACAAGTCTGACCAATCAGAATCCAGCGTTCTCTGTCACTTTATAAATGATCACATACGTCTGGCAGCTGTTCATTGAGGTTTCTGTACAGTACCATGTTTCTGTAAGGTTTATCCAGGCGTTTAGCGAGGATGTTATGTTACGGTTAGGCCGCTGTTTCGTCCTGTCAGCAGGTACGCCACCCCAAAGCAGTCTCAGCAGTGGCTCGGTCAGCTTTCTGTTCCTAACATATTATTGTGTCATTACGGAACAGTGTGTCATGCTGGCTGTCGCAAGTTTACGCCACCTGTCATAAAGCTGACACTAACCCAAACTGTGTATGACAGGAGGTTTAAAAAAGCTCTCGCACTGTTGTGCCAAGTTTCTGACGAACCGCCTCGGGAAAGTTAAACAACCACAAATCTGCCTCTGTGACTAACACTGACACCTACACTGAAGTGCAACTGTGTGTGTGTGTGTGTGTGTGTGTGTGTGTGTGTGTGTGTGTGTGTGTGTGTGTGTGTGTGTGTGTGTGTGTGTGTGTGTGAAAGTCTCACAGTGTTGATATAATACAGAGCATTATGACACATTTAACTCTCCAACAGAATATTGTAGACCAGTGAGTGTTTTCTGTCCTCATTCAAGCATGTAAGGAATAAAACGCTCCCTGTTGTGCTGTTCCAGGAAAATAATCCACGACACTGGGCTGGGATCAAGCGTCGTTACTGTTACCACCCTGGAGGTCATTATTATCCTATAACAGCATTTTTTCACAAAAGTAGGGAGATTTTAGCCTTTCTCAGTCGACTCGGGGCGAAGAAGGTTTATACACTTAAAAGCTCACAAATCCATTACAGGGCCAACACACACACACATATACACACATACACACACACCTACACAAACACACACACCCCAAACACAAACACACAGATACACACACACAAACAAACAAACACCCCCCACACACACACACACGCACGCACACACACACACACACCTCAAACACAAACACACACATACACACAAACACAAAACACGCACAAATACGCACACGCACACACACACACACACACACACACACACTCAAAGACTCAGACCTGCACCTTGGGGCAATATGGAGCAGCCAATTAAGCTAATGTTGATGTCTTTCATGGAGGAAACCCATGCAAGTACGAGAAGAACATGCAAACTCCACACAGAAACCCCCGATCGAGTCGAGGGCCTTCTTGCTGTGAGGTGGACATGTGAACCACCACATTGCTGCCAAAAATGTATTTTTTAAAAAATATGTGTTGTTCCTGTTGCCTATGAGTAAACTCCTGTTAACGAAACACTGGAAATAGGGACTCCTTCCATAAACTTTACACCAATGACTGAAATTAAAACTGTTTATGTCATTTGATGCTAAAACTTGTCTGACGTAGCCCGAGTGTTCCACGCAGTTCTGTCAGAAACCATGAGAGCCGAAAAGCTACTTTGGGAACCACGTGGCTTCCTTTCATAGATAATTGAAATGAAACGTGTGTCGATTTAACCGTTCCAACTGTAAAGGAATCACGTGTGGCACGTAAAGACCTACCAGATGTTACCTCAGACTTCATGTTAAGCTTTGCGGTGCAGTTACTGCGGGTAGATGTGCAGACGAATGCAATGCAAAATTCTAACAGAATGGTGGCGGTACAGAGACACCACCAGCCAATCATGGGCATTCATTCATCTTCTGAACCACTTAATCCTAATTAGCTGGCGCCCATCTCAGCTAACTCTGAGTACCGGTACACCCTGGACGGCTCGTCAGGCCATCGCAGGACAGAAACACTATGTAGTTCCTCTATACGAACGTGCGCAATGGTTCCTTTACATGAACCTCTCACCACAGACAGTGAGAGACATGACCAGCCTTTGATAACCCAGTTAGTGCACTTGGGGGGGCTAATCACAGCAGTGACAACTGTTGACAGTGGGGCTTGAACCCCCAACTTTAGGATTCATAATCCAGCACCTTACCACCGGACCAACGCTGCCCAATCTTAAAGCTTGTTTGTTCAAAAGGGGTGGGCATCACTTTCCCTCCCCCGAACACACATGCATGACAGGTTTGCAGGTGGTCGCACTGCATGTCACAGAAGGGGCTCGAGCTTGCTTACACCGCCCTCTGATTGGTGGAGGTTGTGTGTGATCAGGAGGCAATTATTGACAGCTCGGATGTGGACATGATAAAAATTGGGAGATGATTCCAGGATACTTTAACTGTAATCACGACGTTATTCCTGTGAATATAAATTCTATCTTCTTCAAAAAGTTCAAAGTGTTTGGAGAGTTTTCTTTAGGTGTAAATGTAAAATAATAAATGGGAATATTCTTGCGGCCCGGTGTGAATAAGGGCATTTTGGGAGCTCAAAACCTTTCACTTCTAAGTGGCTAAGTATTTTAGCAATAAAAATTCTATATCCACTTCACTCCAGTCTGACATGGAAAAACATATAAATAACTTCCTTCGCCTGTGTTGAGGCGAACACACCTACAGCGAAGGCATTCAGAATCATGTGGATAGGGAATCCGCCCTCCCCTTCCCATTTTAACCCCCCAGATGAGCATCATGCATGCTGTCATCTGAAGCACAACTCTGGCACCACTCAAGCCCCGACATTCCCGTGCCAAGGCACGTTTTTCCACGAACACACAGTTTCCCCGGAGCGTTCCTAAATGGATTCCAGCTGGTGGTGCGGCGGTGCGCCATCGTTACCGTGCCTTCATCACGCTCTGCTGCTGTTTCGTTCGCAGGCCAGCAATGATGAATGGCGTGAATGTGAAAGCGTGACGCGCCAACCGAGGACCGTTGTTGTTGTTGTTGTTGTTGGATTTTTGTGGTCCCGTTGGAGACTGAACCTCTTTTTTGGTTGAAAAGACGTTGGTTCAGGATCTGGTGTGTTTTAAAGTGTAATGGGGTTTTCGGTGACTGTTTGTCAATGCGCGAGTCAGTCAGGTGGACGGAGGGGTAGAAAGATGGAGCCAGTGTGTGGACAGACAAAGAGCCAGACGGTGAGAGAGGGGGAGAGAGGAACGAAGAGGGAGAGGAAAAAAAGGGAGGAAAGGAAGATAGAGTACGTCTCACTCTGCTTCTCGCTCTGGCTAATTGGAGAGCAACTCCACACGCTGTCATCATTAATCACTGGTGCTGTCGGCTGCCTGCCCAGGACACTGCTGAGGCTGAATAAAGCTCACACACACACACACACACACACACACACACACACACACACACACACACACACACACACACACACTGCTGACTGAGCAATGGGAAACGTCAGTAACCTCATAGCCTCCACCTCCATTCCAAACCCCATGAGACTGAATCCTCAGAGAAGAGAGAGATCAATCAAACAGGTGTAGTCCTGCTGAGGAGAAACATGTCAGGGACTGGACTTGTCCTCACACACACACACACACACACACACACACACACACACACACACACACACACACAGAGGGGAGACAGAAATGAAGCACTTGCACATTGACTCAGCTGAAGCCATAAAGAGGAGAGAGGGGAGGAGAGAGAGAGAGTGAGAGAGAGAGAGAGTGAGAGAGAGAGAGAGTGAAAGAGAGAGAGACAGAGGGAGAGACAGAAGGAGAGGGAGGGAGAGATAGAGAGGAGAGAGAGTGAGAGTGAGAGAGAGAAAAGAGTGAAAGAGGGGGAGAGAGGGGGAGGGAAGGAGAGCGAGAGGCTGGAGAGGGGGCGGAGAGAGAAAGAGAGAGAGAGAGAGAGAGAGAGAGAGAGAGAGAGAGAGGATGAGAGATTGGGAAGAGAGAGAGAGGGAGAGAGAGTGAAAGGGGAGAGAGAGAGAGAGAGGGAGAGGGAGGGAGAGATAAAGAGGAGAGAGAGTGAGAGCGAGAGAGAGAAAAGAGTGAAAGAGGGGAGAGAGGGGAGGGAAGGAGAGCGAGAGGCTGGAGAGGCGGAGAGAGAAAGAGAGAGAGAGAGAGAGAGAGAGAGAGAGAGAGGATGAGAGATTGGGAAGAGAGAGAGAGAGAGAGAGAGTGAAAGGGGAGAGAGAGAGAGAGAGGGAGAGGGAGGGAGAGATAAAGAGGAGAGAGAGTGAGAGCAAGAGAGAGAAAAGAGTGAAAGAGGGGAGAGAGGGGGAGGGAAGGAGAATGGGGGAGAGGGAGAGAGAGAGAGAGAGAGAGAGAGAGAGAGAGAGAGAGAGAGAGAGGATGAGAGAGAGAGAGAGGGGGGTGAGAGATTGGGAGGAGTGAGAGAGAGAGGGGGTGAGAGAGAGGGGGATGAGAGATTGGGAGAGAGAGAGAGAGAGAGAGAGATTGGGAGGAGAGAGTGAGGGGGTGAGAGATTGGGAGGAGTGAGAGAGAGAGAGAGAGAGAGAGAGAGAGGGGGATGAGAGATTGGGAGGAGTGAGAGAGAGGGGGTGAGAGAGAGAGAGGATGAGAGAGGGGAGAGAGAGAGAGTGAAAGAGGGAGAGAGAGAGGGAGATGGAGGGAGAGTTAGAGAGGAGAGAGAGTGAGAGTGAGAGAGAGAAAAGAGTGAAAGAGGGGAGAGAGGGGGAGGGAAGGAGAATGGGGGAGAGAGAGAGAGAGAGTGAGAGAGAGAGAGAGAGAGAGAGAGAGAGAGAGAGAGGATGAGAGAGAGAGAGGGGGTGAGAGATTGGGAGGAGTGAGAGAGAGAGGGGTGAGAGAGAGGGGGATGAGAGATTGGGAGGAGAGAGAGAGAGAGAGAGATTGGGAGGAGAGAGTGAGGGGGTGAGAGATTGGGAGGAGTGAGAGAGAGAGAGAGAGAGAGAGAGAGGGGGATGAGAGATTGGGAGGAGTGAGAGAGGGGGTGAGAGAGAGAGAGAGGATGAGAGAGGGGAGAGAGAGAGTGAAAGAGGGGGAGAGAGAGAGGGAGATGGAGGGAGAGTTAGAGAGGAGAGAGAGTGAGAGTGAGAGAGAGAAAAGAGTGAAAGAGGGGAGAGAGGGGAGGGAAGGAGAATGGGGGGAGAGAGAGAGAGAGAGAGAGAGAGAGAGAGAGAGAGAGAGAGAGAGAGGATGAGAGAGAGAGAGAGGGGGTGAGAGATTGGGAGGAGTGAGAGAGAGAGGGGGTGAGAGAGAGGGGGATGAGAGATTGGGAGGAGAGAGAGAGAGAGAGAGATTGGGAGGAGAGAGTGAGGGGGTGAGAGATTGGGAGGAGTGAGAGAGAGAGAGAGAGAGAGAGAGAGAGAGGGGGATGAGAGATTGGGAGGAGTGAGAGAGAGGGGGTGAGAGAGAGAGAGAGGATGAGAGAGGGGAGAGAGAGAGTGAAAGAGGGGGAGAGAGAGAGGAGATGGAGGGAGAGTTAGAGAGGAGAGAGAGTGAGAGTGAGAGAGAAAAGAGTGAAAGAGGGGAGAGAGGGGAGGGAAGGAGAATGGGGGAGAGAGAGAGAGAGTGAGAGAGAGAGAGAGAGAGAGAGAGAGAGAGAGAGAGGATGAGAGAGAGAGAGAGAGGGGTGAGAGATTGGGAGGAGTGAGAGAGAGAGGGGTGAGAGAGAGGGGGATGAGAGATTGGGAGGAGAGAGAGAGAGAGAGAGATTGGGAGGAGAGAGTGAGGGGGTGAGAGATTGGGAGGAGTGAGAGAGAGAGAGAGAGAGAGAGAGAGGGGGATGAGAGATTGGGAGGAGTGAGAGAGAGGGGGTGAGAGAGAGAGAGAGGATGAGAGAGGGGAGAGAGAGAGAGTGAAAGAGGGGAGAGAGAGGGAGATGGAGGGAGAGTTAGAGAGGAGAGAGAGTGAGAGTGAGAGAGAGAAAAGAGTGAAAGAGGGGAGAGAGGGGGAGGGGAGGGGGAGAGGGGAGAGAGAGTGAGTGAGAGAGAGAGAGAGAGAGAGAGAGAGAGAGAGAGGGTGAGAGAGAGAGAGAGGGGGGGTGAGAGATTGGGAGGAGTGAGAGAGAGAGAGAGAGAGAGAGAGATTGGGAGGAGAGAGAGAGACAGAGAGAGAGAGAGGGGGTGAGAGATTGGGAGGAGTGAGAGAGAGGGGGTGAGAGAGAGGGGATGAGAGATTGGGAGGAGAGAGAGAGAGAGAGAGAGAGAGAGAGAGAGAGAGAGAGAGAGATTGGGAGGAGAGAGAGGGGGTGAGAGATTGGGAGGAGAGAGAGAGAGAGAGATTGGGAGGAGAGAGAGAGAGAGGGGGTGAGAGATTGGGAGGAGTGAGAGAGAGAGAGAGAGAGAGAGAGAGAGATTGGGAGGAGAGAGAGAGACAGAGAGAGAGAGAGAGGGGTGAGAGATTGGGAGGAGTGAGAGAGAGGGGGTGAGAGAGAGGGGGATGAGAGATTGGGAGGAGAGAGAGAGAGAGAGAGAGAGAGATTGGGAGGAGAGAGAGGGGGGGTGAGAGAGAGGGGGATGAGAGATTGGGAGGAGAGAGAGAGAGAGAGAGAGAGAGAGAGAAGATGAGAGATGTGATGAATGGATGGAGATGGAGTACCTTCCCCTCTGATTCACCCTCTTCCTGTCTTCTCTTTTCTTCTCAACCATCCAAAGTCATGTGACTAAAGTTTACAGCCAGTTGAAATGACACAGACATCTGCAGCAGTTCAAGGTGGAGATTTAATATCCGGCATCGACATCCTGATACCGGATGTAGAATTGTTTTCTCCGGAATCATTACTTTTACTTTGATCTATTTTGTTTATATTTTTAAATCAAATGTTCACAGGCGTTAAAATTCAGACCAACTGATCAACACTGACTGTGATTAATGCTACAATCGGTCGAATACGTGTTTTTGTTTCTTCCGCTCTTTCCTTCAGTTTACATATTTGTGTAATTTCGTATTTTTAAATAAGAAAGATTATAAAATGTTTTTGTATCAAAGGCTTTTTATTGGTGAAATTTGAATCCAGTTAAAATGAAT
This sequence comes from Plotosus lineatus, assembly GCA_024760905.1. NCBI lineage: Eukaryota > Metazoa > Chordata > Actinopteri > Siluriformes > Plotosidae > Plotosus > Plotosus lineatus. Next base: position 60,898,649 of record CM045734.1, read on the forward strand.
CAAATCTACAGTATCTGTAAACATCTGCACTGTGATTGGGTGTTCTTTGTTATTGAATTCATTTTTTTAATTATTGACTTTATTTATTTATTTATTGGTAAATCTTTGGTTAAAATGTGCAATTTTTTGAAAAACAAGAAAGAAAAAGAAATGACAATAACATTTAAAACGTTTAATAACTCGGTCGCTATTAGAATGAATATACAGCACGTGTGGTGGCACGGCGGCGTCGGGGTTAGCGCAGCTGTCTCATATCAAGAAGGCCTGGGTTCGATTTCCAGGCTCGGGGCTTTTCTGAGTGTGTAGTTTGCGTGTCGTCGTCGTCATGCTCGCGTGGGTTTCTCCCGGGGACTCTGGTTTTCAACAAAAAACAAACACAGCCGGCTGATTGGCTGTTCCACATTTCGTCTCGGTGAGAGTGTGAGTGTGAATGGCTGTGTGAGTGTTGCCCTGGCAAGCTGCCCAGGGTGTACCCTGTCATCACCCAAAGTCGGCTGAGATGGGCACCAGCCTCCTTGCGACCCTAATTAGGATTAAGTGGTTCAGACATCTGCAGCAGTTCAAGGTGGAGATTTAATATCCGGCATCGACATCCTGATACCGGAGGGCAGTGGTGGGCTGGTGGTATCGGGCGCTGGATCACTGATCCTAAAGTTGGGGGTTCAAGTTCCACTCGCCACAAGGTTGTCACTAACCCCAACACCTCCAGTGCAGCTAACTGGGTTGTCAAAGGCCGGCCATGTCTCTCACTGTCTATGGTGAGAGGTTCATGTAAAAGAACTGTTGCTGACTTTCGACAAGAGGAGCTGCAAAGCCGTCAGCGTGTTTCTGGCCCCTGCTAAAAAGTTGCGTCAGGAAGGGCATCCGATGTAAAAACGTCACCAAATCAAATATGTGAATCATTAATATGATTTCCATGAGGATGGAGGCAGATGACGCGAAGGGAAACAGCCGAAAAGAAAAGAAGAAGAAAATGACTGATTGACATTTGCAGTGAAAGTGATTGTAGTTACAATCAACTTCCTCTAGGGGCAGCATAGACAACAATGAAGTGAGTCGTGCAGTCTGGGCAGCCCACAGTGACAGCAAAGTTTCAGAGGTTATATCACAGTATTTTAGCGGTGCTTGCACTGCTTTTGCTTGACATGATGGATATCGATTAAAAACATATTATTTTCATTCTTGTATAAATTGAATCTAGCATTGTTTCCTGTGTCCTTTTTTCAGAACCTTTCAATCGCATAACGGATTTTTTGGTGACACAAAATCTTAAGAACACGCAAGGAAGGTCCAACAAGTACATCATATTACCGTATTTGGAGGCATTCAGCACATGTATGACGATATATGGGACACACGCATCATCTGTAACTATTATAAACATTTGAAGGTCAGGATCAGGATCAGGAGAAGGGCGGGATCGCCTTTGAGAGATCAGAAGTGTATAATTCATCGTGGTAGAAATTCATTCCTTTTCTAACTGCTTAATGCTAATTAGGGTCGTATGGAGGCTGGCACCCATCTTAGCCGACTCAAGGTGAGGGCGGGGTACACCCTGGACAGCTTGCCAGGATATCGTAGAGTCGACATTCATACCACTCTTGACACACTCACTCACACCTGGGGGTGATCTGTAACAGCCAGGTGGTCCACTGTGCACGTTTCTGGGAGAAAACCAGAGTACCTGGAGCAAACCCACGCAGGCACAGGGCCAACATGCAAACTCCACACAGAAACGACCGAGCTGGGAAGTGAACCCAGAACCTTCTTACTGTGAGGTGTGATGCCCAATATAAATCATAACATTGGAATTAACTTGGCCATCATCATCATCATCATCATCATCATCATCATCATCATCATGGAGATGGTCTCCGTAACCTTTCAACCTTTGGTAAGAAGCATTAGCGGGCAGCGCTGACCTTGTTGGGCTGGCTGGACTATTCAAGGCTCTCTGGAGTGATCAATTCAGTTAATGGTGCTGTCAAGTGACACCTGTGCAGTGTCCTCTTCTGTCTGAAGTGCTAATGAACTCCGAGTGTGTGTGTGTGTGTGTGTGTGTGTGTGTGTGAGAGAGAGAGAGAACCCAGCTCTCACTCCATCCTGCTTTAACAACCTAGTGAGATTACTGTCTGTGCCACAGTGAATTCTGATAAATATTTGAATATCCCAGCGAGCATCAGGAAGTAGCTCGGAATCCGAGCGACCTTCATCAGCCGACCCTGCAGCCCTCATACAGAGCTCCCACAATAAGGGCCATCCTCCTCAGGGTCATGTCGGGGACACGTGATAAATATTTCTCCGCTAACAGACTTCTGTTGTTGTCTTTTGGCCTTTGTGTGACTGCAGCAATCCATCAGCGCGAGTTCAGGCCCTCCGCAGGGTTATTATTGGCCTCCTGTGGAGCCGTGGTTAAGAGTCACCCGATCGTCTGATGCTGAAGAAGCACTTTACACAACAGCACTGCGGATCACCAACCCGCGCCGCACACCCAGTCTAACCGCAGGAGATATTTACAATCCGTAAACCCATCACAAAGAACCGTTAAACCGTACTCCTGACACGCCAGGACAGGGGAAAGGGGTCCGTTCACCAATCACGTGTCTCGGGGACTTCCTGTGTGGGGCGTTTTCGTTTGAAATAATTTCAGGAGCATCTCTAGTAATTACACCCGACATGAGCTACACGTTTACCTACAGCTGGCCCGATAGCTAATCGCGTTTATCCTAGAGAGGCACGGTGGCGTGGCGTGGCGGTTCAGCAGCCGCTTTGCAGCAAGAGCATGGGTTTGAGTCCCAGGCTTGGTGAGGGTGTTCTGTGTGGAGTTTAAATGCCCTGCACTTGTGTGGGTTTCCTCCGGGGACTCTGATCTCCACCCATATTCAAAAGACGCGCGCAGTACGCCAACTGGCAGTTACAAATCGCCCCCAAGACCGAGTGTAAATGGTTGTGTGTGTGTGTGTGTGTTGGCCCTGCGATGGTCATGCATGGGCTGAGATAGACCCCAGGCAGGCAACCCGTGACCCTAATTAGGATTAAGTGACTTTGAAAAATGAAAGAATTAATAAAGGAATGAATAAATATCTACCGTGGATGATGAAAAAATGAGAGGAATTAAAAATGTAAACATAATCAGTTATGATTTATTTCACAAAATAAGAGACATTCTGTTCGGTGCCGCGTAGCCCCACCATGTCCACATAGAACTCAATCACTGCATTCGTTTCCCGTGTTCCCTTCATTTCTCCACTAAACTCAGCTTGTAGAATAAGTCGCTGTAGAAAATATGTCACGTCTGGTCTGTTTGTGTTTTATTTCTTTCAACTGTACAAGTACAAAAAAAAAAAAGAAAAGGAAAAAAGAAAAGGAAAAAAGAAATGGCAAATTTCCAAGAACAAACTGGCTGTCAGACAAGTCATGCTTCCTGGAGCACTCGAAGGCAAGAGAAAAGCAAAAAAAAAAAAAAAAAAAAAACCCCAACAGTCGAGGTGAGAACCGAAAGATAAATGAGATTGTTATAAAACTGCACGGTGGAAAGATATCCAGCTCAGAAAATAATGTTCCTGTACCAAAGCGACAACAAATGCATCCCGATGGTAAATGTTTCCCCAAGTACAAAGCCAAGTGCTCAAGAGAAAATAAATATACTTTTATTATTAATAAACTGAAATAAAACTTTGATAATCAAATAATATTAAAGTGATCAGTTTCTTATTCTCAGGAGTCGAGCGTCTGCGTCCGCGCGATCCCTGCGCCTCGCTTCACCCGCCGTTTACGGAAGTGACTCCATCCATTTCAAGCTGCCTTTTTCATTGGAGCCTCTTTATTGGACGGTCCTTATCTTCGTCGTGACCTCTTCCTGGTTCTCTCTATCCGTGCGTGTATCAAGGGTAACCGAGCGCCGACGCCGAGCCCAGTCTCTGGCCATAGAAAGCGTACGGTGAGTAGTACGGCGCCGTAGCAGGAAGAGAGTGCAGAGGTAACGAAGGCGCGCCGGGCAAATGGGGCTTGCTGTAGGGGTGGTAGCGAGCCAAGCCGAGTCCGGGTGAACCCCGAAGAGAGAAGGAGCTGGTAAGAGCCCCGGGGCTGTTCGGAGGGGGCAGGTGGAGGTGGCAGGATGCGGCTGAGGAAGGGGCGGTGGAAGGATAGGCAGACAGGAGCTTTCCTTCCATGCCGGGAAGAGAGGTGTGAGTGCGCAGGTGCGCTAGAAGTTCCTCGGAAGTGCCAAAGCGCTTGTCACACGGCCCGCTGACGGAGACCCAGTTGCAGGCATGAGGAAGGGAGTCAGTAGGAAGCATGAAGCCGTAGGTGTAGAGCGGGTGGGAGAGCGAGCCGGAGGCACTGGACGTGGACAGCGAGCCGGGATGGAGTGCATGGAGGTGTGAGGAAGGGTACATCAGTGGGAATCCTGACTTGAGACTTGAGGAAGGGTCATGGACGCAAGTGTTGCAGTTGCTTCCCCCTAAGTGGGCCGCGCTGGGGTAAGTGAGGCAGTACGGGTCCCGACACAAGCCTTGCATAAAGGATGGCGGTGACGTTCCCGTTAAAGGACTGGAGCTTGGGTGTTTCAGCATCCCGGCAGCACCCACTAAACCAGACTTCGCGGGATCCAACCCAGAGACGAACTGTGACGGATAACCAGCATAGGCACCAACAATGGAACCGTGGTACCCCAGTGTGGAGGCGGGCAGGGGGAAAACGGAGTGTCCTGGTTTGAATGGCGAAATTGGGGCAACCTGGTTGGAATTAGCTAAGGACGTCTGCGGCGGTTGGGAGTCGTTCTTACTCTCTGGTCGGGGGCTGCTCGAGGCACTGCCACTGCTGGAGTTGACACTTGCGCGTGCCTGACTGGAGTTGGCGAGCTGGGCATTGTCCAGTCTGCTGTTGTCCAAGTCTTTTTTCCCGACACGGTCACTGCCGCCGCTGCTCTCCGCGCTGGAGTCCGAACTTCCGGTTTTGGAGTCTACACTCAGGGGTTTCTGCGTGGACGGAGAGTGCGTCTGCCGGTGCACATGTGGCTGGCCTGAGGCATGATGAGATGGTGAGCAGGTCTTTGGAGACGAGGTGTGAGAAGCGAATGATGGGCACGAACCCCCACCAGAACTCCCACCAGAAGTCCTGAACCCGGTTTTCTCAGCTGTTCCGCTCAACCCGACTCCGTCCTTTCTGCATTCCAAACTGCTTTTGGAATACGGTTTGAAGCTGGACTTGTCCTCCAGGCCCGGCTGCTGCTGCTGCTGCTGCTGCTGCTGCTCCGATGATTTGAGACCCGAATTGGTTTGCCGACCTTCTTTGTCTCCCAAGTTGCCCGAAGACAGCGAGCTTAGCTTGGAGGTTGAAGGAGGATCCGGCTTGCCGATCTGGGAACAGGTCTGAGCCAGAAGAGCGAGCGGACTCTTCTTCGCATCCAGCTGAAAGAAAGCAATCGAGACGTGCGGTCAGGTTCAGTTTATTGAAAACACTGATTCTGAACATGCAGACGATCGGCGTGACCTTCTGGAACTCCAGACACATCCAGGACACCGAGGAGGAAACTAGAGTTTCATTCATACCTACAGCCTCCATTAATACGATGGCACTGCCTGGTGATGTGTGGTTTACGGATCTGCTCCGGAACGTCCGGGCCGCGCTGGTTTTCAAGGTTTTATATACAAGAACTTCTCTAAACTCGAATAGCTGAAGCATTTGCACACAGACGGGCGTCTTCTGGCCTTCTGGCCAGTTGTGAAGATTCAGAAGCGATGCATTTTACAGCTGTGCTTCTATAAGCCAGTTTGTTTTTACACAATAAGCTCAGTGTTAACATCATGAACTATTTATTCTCATGGTTTTCACCCAAGAATCCAACCCTGATCTTCAACACACCAAATGTTTATATACTGTAGAAAAGAACAAGAACCACAACTTTTCATCCCTTCAGCAGGTTCCGATGCTAACGCTAATCAAACACAAACACAACAGCACAGATTACTTTATGAATATTCATTACATTTTAAACAAAAGCGCCAATGATCTTCACTGGACTATATCAGCACTAACCCTCTGAACATGGCGAACAGAACCGGTGAGGATACTACCACTGGGTTTGTAAAAAGTTCTGGATTAAAGCACAGGAGGACAACGGCGGAAAAGATCGAAACATCTGGTTTATCCTGATACAGTCGAGATCGTTCATCATCAAAAAACGGCTTCGTTTTCTATTCGCGACCAAACAGACTCCTTTCATTTTATCCAAAACAAACCCCACAATTATTCACCTTTTGTTCCTGTAGGAGGTAAAACACAGTTTATTTATATTTATTTCAGGTTATATTTATAGATTTCTGTTGTTGTTTTACTTCCATGTCTCTTTTCCATCTTGAATATAAAAAAGTTTAAAGTTATGTACAACATCAAAAAATAAATAAGAAATGCACGTTTTTACAAATAAAACAGTTTCTATAAATGACATCAGGTGTGTAGTAGTAATAATAATAATAATAATAATAATAATAATAATAATAATTCTTATTTTATTATTATAATAATTTTATTTTTGATTTAATTAATTAGTAAACCAAATAATACATTTTTGTCTCTGAAATCTCCAGTGCTTTCCCAAAACCTAAATACAACAACAACAATAACAACAATACTACTACTACTACTAATAATAATAATAATCATCATCATCATCTTCATCCTCATTATGATTAATAATAAATGTCAATTTTGAGTGTTGGATTTGATTATTTACTTGTTTATTTATCATCATCATCATCACCATTATTATTATTATTATTATTATTATCATTATTATTATAATTATTATTATCATTATCATTATCATTATTATAATTATCAATGTTGTTGGCATATCAAAGCAAATTCAAAACTAAATAATAATTAAATTATGAGGCTATAAAAGTAAATAATTTTGATTATTATTATTTTTATTATTATTATTATCCATGGAAAGAGAAAACAGTTTATTTTTTTACAGAAAAGATCAAATTTAGTGAATAATAAAGTCAATTGTAACACGATGCAGAAATAACCCTTTAATATTATAAATGTTGTTGTTGTTGTTGTTGTACCTCGATGGGCAGCGGAGCGGAGCTGAGCGGCTGCAGGTAGTCCGCGTGGAGCATGTGAGCCGCGCGCGCGCTCAGCATTTGGACAATCCGGACGGGGAGCCTCTTGGCGTGACGCACCGGGTCCGACAGGAGCAGTGGGGCAAGCGCGAGCTGTGGCGCGCGGGTCTGGTCCCGTGAGTCGAAGTCGCGGACGAGGTCGGGCTGGGAGGTTCCGACGGGGCAGCGTGTCTCCGGGGCTCCACAGGCCGAGGGCAGGTCGCTCATGTGGCGCGAGCGCGCTGCGGTCTGCTTGTCATTGGCGGCGCGCGAGTATCCGCATAGCTTCCCAAAGATCGGCGG
>CM045734.1:60913563-60926063 GCA_024760905.1 Plotosus lineatus
ATTCCTATGAGAAATTTACATGTTCTCCCTGGGCTTGTCTTGGTTTAATTCAGGTATTCTGGTTTCCTCCTGAGGTTCAAAGACACGCACATTAGAAACTAAAGGGCAGTTTCAAATTGCCCCGAGGTGTGAAGTGCGAATGGTTATATGTACGTGTTGACTCTATAATGGACTGGGCTAATGGGTGCACCCTGCCTTTACCCCGTGTCGGCTGAGATAGGCTTCATGAATTAAGGAAGGAAGGAATGACTACTTGAATGCTTACGTATGTTTTCTAATATTCATCCACCATATGCACATGTAAATTAGCATCTAACGTTCACACACACACACACACACATACACACACACACACACACACACACACACACACACACACATCCAAACCCTCCCACACACATACACATACACACGTACACAAACTAACCGCCACACCACCGTGCTGCCAATATTGATCTTTCTATCTATCTATCTATCTATCTTTCTTTCTATCTATCTATCTATCGATCTATCTATCTATCTATCTATCTATCCATCTATCTATCTATCTATCTATATATATAAAATAATGTTTTTAAAAATAGTTGCTGTGGTTTTTCCTCCCAAGTTAATATTCCATCTGGCAACCGTTCTGAGATTATATAATGTTAACTGTTCACTGTAGCACTAATGGCCCAGTGATAACCTGGTGGACTGTCCAGGGTGAGATGGACGTCATCCTCCCCGCGACCCTAATTAGATTAAGCTGCTTATAAAATGAATGAATGCATGTAGCACTGATGTTAGCTGGCGAGCTGGGACTAGCAGTTGCAGCGAATTATAAAAAACTATTATTTGATATTAATTTGATTATTTTATAATATCTTATGAAAGTTGAATATTTCGGTATCAGCTGTTTGTCCCGTACGCTCCGCTGGCGTGTTTGGTAATGAAGTGGATGTTCAGAGTCTGATCGCAGGTATAAATCTCTTCTCCTCTGTCATTCATTCTTTTCTTCTGGTGTTTTTTTTGGTTTGTTTTCATTGTCCAGGATGAGAAACTGAAACCTGGTGCCATCTGTTTACTCTTTCCTCACCTCCTGGATTTGCCTTCTCACGTGGCTTTGCATACATTTTTGCATCATCAGACGTGCAGCGTGAAAAGTGTGCGTCGAGGCGGAGCTGATTTGCGTACAGAGAACAAAACAGGATATTGACCATAAACCTAAGCAACAGCAAATTCTTTTTTGTTTTTTAAATTAGTCATGCAAAGTATAAGGGACCCCGGGGACCGCGTGTAGCCACAACACCGGAGTGCGGAGGTGCAGAAAACAACACCAGTAAATTCCAGTGTAAATAAAAGTAAAAGTGTAGAAATTAATCCGAGTATGCAGCCTCACACATTCCTGAAAAAGATCTTATCATATCTCGTGAGCGGAACGGCGGTGCAGTGGTTAGTACGTTCTCCTCAGAGCAACATGGTTCTGGGTTCGTCTCCGTGTGGAGTCGACATGTTCTTGCTGTGCTTGCATGGGTTTCCTCCCACAGTCCAAAGACATGCACATTATCTTAACTGGTTGGTCCACATCACTCAGAGGTGTGACTGAGTGTCAGTGAGAGTGTGCCGTCCAGTGATTATCCGGCAAACAGTTCAGGGTGTACCCTGCCCTCCACCAGAATCGGCTGAGATGGGCACCAGCCTCCCTGTGACCATATTAATATTCACCCGCCATATGTACATTTAAATTAGCATCTTGCATTCACACACACACACACACACACACACACACACACACACCCACACACACACACACAAACTAACCGCCACACCACCGTGCTGCCAATATTCATCATCTCTCTCTCTCTCTCTCTCTCTCTCTATATATATATATATATATATATATATATATATATATATGTATCTCAGAAAATGAGTGAGTGAATAATATATTTAAAAAGCCTAATATTTTTCAAACTTTATAGTTTTAAGAGTTGAGTAAATGAAGTATATAATATTTATATTATTTATTTATTATTTTATGGCCTGTTTACCGACACCATGTTGACGTTACCGAGTGCACCAGTGCTGCAGTTTATGTTATTAACACGTCATGGTTCAAATAAAGTGAACTGTTAAATTACTGTTTAAATAAAAATAAATAGTAAACAAGATCACAGCACAAACATTAATCACACACCTCAGTTCTTCTGAGGAAACCCACACGGCTCCTGCTCTACCAGGCTAACCACAGAAATGTGCCCTCCCAAGCCTGGGACTCGAACCCAGTACCTTCTTGCTCTGAAGGAGATGTATTAATCACTACGTTACCATGCTACATTATACGTGTGTGTGTATGTGTGTGTGTGTGTGTGTGTGTGTGTGTGTGTGTGTGTGTGTGTGTGTGTGTGTGTGTGTGTGTGTGTGTGTGTGCGTGCATGAAAACATGTGTGTGTTAAGTATTTTGTCTTCAATTCAGGGCTCCTGAAACCTGAGATGTTCTCACAAAATCATCATGAATTATGATGTAACTGTTGGCACTACTGAGGTCACATGACCACACAATACTATTTCTCATTTACAGCTGGACCAGGTTTTACTAAGTGACTGTGGCAGAACCTTATTTAAGTATCTGGAAGGTAAAAAGTGTGGGATCTCAGATCTGTTGAGCCTGATGGTGTGCCGGTAAGAACAAGGCACACCTGCGGAGACAGATGAAAGCCGATGCTCACCTGGCGCAGCGTAATAAAACAACAATAAGACAGAAAGCTTGAACTTCTGCCCTGGAAGGAGGTGGAGCTTTTTTTTTTTTTTGGCTTTGTGGGTTTGTGTAGCATAACAGCGCAACATTTTAGTTCTGTATTCGAGTCTAAGAGTTACACTAGTCCGTGGTTCAGACTTGTCAACAACCTATCATTTAAAAAACAACACGAAACCACACACACACACACACACACACACACACACACACACACACACACACACACACACACACACACACACGAACACACACACACGGACACACCCTGAAATGCATGGTGTTGACTGACGATGTAAATGATTCAGAAGGTAGTAATTATTCCGTCATCTTGGATCACCTGGTTTACACAGCAGCGTTACCACATAGTCTGTAGAAATGGCGGAAATCGCGGCGTCTGGTCCCAGTGTGAAAGGCTGATTCAGCCTCAGTCGACGCTGGCGCTGGCTGTGTTGGGGTTATTAAGACCACGCATCACTCTTCACACAGCGTGTAAACACATCATGCCTCAGACTAAACTGATCAGATCTGTCGTCTCACGCTACACAAACACACACTTCACACCGGCACCACTGGGATCGTCCTGTCAGTGGGCGGATTATTACTGCCATTGTTGTGATTTTTTGGGTGTCATGCTTTAACACGCAGCCTAATCCGTCAAACACTGATTCTGTAAAATCTTCACCATGGGGTTTTATTTTTTTCCTCCAGATGACAACTATTTAATCCTATTAGGGTCGCATGGAGTCTGGAGCCTATTTCAGCCAACACTGGGTGACATCGGGGTATATCATGAACACATCACCAGAGTATGACAGGGCAACACACTCACACCTAGGGACCAGCCAATTAGATTAATGTGCATGTCTTTGGACTGTGGGAGGAAACAGAGGAAACCTACGTACCCAAACGCCACAAAGAAACGCCCTCGCCAAGTCCAGGACTCAAACTCACTACCTTCTTGCTGTGAGGTTGATGTGCTAATCAATACCCCATTTTCGTGATACAAATTTCAAATACAGTGGAACCTCAACTTACGAAAGCCCCAACAAACGAAAAATCCAGGTGACGAAAAACATTTTCCTAAAATTTTGGTCTCTGGATACAAAACAAGTTCACGTTACGAAAGCACCATCTCAAAAATTCAAACAATGCACGAGTTGCTCTCCCATTGACTATCTTCTAACATCTCGCCCCGCTGGCCTCCCATTGGCTATCTCCCAACATCCCGCCCAGTTGGCCTCCCATTGGCTAGGAGGGATGACACAGCTCCCTCCCATTGCCTATTATGGAGCTGCATCTCCGTAATACCCGTAATGCTTTTTGTGTAAAGGACAGAGTTACTGTTGCTTCATGAGTTTTTCGAGTGTCCTCATTGCAACTTTATTTTTTGGCTCAGACTTTTAACCTTGCATAAACATTTGTAAGATTATAACTCTGCTAAGAATACATGGTCAACACACGCGTGCGCACACACACACACACACACACACACACAGGTGCACACACACAAACACACACACACACACACACACACACACACACACACACACACACACACACACACACACACAGGCACACATGCGCGTGTGATTCCCAGTGCGAGTGAAATGAAGAAGCGGGCTCGTGGCATGGGGTTGAGTGATATTGCAAAGGAATATGGCCAAACCCGTCTACCATTGGTATGATATTGAAGCAGAAGGACGCCTTAAAAGGTATATTTTTATAATTTTTAAAGGGTTTAGGGGGTAGCTTTGGGGGCCTTGGAACGAATCACACATTTTACATGTAAAATGCGGTTCAACTTACGAAAAATCCAGGTTACAAAACCACTTCCGGAACAGATTAATTTTGTAAATTGAGGTACCACTGTAATAATAATTATTAGTAATATATTAGTTACGAGCTCCCAAGTGGCGCATCGTCAAGGACAAAACGGACAACTTCAGGATAAGTACAGTATAATGATTGTACATCTGCCGGATTGTCATCATGTCTGAAATGGACGGAGCCATACATCCTCCAGGTTATCGTTTAAGTCTTGAGCAGTTGCGGAGACAACTTTCACCACCCGATCGTTCTCTTTCAATAAGTGTCTTTCTGTCAGGCGTTCATTTGTGATCTCTGGTACAGTGGGACTGCTACTTCAGCGCTGCTTCCATTCTTTTGAAATAACAACTCGCTGTTTAATTATTACACAACCTGACTTGCTTGCAAATTTAAACGATCGAGTTCATTCATTCATTTTCTGAAGTGTTTAATCCTAATTAGTGTTGTGAGGAGGCTGGCGCCCATGTTAGTTGGACAGAGTACACCCTGAACAGCTAGCCGGGCCATCGCAGGACACAAACATGCTGATGGCTATGCAGCTTTGTTGAAAGTCGGCAATGGTTCCTTTACATGAGCCTCCAGCACAGACAGTGAGAGACACGGCTGGCCTTTGATATTTTAATGCTGTTTGCTATGGTTAATCGGAACGAGTTAAATATTTGATTTAGTATTAAAAATCAATGTTTTTTGAAGCTTTGTAAATATTTCCTGAAGTTAACTTTCTGTTATGGTAACAAATACGTACTTGTGAAACAGCTAGAAAACCAAATACCAGTGAAGCAGCTAGCATGATAAATACAGTACTTATGAAACACTGTATGCCAAATACTAGCAAACCAGTTAGCATACCAAATACTAGCAAACCAGTTAGCATACCAAATACTAGCAAACCAGTTAGCATACCAAATACTAGCAAACCAGTTAGCATACCAAATACTAGTAAAACAGCTACAGGGGCTCCACACCAGGGGTGATCGCATCCCCTGGGGGTGTGAGACATTCCAGGGGGCGCGACAAGCAGGGTTGTACCTTTTGAAATAATTATCTTCTTTTGATAAAATTTAGTATGATTCCACATCCTTTATCCTTGAACAAAATATTAAATGTAGGGGGAGCGAGGTCAGAACATAATCTTTAAGGGTTGGGAATCACTGAGCTAGAATGCTAAATACTCATTCATTCTTTCATTGTCTGAATCAGTTTATCATAATTACGGTTGCGTTGGAGGCAGCAGAGATGAAAATGTTGAGGTTCTCTTTGGGAGTAACGAGGATGTGTGGGATCAGGAATGAGTCCATCAGAGGGACAGCACATGTAAGATGTTTTGGAGACAAAGTCAGAGAGGCTAGATTGAGATGGTTTGGACTTGTATAGGGGCAGTGGTGGTCTAGTGGTATAGGGCGCTGGATTGTCACAATAAGCAGTGAGGTTGTCACTGTCCCCCCCAGTGCAGCTAACTGGGTTATCAAAGGCCGGCCATGTCTCTCACTGTCTATGGTGTGAGGCATGTAAAAGAACCATTGCTGACTTTCGACATGAGTAGCTGCAAAGCCGTCAGCGTCTTTCCGCCCTGCGATGGCCTGGCGAGCTGTCCAGAGTGAACTCTGCCCTCGCCCTGTGTTGGCTGGGATGGGCACCAGCCTCCCCACGACCCTAATTAGGATGAAGCGGTTACAGAAAATGAACTGATAATTACGGTTGCGGGGAGGCTGGCTCCCCATCTCGGCCAACAATTTGACAATGTACACTTTTTTCTAATATTTTATAAATACAACACCATACGCTTATTAGTCTATAATTTCCCACATTTCTGCACTATCTTTTAAAAACCGTGGACCAACGTCGTCAAGTCCTGTACTTTTATATAGGTGGAGTTTACTTCATTCTTTGAATATAAACGCCTCACAAACTGGTTGTAGTGTGAGACTATTTGGTTCAATATTTATTTCTTCTTTGTAAAAATTTTAAATATATTTTGATCGACAGAATATTTATTGTTAGAAGCAGGTAACATATTTACAAGTGTTCTAGCTACTGGTGTAAAAAATTGTTAATTAAGGTAGCAACTGAAAAAGAATAATGAATTAATTTACCATAATTTTCTAATACAGTTGGATTACTACATTTAGATTTGTTCCTATAACCTAAACTTTTTAGGGTGTTCCATAATTTTTACTGTTGTCTTCATATTCTTCAGTTTTATCTGAGAGATATGAGGTTTTCGCTTTCCTAATTTCACTCTACAGAATGTCTTAGTTTACAGTATTCTTTATATAAATTTGAAACATAAACTAAAACATGTTAAAAACTTTCAAATCAATTGTGCTGGTGATAAAATTAAATCAACAAAAAATTTAAATGTTTAGGCATCTTACTAGATCAAGACTTGTCGGGCATTAATATAGTTGAGTGACTAATTAAATGTTCATCCAGATTGAGATTTATGTACAGACAAGCCAGTGTACTTACTAAAGACACAAGAAAAACACTGTGTAATGCACTAGTATTGTGTCATATCATCAACAGCCTGGTACAGTGCTCCATTCAAAGCATTACAAAACAAGTTACACATTGTACAAAATAAAGCTCTCAGGTTTATATCTAAAATGGGACCGAGAACGCATGTAGGATATAGCAAATTAAAAGATCTTGGATGGCTGAATGTAAAATATAGCCAAACTCAATTAACATTAAACTTAATATATAAAATTTCAACAATACTGCACCTAAATGTTTGTCACAATTTTAGAAGACGAGCTAATATTCATAGTCTTAATACAAGAAATAATAAGTATGGTTTTTATCTTCCAAATGTTAAAAAAGCATTTTCAAAGACTTTTTTTTTTTAGATAAAAGACTGGAACAGTCTGCCTCTGAATGTGTTGTCGAGTCCATCTTTAAATATCTTCAAAAAAAATCAGTAAAAATAATAATAAAAAAAAAAAAGTTGATAAAGCCAGAGAAGAGTATGAGTCTTCGTTTCTCTTTCCGATCATGGAACTCTGTATTTAACGGTATTGTACTCCTGTATATCTATTCACTTCAATAAGCACTTTGTTTTTTTAATTCACTTTTTTGTGTGTGTAATTGTAAGGACCCCATTGGAAATAAGTTTTCCCAAACTTTATGGCCTGTCCTTGATTTCAACTACACTTACCCTGGGTATTTGTATTTTATTAATTAATTAATGAATTTATTTATTTATTTTCCTTTATTTATTGCATTTGTTGTTCTACATTTATATAACTAGTTGTTACCAATGTTTTATTTTATATATTATCTATACTTGTTATTATCTAGTCTTGTTATTTTATTTTTATATACTTTATAATTTATGTTGGTTTTCTATACTTGAATGCCTCATTTTATATCAGAAATGCAAATAATTTATCAGTTTACTTTATTTATTAGTAATCCCCCCAGTGCGGCTAACTGGGTTATCAAAGGTGGGCCATGTCTGTCACTGTCTATGGTGAGAGGTTGATGTAAAAGAACCATTGCTGACTGTCGTAAAGAGGAGCTGCAAAGTCGTCAGCGTGCTTCTGTCCCTTGCTAAAAGGGTTGTGACAGGAAGGACATCCGACGTAAAAACCTCTGCCAAATCAAACGTGCGAATCAGATGATTCACTGTGGCGACTCCTGAGTAAAAGGGAAAAAACCGAAAGGAAGACAGACTTTATTTATTAGTAATATATTGGTGTAAGCTTCATCATTTTCTGTAACCGCTTCATCCTAATTAGGGTCGCGGGGAGGCTGGTGCCCATCCCAGCCAACACAGGGCGAGGGCAGAGTACACCCTGGACAGCTCGCCAGGCCATCGCAGGGCGGAAACACGCCGACGGCTTTGCAGCTCCTCTTGTCGAAAGTCAGCAATGGTTCTTTTACATGCCTCGCACCATAGACAATGAGAGACATGGCCCGCCTTTGATAACCCAGTTAGCTGCACTAGGAGGACAGTGACAACCTTGTGGAGAGTGGGACTTGAACCCCCAACCTTTGGATCAGCGATCCGGCACCTTATACCACTAGACCACCACTGCCCGGTGTAAGCTTTGTACAAATAATTTTTGCTTTTTATGCATTGAAGAAACCCAAAAAATGATAAACTATTGCATGGTATAAATTATTATTGACTGATATATTGCAAGATATGTATGAATATTATTTGCGAATGTTGAAATCAAATAAAATCAATCAATTCGAGAAGAGTCTACCCTGACCAGCTTGCCGGGCCATGAACACACTGATGGCTATGCAGCTCCTCTTGACGAAAGTCAGCAATACGTAGTTCTTTTACACGCGTCTCACCACAGACAGTATGAAACATGGTCGGCCTTTGATAATCCAGTTAGCTGCACTGGAGGGGACAGCGGTGACAACCCAATGATAGTGGGGCGTGAACCCCTGACCTTGTGTTCAGTAATCCAGCACCTTACCCCTGGGCCCCACTGTCCCTCTGCTAAATACCGAGTAGGTCAAGTAAATGTGAAGTCAGAGATGGTGGGAGCAACAGGAGTGTAAAAGTAAAAAAAAGTTCCTAAAATACCCCAGAGAGGAAGAAGAAGGAGGAGGAAAAAGAGGAGGAGGAGCAAAAGAAAATAAATGTAAATGGAAAAAGAATGAAAGAATAGAAGGGAGGTGTGGAGGAACAGAGGAACAGCTCCTTTCATGTCTGGCCTTGAAGTGGGCTCCTAACAGCTGGTTTGGTGAAAACATGAGTGATGTTTGCTTCCTGTGAAAGATATTTAAAGAGCCAGCATCCTGTATAAAGGAGGCAGGCGCGGCCCCTTTAAGGCTCGAGGTGTTTAGCTAATGCCTGCTGCTATCACAGCCCATTGATTTTAACAATACAGTAGCCAAACAAAAGATTGAAAGGAACACCTACACATCCAGAGACAAGAGCTGGCTTTCTGCTCTGATCCTGCCAGTCACAATAAACAGTGTAGCTCATGCAGGAGCTTGTTACCCTCAGGCAGTTGGGAGGCGGAGGGGGGTAGTAGTTACTGGGACTGGGTGGAGGAGTTACTCAGAAAGAAAAGCAGAATTCTCTGATGAACTGCCTGTCTGTGTTTCATACTTTTTTGTTTGAAATAAAGACGATCATCTGAAGCTCTGACCTCCATGGAGCAGGAGAATGGAAAGTTTTAGGAATGTTATTGAGGCAGACGTTTTAGATCCCAAACCACACAAACTGTCAAGTTCAGGAGTTTCTTCCGATAATGATTTTTCAGGTCATGTTTTCATTTAAAACGAAAGTCATTGAGTTTCGAGAACATTCCGAAGTCTGTAACCAGGTTTCTATTTGGACAGCAAAACAATCATGGACATCAGGTTCCATCTGTCACACTCATTTATTTATTTATTTATTTATAAATTTCCCCACATTGAATTGCTACGTTATCGTGGTGGAGGGGTTTTCATGTCTTTATGATCCAAGGAACTTTGTTGTCAGACAACAACATATCTGCAAACAAATGTTGTGCTTTAAGGTTAGGGTTGAAAGCAATTATCGATTGGCCTCAAAAAGGTTCTGGGACACCACCCGACACTTCAGGATGGAGAAGCAGTTTTCCACAAACACTGTTTAGAATGGAAGTTGGAGCTGCTCACCTCGACTGAGGATGTTGTTGAAAGATGGAAGGAATACTTGAAGGACCTCCTCAATACCACAAAAAAAGGACAACATTTCTCGGAGCAGCTGAGGCATTGAGGGGTTCTGGTATGGAGGCCATAAGATCTCATCTCTGCTTTTTGCAGATGATGTTGTCCATTTGGCTTCATCAATCCGGGACCTCTTGCTCTCAATGGAGCGATTTGCAGTTGAGTGTGAAGTGACCGGGATGGGAATCAGCACTTCCTAGTCTGAGGCCAGGGGAATGCACCCTCTGGGTCTGGAATGAGGTCCTACCCCAAGTGGAGGAGTTCAAGTACAGTCGGCCCTCTACTAACGAAATGAATCCGTTCCAGAGCCTTGTAGAGGTGCATTTTACATGTAAAACACGTGATTCGTTCCAAGGCTCCCAAGTCTACCTCATAAACCCTTTAAAAATGATAAAAGTACACCAATTTTGTATGAAATATGTGTTAAAATTAAAAGAAAATTATTTATTAAACAATTTAAACATTTTATTAACATATTAAACCATTTCATTAACGTATTTATTAATTAAACCATTATTAAACATTTTTATTAACACACATATACACACACACAACACTGTCTCACTCTATATCTCTCTCTATCGCTCGCTCTATCTTTCGCACACACACACACACACACACAAAACTCTCTGTTTCTCTCTCTGTCTCTCGGGTGTGTTTTGCCGAATGCAGGCTCCGCCCACACGCAGCGCGAAGCTGACAGAGCAATTGTATTTAAATGTTTAAATGGACGGGATGTTGTATTTAAAGCCGAATTACAGTACATGTTTGAAAGATCAGAGGTCCTGATTCAATATTAACTTGTTTCCTTGCGAGATCGAAGGTCTTGTCCCACGGAGCACTGTTTTCATGCCTCCTGCTGCTTCAATATCGTTCCGAAATAATCACCTCCGTTACTGTATTTCCACTTTTCTGTATTTTCCAGGTCCATGATGGATAACGGAATATAACACTCCAATGATCAATCTCAAAATAAACTCATGAGCCAACATTCCTGTTCAACGCTCCTCTCTCACACATGTGACAAACAGGAAGTATGGGTACAGGAAGTATGGATGCAGTTCAGCTGCCTCCTGGCCAATGGGAGACCAACGGGGCGGAATGTTGGGAGACAGCCAATGAGAGAGCAACTTGCGCATTGTTTGAATTTGTGAATGGCGTGTTTGAATTTTTCAATGGCACTTTTGGCGCTTTTTGTAAAAAGAGGTTATTTTCGTAAAAAGAGGACAAAAATTTAGGAAAATGTTTTTCATAACCTGGATTTTTCATATTCAGAGGCTTTCGTAAGTAGAGGGCCGACTGTGTCTTGGGGTCTTGTTTATGAGTGAGGGAAGGGTGGAGCGGGAAATTGACAGGCAGATTGCTGCAGCCTCTGCTGTAAAGCGAAGACTGTACAGGTCCATCGTGGTAAAGAGGGAGCTAAGCCTCAAGACCAAGCTCTCAATTTACCAGTCGATCTATGTTCCAACCCTCACCTATGGTCACGAGCTTTGGGTAGTGACCGAAAGAACAAGATTGCGGATACAAGTGGCTGAAATGAGCTTCCTTTGCAGGGCGGCGAGGCTCTCCATTAGCGATAGAGTGAGAATCAGTCAGCCGGGGTAGGGGGGGGCTCGGAGTAGAACTGCTGCTCCTCTGTGTTGAGAGGAACCAGTTGAGGTGGCTTAGGCATCTGGTTAGAATGCCTCCCGAACGCCTCCCTGGTGTGGTGTTTCGGGCATGTCCAACTGTGAAGAGACTCCAGGGTCGACCTAGAACACGTTGAAGGGATTATGTCTCTTGGCTGGTCTGGAAACGCATTGGTGTCCCCCCAGAAGAGCTGGAGAAAGTGGCAGGGAAACGGAATATCTTGACCTCATTGCTTTGGCTGCTGTCACTGTGATTTGACCTTGGATTAAGATGGAGGAAGATGATGATGATGATGATGATTATGATGATGATGATGGTGATGATGATGATGATTGATTTATTTACATGTTTGTTTATTCATTGGCCTCACAGCAAGATGGTTCAAGTTCAGCGAGACTGTTTCTGTGTGGAGTTTGCATATTCTCGAATCTGTGAGGGTTCCCTCTGGGTGCTCTGGTTTACTCCAGTAGTTCTAAAGCGTGCTCCAGCCTCTTTGACCTTAGTAGGCTTAAGCCGTTCTGCAAATCAATGAATGGACATGTCAATGAGTGACAGTGATGGCTTACTGGATAAGGTAATGGGTTACTGATTATAGGTTCAATCCCTATTGTTACTACTGTTGAGCCCTTGAGCAGGGCCCTTAGCC
>CM045734.1:60933563-60938563 GCA_024760905.1 Plotosus lineatus
GACCAGGTGGAAAGGTAGCAAGGCTACAAGCTTAGGAGCAGGTTTAAGCTGTTTTATCATGGTGTGGATTGGAAGAGAAATGGAGTAGGAGTCATTTTGAAGGAGGGGTTTGTCAAGAATGTTCTAGAAGTGAAAAGAGTGTCACACAGAGTGATGAGTCTCAATTTGGAAATTGAAGGCGTGATGTTCAATGTTGTTAGTGCTGATGCCCCACAGGCAGGATGTGAGCGAGAAGAGAAGGAGAGATTTTGGAGTGAGTTGGATGAAGTGATGCAGAGTACCCCCAGAGGTGAAAGGGTGATCATTGGTGCAGACTTCAATGGACATGTTGGTGCAGGAAACAGAGGGGACGAGGAAGTGATGGGCAGGTTTGGTATCCAGGACAGGAACACAGAAGGACAGCTGTTGATTGATTTTGCAAAAAGGATGGAAATGGCTGTGGTGAATACTTTCTTTCAGAAGAAACAGGAGCATAGGGTGAGTCCTCTGGAAGGACAGTAGATAAAGAGACTTGGTGGTGGAATGAGGAAGTGCAGGAGTGTGTACAAAGGAAGAGGTTAGCTAAGAAGAAGTGGGACATTGAGAGGACCGAAGAGAGTAAACGAGAGTAGGGAGTAGGAGTAGACACAGCATAAGGCGAAAGTAGCAGTGTCAAAGGCCAAACGGGGGGCGTATGTTGACTTGTATGATAGGTTGGACAGTAAGGAGGGAGAAAATGATCTATACAGGTTGGCACAGCAGAGAGATAGAGATGGAAAGGATGTGCAGAAAGTTAGATTGATAATGGACAGAAAGGGAACTGTAATGACTGATAACAGAAGTGTGCTGGAAAGATGGAAAGAGTACTTTGAAGAGCTGATGAATGAGGAAAATGAGAGAGAAAAAAGAGTAGAAGAGGTGACCGTTGAAGACCAGGAAGTAGCAAAGATTAGTAAGGGTGAAGTGAGGAGGGCTTTGAAGCGGATGAAGAGTGGAAAGGCAGTTGGTCCTGATGATATACCTGTGGAGGTATGAAGTGTCTAGGAGAGGTAGCAGTAGATTTTCTGACAAGAACATTCAACAAGGTCTTAGAGAGTGAGAGGATGCCAGAGGAATGGAGAAGTGTGCTTGTGCCCATTTTTAAGAACAAGGGAGATGTGCAGAGTTGTGGCAACTACAGAGGGATAAAGCTGATGAGCCAATTAAGTTATGGGAAAGAATAGTGGAAGCTAGATTAAGGGCAGAGGTCAGCATTTGTGAACAACAGTTTGGTTTCATGCCAAGAAAGAGCACCACAGATGCAATGTTTGCTTTAAGAAAGTTAATAGAGAAGTACAGAGAAGGTCAGAGGGAACTGCATTGTGCCTTTGTGGATTTCGAAAAAGCATATGACAGGGTGCCAAGAGAAGAACTGTGGTATTGCATGAGGAAGTCTGGAGTGGCCGAGAAGTATGTTAGAGTGGTGCAGGACATGTATGAGAGATGTAAGACAGTGGTGAGGTGTGCTGTCGGTGTGACAGAAGAGTTCAAGGTGGAGGTGGGACTGCATCAAGGGTCAGCTCTGAGCCCCTTCTTGTTTGTGATGGTGATGGACAGGCTGACAGACGAGGTTAGACAAGAATCTCCATGGACTATGATGTTTGCAGATAACATTGTGATCTGTAGTGAGAGCAGAGAACAAGTGCAGGAAAATCTAGAGAGGTGGAGGTATGCCCTGGAAAGGAGAGGAATGAAGGTTAGCCTCAGTAAATCAGAATACATGTGTGTGAATTAGAAGGACCCAAGAGGAACGGTGAGGTTACCGGGGCAGAGATGAAGAAGGTGGAGGATTTTAAGTACTGAGGCTCAACAATCCAGAGCAATGAAGAGTGTGGAAAAGAGGTGAAGAAGCGTGTGCAGGCAGGTTGGAATGGTTGGAGAAAAGTGTCCGGTGTGATGTGTGATAGGAGGGTATCGGCAAGAATGAAAGGAAAAGTGTACAAGATGGTGATGAGGCCAGCGATGTTGTATGGTTTAGAAACAGTGGCCCTGGGGAAAAGACAGGAGGCAGAGCTGGAGGTAGCAGAGATGAAAATGTTGAGGTTCTCTTTGGGAGTAACGAGGATGGATTGGATCAGAAATGAGTACATCAGAGGGACAGCACATGTTAGATGTTTTGGACAAAGTCAGAGAGGCTAGATTGAGATGGTTTGGACATGTACAGAGGAGGGATAGTGAGTATATTGGTAGTAGGATGCTGAGGTTGGAACTACCAGGCAGAAGGCCTAGAGGAAGACCAAAGAGACGATTCCTGGTTGTGGTGAAGGAAGACATGAAGGTCGTTGGTGTAAGAGAAGAAGATGCAGAGGATAGGGTGCGATGGAGGCAGATGATTTGCCGTGGCGACCCCTGAAGGGAAAAGCCGAAAGGAAAAGAAGAAGATTAATAACCTGAAGTGTAAATACAGTCATTTAACAGGTTTGTGAGATGATTTGTGTCGAACTCTGGCATGACTTCCTTCTGTGGATCCTCGTTCACATAACGTTCATCACCTCAATCAGAGATAAAAACACTAAACAGCTGAAATGCATCTGGAGTGAAAGTCAGGATTCGGAAGATGATATACACATCAATCAGGTCCAGATCTCCTAATTACGAGCTCCTGGATGAGGGAAATGAAATGGCGATGTTTTTTCCAGCGTAACCTCTTAGCTTCACTACTTTTAGCTACACCAAGTCACTTGATTAAAAGCCAATCAGCAGCCATCAGTCTTGTCACTTCAAACAAAAGATTATTACTCTGATCCACCCACCTCATTAATCTCCCAGCGAGTGGGCGACCACGTGGGGGACACGATGGACAGGAACAAATCACGGGGTGGAATCGTGGAACGATGAAACCCTCCTCGGATTTCCATTCGGACTGAACTGGAGCTTTATCTAATAAACAATGAACCACATTTAAAAACAATGTCTGGAATGTTTTCACGAGGTTACTGTACCTTATTAACATGGGGCACGTTTCATCTAAAGCAGGGGTCCCCAACCTTTTTATCACCGCTGACCAGCTTGACAATTTTACTGTGTGTGGGGGTTGCGGTATCAGATTGTTTATATTGTAAATATAATTTATTTATATAAATTATTATTATTATTTCCCAGTGGGCAGTGGTGGTCTAGTGGTATAGGACGCTGGATTGCTGATCCAAAGGTTGGGGGTTCGAGTCCCACTCTCCACAAGGTTGTCACTGTCCACCCCAGTGCAGCTAACTGGGTTATCAAAGGCGGGCCATGTCTGTCACTGTCTATGGTGAGAGGTTGATGTAAAAGAACCATTGCTGACTTTCGTAAAGAGGAGCTGCAAAGTCGTCAGCGTGTTTCTGTCCCTTGCTAAAAGGGTTGTGACAGGAAGGACAGCCGACGTAAAAACCTCTGCCAAATCAAATGTGCGAATCAGATGATTCACTGTGGCGACTCCCGAGTAAAAGGGAAAAAGCCGAAAGGAAGACATTATTATTATTTCCCAGTGCAGCTAACTGGGTGATCAAAGGCAAGCCATGTTTCTCACTGTATCTGGTAAAAGAACCATTGCTGACTTTTGTAAAAGGGTAGCTGCATAGCCGTCAGCGTGTTTTTGTCGCTTGCTAAAAGGGTTGTGTCAAGAACGACATCCGACGTAAAAAAAACCCCATTCCAAATCAAACGTGCGAATCAGATGATTCGCTGTGGCGACCCCTGAGAAAAAGGGAAAAAGCCGAAAGAAAAGAAGAAGAAATTATTATTATTATTATTTTTTGTTATTATTATTATTATTATTATTATTAATAATAATAATAATAATAATAATAATAATAATAATGATAATAAGCCCACCATGAATGTTACTTTTCAACAGCTGAAATAAAGTTGGTTGGGAAGTACAGCTTGAACTTTTCTTAACCCCCCCCAAAAAAAAAAAAAAAAAGCACAGGTGATGGTGCACCAGCGGGAAGAATGAAGGCTCGGACTCAAAATCCCCGCTATTGTTTGAAACATGTCCAACTGGCCTGTGTTCATGTGCTGTCCCCTTGTGGGTTACATTTTAGCACTCAAATGACCGAAATGTAACCGAGAGAATCCGGCCATTTTTCAAAATAAAAATTTTTTCAAAAATAAAGATTGTTCAGACTCAGATTATAAATAAAACGGAAATAATGAATTATTTCTTCTGCGGGCCGGTACTAATTGAGCGGTGGTTGGGAAGCCCTAATCTAAAGCCACTTACAGGTGGGCGAATACCTTGTAGAGGTTCGCAGTGCTCTGTAAGGACATCCCAATATTGTTACAGGATGAGTTCATTATAAACATCACATCACAGCAATCCAGTGGAAATGAAGCGCTGAAGGAGGATTACTGCAATTTGTAATGCAATTAATGTCCAGCACAAACTTAGCATCATGGGAAATTTCAGGAAGATAAAAATTAACGTATATTCAGTCGAATCCATACAGCAAGTGATAAGAGATCACATGATGTCAATAATCATTGACAAAATGAGCGATGAGAAAAGACCCCACTTCCCTGTGACAGGTGGCGTAGTGGTTATGGTGCTGCACTCATGATCGGGAGGTTGTGTGTTTGAATCCTGGTTAGACCCCCTGGGCAAGGTCTTAACCACAACTGTGCCTCTGTTCACTCAGCAGTATAAATGGGTCCAGTAAAATATACTGGGAAGGTAACCTGCGATGGACCAGCGTCCCATCCAGGGGGGAGTTGAGCTCCTGGTTGATCCACGCTATGGAAACCGGGGATAAGCACCGGCCTGATGAGAAATGAGAATCGGGTGTAAAAAGCTGGAAAGACTTTACCTTTAGGGTCGCAGGGAGGCTGGCGGAGATCTCACCTGACTCTGGGCAAGCGCAGAGTACACCCAGGACAGCTCACCGGGCCATCGCAGGGTAGAAACTGGCTGACAGCGATGCGGTGACTCTTATCGAACGTCAGTAATGGTTAGGATGGAGTTCAGTTGAGCAGAATTTTCATGTGATGCAATTTAAGCGATG
>CM045734.1:60943563-60948563 GCA_024760905.1 Plotosus lineatus
CCCGCGACCCGACCCTGGACTAAGCGGAAGAAGATGATGATGATGATGATGATGATGGCTGATTTAAGCTGGTGCGGTGGACTTTCCAGAAATTATTTATTTTCTGTTTTAGACTTGGTATTTTCTGTGCAGCTAACTGGGTTATCAAAGGCGGGCCATGTCTGTCACTGTCTATGGTGAGAGGTTGATGTAAAAGAACCATTGCTGACTTTCGTAAAGAGGAGCTGAAAAGCCGTCAGCGTGTTTCTCTCCCTTGCTAAAAGGGTTGTGACAGGAAGGGCATCCGACGTAAAAACCTCTGCCAAATCAAACGTGCAAATCAGATGATTCGCTGTGGCGACTCCCAAGAAAGAGAAAAATCCAAAAGGAAAAGAAGAAGAAGAC
The DNA here is from genome assembly GCA_024760905.1 of Plotosus lineatus. Classification (NCBI taxonomy): domain Eukaryota; kingdom Metazoa; phylum Chordata; class Actinopteri; order Siluriformes; family Plotosidae; genus Plotosus; species Plotosus lineatus. The sequence goes on from CM045734.1 coordinate 60,943,948, forward strand.
TTGGTATTTTCCTAGTGACTGGGAACTGTTGAGTTAGCAATGGTTCTATTGGTTAAACTCAGTCACATGGTAAAATACTTACAGTACGTATCTAAATTGGAATCATTTTTTTTGGAAACTATCGAGTAAAGCAGGCTAGCCTGTATTACTTTGTTTTTAGGTACGCTAGCATTGCACGCTCGCATTAGGATATGCTTACTAACCATAGAGTTAATAAATTTGCAAAACAACAGACTAAAATTGAGTAACGTACCATCATCATTACAGTAACTTAAAATTAAATAAATAATGCTAGCATAGGCGATGATTAGCTGCTGTCATGGAAAAAAAAAATAATCTCAGCAAGTCTTAGCATGTCTGCCTCACAGTATGGAAGTTCTGGGTTCAAAACCCATTTCTATGTGTGTGTGTGTGTGTGTAGTTTTCATATTATATGGGTTTCCTCAAGCTATTCTGGTTTTCTCCCACAATACAAAGACATGCGCGTCAAACTAACTGGATGTTCCAAATTGCCCCTATGTGTGAGCGTGAATGGTTTTGTGTGTTTATGCCCTGAAATGGTGTGCTTATCTGTTCTGGGTGTACCCTGCCTTCCTCAGGAGTCGACTGAAATAGGCTCCAGCAGTGGAAGAATGAAGCGGTTTGGATAAATGGAAGAATGCTGAAGCGTTGTGGCTAGTGTAAGAGTAAGCTTCGAATCAAAGATATAAACTCCAGCATCTGGAGGGAACAGGTTCCTGTATCGTCCTTCTAGCGCCTCCTTTGTTTTCTTCTGCCTCTATAACTTTTGTGAGGTTTGAACCCCAAAGAAAACCATGTTAACTTCAGCACTCAGCACGCTCAGCTCTTCCCTGTTATTAAACTTGGCTCGGTGTCTGCAGACGTCTGTTAGAACGCTGTTACGTCTCTTTGTATTCAACACTGGTGATGAGAACCACTCGTAAAGTTATTAGGAGCTATCACTGACCTTGACTTTTATTAGATTGGTATTTATGGACCATCTTAACTAAATTTTCCTTCTTTTTTTTTCTCATGCTGTGTACTAAGCATTTCAGGAACGTCTTCCAAAACCACCCCCTCAACACCAGCACCCGACCCCTCCCTTCATCAGTCTATTAAACTCTGTCCTGGACTCCTGCCACCAGCACATCATTTATCTCAGGGCCGGCCAAGAAGAATTATTGTTGTGTAAATCTCCAAGCCTTTTAGGAGATCAAAGTTCCAAGACATAAATCACATTAGTCCACAAATCCAACACACACACACACACACACACACACACACACACACACACACACACACACACACACATGTGAGGGAGATTCTTGGGTAATCCTTCTCCTTTTTTCCAGCCCTAAACCCTCACCTGTTCTTTTCCCTTTTTGACTTTTCCAGACTGTTCCATTGGACACAGTGCTGTCCTCATCGCCTTGTTATTCTCAATTCAGGGGTCCATTTCTGCTTTAAATCTTTAGATGAAATAAATTATTCATACAAACAAAAAAGCAGCTGATTTCCCAATTTCGTTCCTCTGATTTAACCCTGGGAGACTGTTGTACCAGTTAGTATGTCCTATTTTCAGTAAGAAGGTTCTGGGTTTGAGTCCCAGGCTTAGCGGGGTTGTTTGTGTGTGGAGTTTGCATATTTTCCCCCCTGTGTTTCCATGGGTTTCCTCCTGGTACTCTGGTTTCCTCCCACAGTCCAAAGACACGCACATTAAGCTAATCGGCAGTTCCATATTGCCCCGAGTGTAAGCACATTAGACCTCTTTAAATTTGACCTTTTTCACCAAACATATGCAAACTGATATTATTCCCATTCTCCAAGGTCTAAATTAAATAAATATACCAGTTATTTTGATCTTAGACCTTCACTATGCCTGCCTCAAGATCCATGTAGTTTTATTGTTGACGTTTTTTTTCAAAAACGCTGCAAAATTCGGGATATTATGTCCTTGTTTTCATTGTAGCTATCCTATTTCGTCTTGTAGTGGAGGCTGATATAATAAAGTCATCAAGATCTGCACCTCCTGCATTCAACATTGCAGACACCATGACTGTAGTCTGGATGTTAGAGAGTGACAACCAATCTGCAGCACTACAAATCTCTTCACTGCTCATAACTGACCGTGCAAAGTGTAAGTTTATTGCACTTTCTTTTGATGAATGGCCCGGTGTTGTCTCAGTTGTCTCTGAACCCTCACTAGTATCAGTGCCTTGACTGTTCTCTAGGCCTTCATCACTTGAAATTTCCCCAACGTCTGTTGCTGCAGCAGCCACTGATGATAACATTCTCTCTTCTCTTTCTTCTCAGAAGCTTTTTTTCTCTAGACTTCTTCTCAAACACCTTTTCATGACCTGACATGTGTGCCAGGCGAGCGGTCTGCTGGTCCAAGTAGGAATTGACATCCTCTTCCTTGGCCTCCTTTGCGAGCAGCCTGTTGCTTCTTATTTCCTCCACAGCATCTTTTGATCCAATATCAAATAACTTGGCTAAGTCATTCAGAAGGTCAGTTCGTTTCTCAGCCTCTGGTTTGTTGACTCTTTCCTTGTTTTTGACAATTTTCCTGTAATTTTCATGGAGGATCATGAAGTGGTTGACTGTATTTGGTCTAGTTAGAGTTTTAATCCTTGCCATATTCCAAAATGGCAAAACAACATCCACTGTATCGTACGCTAGAGACCAATTGTCACTGTTGGGATTCTCATTCCTCAAATGCAGGAGATACTGGAAAACCTGGCGATTAGTATCAAGTTGAGAACCATTGATGCTGGAGTTGGGTTGCCCAATGATTTACACAGGTGTTCATGTGTTTACTACCGTTTGCAAGGAAATTCTACTCGCTTTCATTTGGTACCACTTTCAATGCTATAGCATCAACCTCTGTGAAACTACAATGACAACAAGGACATAATATCCTTAATTTTGCAGCGTTTTTGAAAAATGTCAACAATAAAACTGCATGGCTCTTGAGGCAGGCATAGTGAAGGTCTAAGATAAAAAATAACTGGTATATTTATTTAATTTAGACCTTGGAGAATGGGAATAATATCAGTTTGTATATGTTTGGTGAAAAATGTCAAATTTGAAGCGGTCTAAAGCACATCCACTTCACAACAAGACTGCCAGGATCAGTTTGAACCTATGTGCAGTTTGCATGTTCTCCCAGTGGGTGTCCTCCCTGTGGGTTTCCTCCCTGTGAGTTTCCTCCCTGGGGGTTTCCTCTCAGTAGGTTTCCCACTGTCCAAAAACATGGGCATTTGGCGAATTGGTTGGTTCAAATTGACCCTAGGTGCGAGTGGAAATGTAAATATTTGAGTGTGTGTTCTCCTTCTGATCGGCTGAGACCTGTTCAGGGTGTACCCCACGCCTTTACTCTGAGTGGGCCATGATCTTCTCCACCTTTCCCATAACACTCGTGGGATTAAGTCTTTCAGTCAGTGGATGGATATATTGGATGCATGGACATACATTTTGCAATACTATAAAACACCCATTCATTCATTCATTATCTGAACTGCTTAATCCTAATTAGGGTCGTGGGGAGGCTGGCATCCATCTCAGCTAACTCTGGGTGAGGGCAGAGCACACCCTAGACAGCTTGCCAGGCCATCACAGGGCAGAAACACGCTGATGGCTATGCAGTCTACTCTTTACAAAAGTCAATGATTGCTTTTTTTACATGAACCTCCACCACAGACAGTGAGAGACATGGCTGGCCTTTGATAACCCAGTTAGTACACTGGGAGGAAGGTGACATCCCATTGAGAGTGAGGCTTGAACCCCAAACCTTGAGATCAGTGATCCAGCACCTTTATCACCAGCCCACCACTGCTCCTCTATAAAACACTAAATATCAAAATGTGGTGTATGTGTCCACATTCACGCCTTTGCTGTGCAGTTCCCAACTAAGAGCTGGTGCTATCAAATACCTTCAGGAGTCACATAATTAGTTAAATAAGGTCAATCTGCATGTAATCTAAGTGTCGCTTAATCCTAGTACAACTTTTCTGAAAGGTCACAGAGTCTGCAACAGCACTAAGCACCATCAAGCAAGTGACACCATGAATACCGAGGAACTGTCCAAACACATCAGGGACACAGTTGTACAGATCAGGGTTAGATTGTAAAATTTATTTGAAAGCTTGAAAGTCCCACAAAACACAATTACATCCATCATTACAAAATGAAAAGAATAACCACCAAAATTTAGAGGCTTGGCAAGAAGGACATTAATCAGCAGGCTAACAAACCAAATGTAACGTTGGAGGAACTGGAAGGCTCCACAGTGGAGATCAGTGGAGATTAGTGTATCAGTCTGCACACATCAGAGCCAGGATTTACAGCTGAGTGACTGAATAAAAGCTGTAGCTTACAGAAAAAATAAAAAAAAGCAGGATTAGAGATTACTAAAAAGCCTGTGGGGGGGGGGGGGTCTCCCAAAATAGAGAGAAGACCTTTGGTCATATAAAACCAAAATGTAAACATTTTTTGGCATTCAAGGAACACACTATGTCTATCACAAACCTAAAACCCCTCATCACCCCAAGAACACTGGCCCCACATTGAAGCATGGTGCTGGCAGTGCCATGCTGTGGGGATGTTTTAGCAGGGAG
>CM045734.1:60953563-61003563 GCA_024760905.1 Plotosus lineatus
CTGCACTGTTCAGAGCATTATTACAGACTTCTCTAACTATACAGAGGTACCGTGACTTATAATTGTCTTTTATAACGAATTTCCCATGATACGAGCTTCGATCCCACTCAAAATTTGCCCCATCCAACCAGTAAAATTTTGATTTATGAGCTTTGCTAGAGATGTGTTTTCTGGGCTGATTAGCCTCGTATTCTTCCACATGTATTCCTCTGTGCTCCGAGAATGCCTTGTGCAGTGCTTCTCATTATTTTCTGTGATGCCCCCTATAGGAAGCCCCCCCCCCAGCGCCCTGTGCGTGACTAGAAATAGTGGTTACTGCACTTCATATTGTTTGCTCAGTGCTTTTTCCCCACACCACAGGGGACAGAGTGCGAGCGCCACTGCCACCAACTGTAGAGGATGCGCAATTACACTTAATTCTAGTACAGTATGGTAAAAAAAAACCATGTTCCCCAGGGTCAGACCCCCCTACTATTTGAGAAGCAGTGGCCTTGTGGGAGCTCACCATGAGCCGTTCCTTGCTGGCATTCGTAGCGTGCACATGCACAAATTCTCCTCCCCTTCCTCCTCTGTTATGAACCACCTCATGCTTACCCACGTGACATCTTTGCGCTCACATAACATCTTTGTTGCAGTCGATTAACGGAAGGGTTAGTTGACTTATTGTTTATTCTTGTTTTATTATTATTTATTATTAATTATTATCAAAATAAATGAGTAAATAATGTAAATGAGTAAATAATTATCAAAATAAATGAGAAAATAATGCAGCCATGAGGTGGGAGGGGCACTAACCAGTGTCTCTCACCCTCATGCCGGTCCCAAGCCCGGAGAAATGCAGAGGGTTGTGTCAGGAAGGGCATCCGACGTAAATCCAATGCCAAACATTTATGATGCAAATCAGAAGTATTACCCCCATACCGGATCGGTCGAGGCCCGGGTTAACAACGACCACCATCAGTGCTGTCAATCAACAGGGTGCTGATGGAAATTGGACTACTGTTGGTCGAAGACGTCGAAGAAAAAGAGGTGGGAGGCGTGTCCGTAGGCAGAGAGAGAAGAGGAAAGGCATGAGTCTAGGACTGAGAGTGGGGACTTTGAATGTTGGAACTATGCAAAGAAAAGGTAGAGAGCTGGCTGACATGATGCAGAGGAGGAAGGTGGACATACTGTGTGTTCAAGAGACCAGGTGGAAAGGTAGCAAAGCTAAAAGCTTAGGAGCAGGGTTTAAGCTGTTTTATCACGGTGTGGATGGGAAGAGAAATGGAGTAGGAGTCATCTTGAAGGAGGAGTTTGTCAGGAATGTTCTAAAAGTGAAAAGAGTGTCAGACAGAGTGATGAGTCTCAAGTTAGAAATTGAAGGTGTAATGCTCAATGTTGTTAGTGCTTATGCCCCACAGGCAGGATGTGAGCTAGAAGAGAAGGAGAGATTCTGGAGTGACTTAGATGAAGTGATGCAGAGTACCGCCAGAGGTGAAAGAGTGGTCATTGGTGCAGACTTCAATGGACATGTTGGTGCAGGCAACAGAGGGGACGAGGAAGTGATGGGCAGGTTTGGTATCCAGGACAGGAACGCAGAAGGACAGATGTTGATCGATTTTGCAAAAAGGATGGAAATGGCTGTGGTGAATACTTTCTTTGAGAAGAAACAGGAGCATAGGGTGACTTATAAAAGCGGAGGTAGGAGCACACAGGTAGACTACATCTTGTGTAGGCGATGTAATTTGAAGGAAGTCAGTGACTGCAAAGTGGGTGAGAGTGTTGCCAAACAGCAGAGGATGGTGGTGTGCAGGATGACTCTGATGGTGAGAAAGGTGAAAAAGGCAAAGGTAGAGCAGAAGACAAAGTGGTGGAAGCTGAAAAAGGAAGAGTGTCGTGTTGTCTTCAAGGAGGAGTTGAAACAGGCTTTGGGTGGCCAGGAAGTGCTTCCAAATGACTGGACAACCACAGCAAATGTGATCAGGGACACAGGTAGGAGAGTACTTGGTGTGTCCTCTGGAAGGAAAGTAGATAAGGAGACTTGGTGGTGGAATGAGGAAGTGCAGGAGTGTGTACAAAGGAAGAGGTTAGCTAAGAAGAAGTGGGACATTGAGAGGACTGAAGAGAGTAAACAGGAGTACAGGGAGACACAGCGTAAGGTGAAAGTAGCAGTGGCTAAGGCCAAACAGAGGGCGTATGATGACTTGTATGATAGGTTGGATAGTAAAGAGGGAGAAAATGATCTATACAGGTTGGCACAGCAGAGAAATAGAGATGGGAAGGACGTGCAGCAAGTTAGATTGATAAAGGACAGAGAGGGAAATGTATTGACTGATGACAGAAGTGTGCTGGGAAGATGGGAATAGTACTTTGAGCTGATGAATGAGGAAAATGAGAGAGAAAAAAGAGTAGAGAGGTGACCATTGAGGAGCAGGATGTAGCAAAGATCAGTAAGGGTGAAGTGAGGAGGGCATTGAAGAGGATGAAGAATGGAAAAGCAGTTGGTCCTGTTGATATACCTGTGGAGGTATGGAAATGTCTAGGAGAGGTTGCAGTAGATTTTCTGACAAGAACATTCAACAAGGTACTAGAGAGTGAGCAGATGCCGGAGGAGTGGAGGAGAAGTGTGCTGGTGCCCATTTTTAAGAACAAGGGAGACGTGCAGAGTTGTGGCAACTACAGAGGGATAAAGTTGATGAGCCATACGATGAAGTTATGGGAAAGAATAGTGGAAGCTAGACTAAGGGCAGAGGTCAGCATTTGTGAACAACAGTTTGGTTTCATGCCAAGAAAGATCACCACAGATGCAATGTTTGCCTTGAGGATGTTAATAGAGAAGTACAGAGAAGGTCAGAAAGAGCTGCATTGTGCCTTTGTGGATCTGGAAAAAGCATATGACAGGGTGCCAAGAGAAGAACTGTGGTATTGCATGAGGAAGTCTGGAGTGGCAGAGAAGTATGTTAGAGTGGTGCAGGACATGTATGAGAGATGTAAGACAGTGGTGAGGTGTGCTGTCGGTGTGACCGATTTAATTCAAGGTGGAGGTGGGACTGCATCAAGGGTCAGCTCTGAGCCCCTTCTTGTTTGCTATGGTGATGGACAGGCTGACAGACGAGGTGAGACAAGAATCTCCATGGACTATGATGTTTGCAGATGACATCGTGATCTGCAGTGAGAGCAGAGAACAAGTGCAGGAAAATCTAGAGAGGTGGAGGTATGCCCTGGAAAGGAGAGGAATGAAGGTTAGCCTCAGAAAATCAGAATACATGTGTGTGAATGAGAAGGACCCAGGAGGAACAGTGATGTTACAGGGAGCAGAGATAACCAAGGTTGAGGATTTTAAGTACTTAGGCTCAACAATCCAGAGCAATGGAGAGTGTGGAAAAGAGGTGAAGAAACGTGTACAGGCAGGCTGGAATGGTTGGAGAAAAGTGTCCGGTGTGATGTGCGATAGGAGAGTGTCAGCAAGAATGAAAGGAAAAGTGTACAAGACGGTGGTGAGGCCAGCAATGTTGTATGGCTTAGAAACAGTGGCGCTGAGGAAAAGGCAGGAGGCAGAGCTGGAGGTAGCGGAGATGAAAATGTTGAGGTCCTCTCTGGGAGTAACGAGGATGGATAGGATCAGAAATGAGTATATCAGAGGGACAGCCCACGTAAGATGTTTTGGAGACAAAGTCAGAGAGGCTAGATTGAGATGGTTTGGACATGTACAGAGGAGGGATAGTGAGTATATTGGCAGTAGGATGCTGAGGTTGGAACTACCAGGCAGAAGGCCTCGAGGAAGACCAAAGAAGAGATTTATGGATGTGGTGAAGGAAGACATGAAGGTCGTTGGAGTCAGAAAAGAAGATGTGGAGGACAGGGTGAGGTCGAGGCGGATGATTTGCTGTGGCGACCCCTGAAGGGAGCAGCCGAAAGTAAAAGAAGAAGAATTATTATCAATGTTAATGTACATGTATTATTATTATTATTAAATATTTATTGTTTTTACATATTGTTTTGTTTTTATCTTTAATATATTAGGTCAGATATACTAGTCCTTCTCAAAAAATTAGCATATTGTGATAAAGTTCATTATTTTCTGGAATGTACTGATAAAAATTTAACTTTCATATATTTTAGATTCATTGCACACCAACTGAAATATTTCAGATCTTTTATTGTTTTAATACTGATGATTTTGGCATACAGCTCATGAAAACCCAAAATTCCTATCTCAAAAAATTTGCATATTTCCTCCGATCAATAAAAAAAGTGGTTTTAACACAAAAAAAGGTCAAACTTCAAATAATTATTTTCAATTATGCACTCAATACTTGGCTGGGAATCCTTTTGCAGAAATGACTGCTTCAATGCGGCGTGGCATGGAGGCAATCAGCCTGTGGCACTGCTGAGGTGTTATGGAGGCCCAGCGGCCTTAAGCTCATCCACAGTGTTGGGTCTGGTGTGTCTCAACTTTCTCTTCACAATATCCCACAGATTCTCTATGGGGTTCAGGTCAGGCGAGTTGGCAGACCAATTGAGCACAGTAATTCCATGGTCAGTAAACCATTTAGCAGTGGTTTTGGCACTGTGAGCAGGTACCAGGTCGTGCTGAAAAATGAAAATCTTCATCTCCATAAAGCTTTTGTGCAGATGGAAGCATGAAGTGCTCCAAAATCTCCTGATAGCTAGCTGCATTGACCCTGCCCTTGATAAAACACAGTAGACCAACACCAGCAGCTGACATGGCACCCCAGACCATCACTGACTGTGGGTACTTGACACTGGACTTCAGGCATTTTGGCATTTCCTTCTCCCCAGTCCTAATCTCCTTCTCCCCAGTCCCAATTTTTGAGAAGGACTAGTATATATATATATATATATATATATATATATATATATATATATATACACACACACACAGTCGGCCCTCTACAAATTAATCTGTTCTGGTGCCTTTTTCGTAACCTGGAGTTTTTGTAAGTTGAGGCGGATTTTACATGTAAAACGCGTGATTCGTTCCAAGGCTCCCAAGACTACCCCATCAACCCTTTAAAAATGATAAAAATACACCAATTTTGTATGAAATATGCATAAAATATGTATAAAATATGTGTTCAAAGTAAAATAAAATTATTTACCTTTTTTAAGTCTCGCAAACCACCCATGCGACACTTTAAAGTCCAGGGGTTGCTGGTCTGAAGAACCCTCACCCCCACCCTCCTTCACAAGGTCCTTAAATATGGCGGTTGCTTTTTTTCCGAAATAATCGCCTTCGTCACTGTATCTCCGCTTTTAAGGTCTCCTTCTGCTTCAATATCGTCTCGATTGTAGAGGGGTTTCGGCCATACTCCTTTGCGATTTCGCTCAACCGGATCCCACTTTTGTAATTTTTTATAATCTCCTGCTTCACTTCCATTGATAACCGCGTCTTCTTTTTGGTGTCACCAGGAATCACTTTCTTGGGGTCCATAATGGATAAGGAAATATAATGCTGCAATGATCATTCTCAAAAAAACTCACGAGCCAACAGTCCTGTTCAACTCTCCTTCACGAGCAAACAGGAAATGACAAACAGGAAGTATGGGTACAGGAATGGGTACAGTTCAGCTCCCTCCTGGCCAATGGGAGGCCAGCGGGGCGGGATGTTGGGAAACAGCCAATGAGAGAGAGAGCAACTCACGCATTGTTAGAATGGTGCGTTTGAATTTTTGAATGGCGTATTTGGGGCTTTCATAAAAAGAGGTTGTTTTAGTAAAAAGAGGACGAAAATTTAGGAAAATGTTTTTCGTAACCTGGATTTTTCGTATTCAGAGGTTCTTGTAAATAGAGGGCCCTCTATTTACGAAATTAATCCGTTCCAGAGCCTTTTTCGTAACCTGGAGGTTTCGTAAGTAGAGGCGCATTTTACATGTAAAATGCTTGATTCGTTCCAAGGCTCCCAAGACTACCCCATAATCCCTTTAGAAATGATAAAAGTACACAAATTTTGTATGAAATATGTGTTAAAAGTAAAAGAAAATTCTTTATTAAACCATTTAAACATTTTATTAACATATTAAACCATTTTATTAACATATTTATTAATTAAACCATAATTTTATGAACCAATTTTTTATTAACCAAACCAAACAATATTAAACATGAAACATTTTTATTAACCAATTTTTTATTAACCAAACCAAATAGTATTAAACATTATTAAACATTTATGACACGCTCCGCCAAGTGCGGGCGGCATCGCGGCCGACACTGAAGGTTTTGGGGCGAAACGTGGCTTGTCGGGACTTCCGATCTGTCAAGCAGTCAAGTGCGCTTTGAACACTTGTTTAGTACTCAACATTAACTCGTTTGCTTGAGGGATCGGAGGTCAGGATGAGCCGTGCTCCGTATTGGGGGTTCCAGTGTCAGTTGCGATGCTGCCCACACCCAGCGCGCTCCGTGGCATGCTCCGCCGCAGCCGATGCCAGAGCTTTTGAGATGGGCCGCGGCTTGTCCGGATCTCCGATCTATCAAGCAGGCAAGTGCGCTTTGAACACTTGTTTAGTACTCAACATTCACCTGTTTGCTTGAGGGATCGCAGGTTCAGATTAGCCGTGTTTTGCCCACATTTGGCGGAACACGCCACATTTATTAAACATTTACTGAATTAAACAACTTAAAAAAACTAAAAATAAGCTGCAATGAGCACTCTCGAAACTCACGAACCAACAGTACAGCTCTCCTTTACGCATGTGACAAACATTCAGCTCCCTCCTGGCCAATGGGAGGCCAGTGGGAGGCCAGCGGGGCAGGATGTTGGGAGACAGCCAATGAGGAGTATTACGAGCATGTACATATTTGTGTGCATGTAAATATAAAAACACATGGTGTGACTCAGCTGTTTGAGTCTGGAATTTTCCATGAGGGGACCTAGTTGCGCCCTGGTGGTGGATCAAGTGATTGTGGAATTTTCCAGAACGTGGCTCTTTGGGTGGATCACGGATCAACTCATTGAAGGTGAACCATGGAACGCGCATTATCCAAGTTTTGTTGTTCGAGACGAAGTCCATCATCCACGTCCACACACAGCCCACACGTGGATGGTCATCATTTGTTTTGTCTGACACGAGGGATGGCAAGCCTTTCCCCGCCAGCACATGCACCATCTCTAAATTTACCCTGCTGCGGGTGCTTGGTGACTATGGGACCTTTGGTTAATTTGTATGTGGTTTAGCTTTAAGTTGTAAGTTATGAACTTTGTCTTATTTTGTTCATATTATTAAAGTATATATATAGTTTATGTCGTGGTCTGTCGAGCTTTGCTGGTTTCATGGGGCAATTTCAATCCATAACAAAGAGCAACTCGTGCATTGTTGAATGTTTGAATGGCGCGTTTTAATGTTTGAATGGTGCATTTGAATTTTTGAATGTCGCGTTTGACGCTTTTCGTAAGAAGAAGTTGTTTCATATACAGAGGATGAAATTTTAGGAAACTGTTTTTCATAACCTGGATTTTTCGTATTCAGATGTTTTCGTAAGTAGAGGGCCAACTGTATGCCAAAGGAATGGAGGAGAAGTGTGCTGGTGCCCATTTTTAAGAACAAGGGAGATGTGCAAAGTTGTGGCAACTACAGAGGGATAAAGCTGATGAGCCATATGATGAAGTTATGGGAACGAATAGTGGAAGCTAGACTCAGGGCAGAGGTCAGCATTTGTGAACAACAATTTGGTTTCATGTCAAGAAAGAACACCACAGATGCAGTGTTTGCTTTGAGGATGTTAATAGAGAAGTACAGAGAAGGTCAGAAGGAGCTGCATTGTGCCTTTGTGTATCTGGAGAAAGCATGTGACAGGGTGCCGAGAGAGAAACTGTGGTATTGCATGAGGAAGTCTGGAGTGGCAGAGAAGTATGTTAGAGTGGAGGAGGATATGTATGAGAGATGTAAGACAGTGGTGAGGTGTGCTGTCGGTGTGATAGAAGAGTTCAAGGTGAAGGAGGGACTGCATCAAGGGTCAGCTCTGAGCCCCTTATTGTTTGCTATGGTGATGGACAGGCTGACAGACGAGGTTAGGCAAGAATCTCCATGGACTATGATGTTTGCAGATGACATTGTGATCTGTAGTGAGAGCAGAGAACAAGTGCAGGAAAATCTAGAGAGGTGGAGGTATGCCCTGGAAAGGAGAGGAATGAAGGTTAGCCTCAGTAAGACAGAATACATGTGTGTGAACGACAAGGACCCAAAAGGAACGGTGAGGTTAAAGGGAGCAGAGATGAGGAAGGTGGAGGATTTTAAGTACTTAGGCTCAACAGTCCAGAGCAATGGAGAAGAGCAGTTGAAAAGAAGTGAAGAAGCGTGTGCAGGCAGGTTGGAATGGTTGGAGAGAAGTATCCGGTGTGATGTGTGATAGGAAGGTATCGGCAAGAATTAAAGGAAAAGTGTACATGATGGTGTTGAGGCCAGTAATGTTGTAGGGTTTAGAAACAGTGGCCCTGGGGAAAAGACAGGAGGCAGAGCTGGAGGTAGCAGAGATGAAAATGTTGAGGTTCTCTTTGGGAGTAACGAAGATGGATAGGATCAGGAATTAGTACATCAGAGGGACAGCACATGTTAGATGTTTTGGAGACAAAGTCAGAGAGGCTAGATTGAGATTGTTTGGACATGTACAGAGGAGGGATAGGGAGTATATTGGTAGTAGGATGCTGAGGTTGGAACTACCAGGCAGAAGGCCTAGAGGAAGACCAAAGAAGAGATTTGTGGATATGGTGAAGGAAGACATGAAGGTCGTTGGAGTAAGAGTAGAAGATACAGAGGATAGGGTGAGATGGAGGCGAATGGTTTGCTGTGGCGACCCTTGAAGGGAAAAGCCGAAAGGAAAAGAAGAAGAAGAAGAAGAAGAAGAAGAAGAAGACGTGACACTTTCAGGACTGCTGGGATACTAGAAACATGGTGTGAGAGAAATGTTTATTAAAAGAGTTGTTGCCAAACAGCTTTAGGGGAAAATACACACCCACTGTTACAACTTTATCGATATCAACCTCTTTAAGGAACACATGCTTTTCATTTGTGAATTTTTCTAAACAATGAAAAATATATGAAAGGTATAACTCATGCTAGCTCTCACCAATGAACTAGTCTAGCATACACTCTTTTTAATTTATTATTCTCAGTGATGCAGATAAAAGTAACATGCACGTGATATCATAGATGGTAATGCGGAACATGAGGATTTGATTAAAGTCAGATGTCAGAAGTCAGACACTGATGTCATTACCTTCACCATGGACGTTACGTTTTGCCCGCTGTTTGTTTTGTGTTGTGTGTTTTGTTAGCACGTTTACGCAAGCAGTTCTGTGTGGATTTCCGTGATTTCTTCCAGGGAAGAAAGACAAGGAAGATTTTGGAGATGATCCGGATCGGATTCTGGACTCTGGAAGTTTTAAAGGATTCTTTAACACTGTGAGATTTTCAACTTTCTCGTTCACATGGAGGACTGTTTGGGCTTGAGAGGGGTTTGCGCTCTCAGGGGGCTGCTGCTTTTAAAGCTTATCTTGTAAATGAAATACAGCCCTTCCTTTATATTTACCACAGAGTGATGCTCGAATCGTACGTATTTTATATTTAGGTCAATTTTGAAGGAAATTGAAAAAAATAAAACTGGAATTTGTATATTTTCAGAAACAGTGAGTCAAATTCAAAATAAATTATCTCAGTCTTGGTAAAAAATTTTAAGCTGTGCAAAATCTGTTGTGAAATTAGAATGTATAGATATTAAAGAATTTTTTTTTAATTGATATACTGCATTAATCCAGTGATTCTCAATTATTTTCTGCCCCCCCCAGGAAGAGGAAAACATCCCCCCAATATAAATAGTGTTATTAGTCTAAAAATTGTTATAAGTAATTCTCTGCATAACACTGTATCCTTATGAGCATAATAAATCCTTATTATCATTATGGAATACAAAAAAACGAAGAAATATAGATCAACTTCAAACAAATTTTAACTTCATTAACAATTTTTAGTCTTTAAACAAAAAGATTTAAAGTGCATCAATTTGCCTGAAATAAAATAAAATCCTTATTTAAACTGTCAACATTTTTTGACCAACAATTTGAACTATTCAAGCCTGAAAAATCAAATTAAATAAAATCAATAAATATTAACAAATTAAAATTGATCAAATTCAAATTCAAATTATTATTATTATTATTATTATTATTATTATTATTATTATTGCCAAAATGATGAAGTCCAGATTAATGGCTATAATGAACACGTTTGCAGTGCACAGCTTTTCGAAGCCGGGTTTACAGCTCGATACTGAACTCTCAGCTCCTGCTCAATGCTGAACTGGGACCTGGACTTGTTTGCACAGCAGTGACGTCATCCAGCATGACAGAGACTGTGTGTGCTGCAGGTCGGATCAGTTCCTCTGCTGTGCTGTGGGCTTTTCTACACTGAGCAGTTTGGTACTCCACCTTATGTGATGCTAACAGAGCTCGCGGGTTTGCTGGAGGAGCATTCACAAAACCGGATGGTTGTTGACAATACTCGGCATGTTTTCCCTAAAAAAGCCTCACGCAGCTCATCACATGATCGGGGTGTGACGCCTGAAATTATTTGGGTTCATACTGTCCGCTGCCAATATTTTCATACAGAGTAAACATAGCGTTCTTTCCTCATTTCTCACCGCAGCACAGTGACGCCGAGCGCTACATCCGCTTCATCATACCTCCTCCACTTAACTTCCGGAAGACTTTCGTGTCTCTCACTGTCTCCATCTTTCTCCGCATCTCTAAAAATTTCCATGGTGGGTTTATTAACTTCATTTCTTATTTTACCTCTGAGCACATTCTGACAGTGAGGAAGCCACTGCCACCTGCTGTAGTGGATGTAGAATTACACTTTATCCTAGTACGGCAGTTTTCCTACTAGATCAGGAATCAAACCAGCAACCTTTCGGTCCCAAAGCTTCTTTTCTAACCACTCGACTACGGCTGAGACCACAGTGTGAACATAATGGAGTATTTTTTGTCCAAAACCGGTCGGAAAATTCTTCTTCTTCTTTTACTTTCAGCTGCTCCCTTCAGGGGTCGCCACAGCAAATCATCCGCCTCCACCTCACCCTGTCCTCCGCATCTTCTTTTCTGACTCCAACGACCTTCATGTCTTCCTTCACCACATCCATAAATCTCTTCTTCGGTCTTCCTCAAGACCTTCTGCCTGGTAGTTCCAACCTCAGCATCCTACTGCCAATATACTCACTATCCCTCCTCTGTACATGTCCAAACCATCTCAATCTAGCCTCTCTGACTTTGTCTCCAAAACATCTTATGTGGGCTGTCCCTCTGATATACTCATTTCTGATCCTATCCATCCTCGTTACTCCCAGGGAGAACCTCAACATTTTCATCTCCGCTACCTCCAGCTCTGCCTCCTGCCTTTTCCTCAGCCTTTTTCTAAGCCATACAACATCGCTGGCCTCACCACTATCTTGTACACTTTCCCCTTCATTCTTGCTGACACTCTCCTATCGCACATCACACCGGATACTTTTCTCCAACCATTCCAGCCTGCCTGCACACGCTCCATTGCTCTGGATTGTTGAGCCTTCTTCTTCTTTTCCTGTCGGCTTTTCCCTTCAGGGGTCGCCACAGCGAATCATCTGCCTCCATCTCACCCTATCCTTTGCATCTTCTTCTCTTACACCAACGACCTTCATGTCCTCCTTCACCACATCCATGAATCGTCTCTTTGGTCTTCCTCTAGGCCTTTTGATCCCTCTGATGTGCTCATTCCGAATCCTATCTATCCTCGTTACTCCCAAAGAGAACCTCAACATTTTCATCTCTGCTACCTCCAACTCTGCCTCCTGTCTTTTCCCCAGGGCCACTGTTTCTAACCCATACAACATCGTTGGCCTCAACAGCGTCTTGTACACTTTTCCGTTCATTCTTGCCAATACCCTCCTATCACACATCACACCGGACACTTTTCTCCAACCATTCCAACCTGCCTGCACACGCTTCTTGACCTCTTTTCCACACTCTCCATTGCTCTGGATTGTTGAGCCTAGGTACTTAAAATCCTCCACCTTCCTTATCTCTGCTCCCTGTAATCTCACCGTTCCTCTTTGTTCCTTGTCATTCATGCACATGTATTCTGTCTTACTGAGGCTAACCTTCATTCCCCTCCTTTCCAGGGCATACCTCCACCTCTCTAGATTTTCCTGCACTTGTTCTCTGCTCTCACTACAGATCACGATGTCATCTGCAAACATCATAGTCCATGGGGAATCTTGTCTAACGTCGTCTGTCAGCCTGTCCATCACCATAGCAAACAAGAAGGGGCTGAGAGCTGACCCTTGATGCAGTCCCACCTCCACCTTGAACTCTTGTGTCACACCGACAGTACACCTCACCACTGTCTTACATCTCTCATACATGTCCTAAACCACTCTAACATACTTCTCTGCCACTCCAGACTTCCTCATGCAATACCACAGTTCTTCTCTCGGCACCCTGTCATATGCTTTCTCCAGATCCACAAAGGCACAATGCAGCTCCCTCTGACCTTCTCTGTACTTCTCCATTAACATCCTCAAGGCAAACACTGCATCTGTGGTGCTCTTTCTTGGCATGAAACCAAACTGTTGTTCACAAATGCTGACTTCTGCCCTTAGTCTAGCTTCCACTATTCTTTCCCATAACTTCATCGTATGGCTCATCAACTTTATCCCTCTGTAGTTGCCACAACTCTGCACGTCTCCCTTGTTCTTAAAAATGGGCACCAGCACACTTCTCCTCCATTCCTCTGGCATCCTCTCACTCTCTAAGACCTTGTTAAATGTTCTTGTCAGAAAATCTACTGCTACCTCTCCTAGACACTTCCATACCTCCACCGGTATGTCATCCGGACCAACTGCCTTTCCATTCTTCATCCTCTTCAATGCCCTCCTCACTTCACACTTACTAATCTTTGCTACTTCCTGGTCCTCAACAGTCACCTCTTCTACTCTTTTTTCTCTCTCATTTTCCTCATTCATCAGCTCTTCAAAGTACTCTTTCCATCTTCCCAGCACACTTCTGTCATCAGTCAATACATTTCCCTCTCTGTCCTTTATCAATCTAACTTGCTGCACGTCCTTCCCATCTCTATTTCTCTGCTGTGCCAACCTGTATAAATCATTTTCTCCCTCCTTACTTTCCAACCGAGCATACAAGTCATCAAACGCGCTCTGTTTGGCCTTTGACACTGCTACCTTTGCCTTACGCTGTGTCTCCCTGTACTCCTGTTTACTCTCTTCGGTTTTCTCAATGTCCCACTTCTTCTTAGCTAATCTCTTCCTTTGTACACACTCCTGCACTTCCTCATTCCACCACCAAGTCTCCTTATCTACTTTCCTTCCAGATGACACACCAAGTAGTCCATGGAGATTCTTGTCTCACCTCGTCTGTCAGCCAGTCCATCACCATAGCAAACAAGAAGGGGCTCAGAGCTGACCCTTGATGCAGTCCCACCTCCACCTTGAATTCGTCGGTCACACCGACAGCACACCTCACCACTGTCTTACATCTCTCATACATGTCCTGCACCACTCTCATACATGTCCTGCACCACTCTAACATACTTCTCTGCCACTCCAGACTTCCTCATGCAATACCACAGTTCTTCTCTTGGCACCCTGTCATATGCTTTTTCCAGATCCACAAAGGCACAATGCAGCTCTTTCTGACCTTCTCTGTACTTCTCTATTAACATCCTCAAGGCAAACATTGCATCTGTTGTGCTCTTTCTTGGCATGAAACCAAACTGTTGTTCACAAATGCTGACCTCTGCCCTT
Source organism: Plotosus lineatus (assembly GCA_024760905.1). Taxonomy (NCBI): domain Eukaryota; kingdom Metazoa; phylum Chordata; class Actinopteri; order Siluriformes; family Plotosidae; genus Plotosus; species Plotosus lineatus. Next base: position 60,967,352 of record CM045734.1, read on the forward strand.
AGTCTAGCTTCCACTATTCTTTCCCATAACTTCATCGTATGGCTCATCAACTTTATCTCTCTGTAGTTGCTGCAACTCTGCACGTCTCCCTTGTTCTTAAAAATGGGCACCAGCACACTTCTCCTCCACTCCTCCGGCATCTGCTCACTCTCTAGTACCTTGTTGAATGTTCTTGTCAGAAAATCTACTGCTACCTCTCCTAGACACTTCCATACCTCCACAGGTATATCATCAGGACCAACTGCCTTTCCATTCTTCATCCTCTTCAATGCCCTTCTCACTTCACCCTTACTGATCTTTGCTACATCCTGCCCCTCAATGGTTACCTCTTCTACTCTTTTTTCTCTCTCATTTTCCTTATTCATCAGCTCTTCAAAGTACTCTTTCCATCTTCCCAGAACACTTCTGTCATTAGTCAATACAGTTCCCTCTCTGTCCTTTATCAATCTAACTTGCTGCACGTCCTTCCCATCTCTATTTCTCTGCTGTGCCAACCTGTATAGATCATTTTCTCCCGCTTTACTATCCAACCTATCATACAAGTCATCATACGCCCTCTGTTTGGCCTTAGCCACTGCTACTTTCGCCTTACGCTGTGTCTCCCTGTACTCCTGTTTACTCTCTTCGGTCCTCTCAATGTCCCACTTCTTCTTGGCTCACCTCTTCCTTTGTACACACTCCTGCACTTCCTCATTCCACCACCAAGTCTCCTTATCTACTTTCCTTCCAGAGGACACACCAAGTACTCTCCTACCTGTGTCCCTGATCACATTTGCTGTGGTTGTCCAGTCATTTGGAAGCACTTCCTGGCCACCCAAAGCCTGTTTCAACTCCTCCTTGAAGACAACACAACACTCTTCCTTTTTCAGCTTCCACCACTTCTCAGGTTTTGACCTTCAGGAAAACCACCACTCAAGATGGTCATCTCAGAACTCAGACAGGGTTCCACACCTCTTTTTGTCTTCACCATCTTGTTACAGTGTCTCATAAAAATCCTGCTCATGGTTTTGCTCTGGGTGTGGTCAGGAAACTTGGAAAGGACTTTGAAGTATTTTATAGATTTAAGACACTGAAGATACAGTTCTTACAAGAACATTAACACACAAAATGGTGTGTGTGTGTGTGTGTGTGTGTGTGTGTGTGTGTGTGTGTGTGTGTGTGTGTTCTCCGGATAGCCCTTACCTAAAAACAGTACACCAGTATTTGATCAAGAACTGTTCCTTGTTTTTCTTGATAAGGACAAACAGCTCCAGCACTAAAGCAGGTGTAGATTAGAACCATGAGGGTTCTGGAGGACTTCACGGCATTACAATCAGGGCTATTTACAGATATCCAAACTTGAAAATTACAATTACCATTAAAGTACAACATGGTAACAGTCTGAGAAATATAAAGTCTATGTAGAATGTTAAAGGGTTCTGCAATGGAGAAGCCTTAAAAACGGTTCCCAAAAGCTTCCAGGTAGAACAAACTCCTCCTCATCCAGGAGGAGTTGGACTCCTGATTGCTTCATGCTATGAAAACCAGGGATAAGCACCGGCCTGTTGAGCCACTGTGGTTCGGGTGTAATGGACTTTACGTTACTTAAAGAGGCGCAATTGTTAGCATGTCTGCCTCACAGCATGAAGGTCCCAGGTTCAATACGGGGTGTTTCTGTGTGGATTTTGCATGTTCATCCTGTACCTGCGTAGGTTTCCTCTGGGTGCTCCAGTTTCTTCACACAATCCAAAACATGCACAGTGGACTAATTAGCTGTTCCAAATTGCCCTCGGTGTGAGTGTGAATTGTTTTGTGTGTGTTTGTTCACTCTGTGATGGATGAGTGAGTTGTCCCGAGTATACTCCGTCTTCACACATAGTTGGCTGAGATATGCTCCGACCTCCCCACCACCCTAATCGGAGTAAGTCCTTCAGTAAAGGGGTAAATGAATGCAATTTTTCATTTAATGAAAAAAGAGGGATTGTTATTTCATACAGAATATTGATAATGCTGGTGTCGGTCACATGGTTCAGAGAGATTCTCTGGACTTCATCAGTCAGTGGACAGGACAGGAGTGGAAGAAATGAGGTGGAGATGGTAAGATAGATAAAAGATACTTCTTCTGTCTAACCTCCCTCAGAGCACCTCCACCATCCTTCGCTCCTCTCACCTGACTCACACTTATTTTCTCTTCTCTCTTCAGTCTGTCGCTTCTGGCTGAGCCTGGATTAGGCTACAACACTGTGTCTGTGTGTGTGTGTGTGTGTGTGTGTGTGTGTGTGTGTGTGTGTGTGTGTGTGTGTGTGTGTGTGTGTGTGTGTGTGTGTGTGTGTGTGAGGAAACAGTGTGATGTCAGCACTGTCATGTCAGGAGCTGTCTGTCATCTCAGACCTGTTGGTATACCACGCCATCGGCCTGTCAGTCTGCGTTACCGTGGTGACTGTCAGCATCAGAGATCAGAGAGACGTTGAAGTTCAAGTTGCAGCGTAACAGAAACAGAACACGAGAGTTTTACCTGTTTATAGATTACAAGTTTAAATACAGCTGAAGTGAGTGTGTGTGAGACACAAATACACACATAGACACTATTTCTCACACTTGCACTCTCTCACTTTCACTCTCTCACCCACTCACTCATCCTCTCACTCTCTTACTCTCTCACTCACCCACTCACCCTTTCACTCACTCACTTTGTCTCACCCACTTTCTCATTCACTCTCTCACTCACTCTTTCACTCACCCACTCACTCTCACTCTCACTCTCTCTCTCTCTCTCTCACTCACTCTCTCATTCTCTCTCACAGGGGTGATGGTAAGATAAGATTCTTGCAAGAACTGTTCCACTCAAAAGCATGTTCAGCATCATGCTAAAGATAGGAATAAATTCTGCTCTTTTCTGATTTTGATGCTTAAATCCTGTGCACATCCTTGAGTGCATAATGTACGATGTTAGATACATAATTTAATTTCTGGCAAAATATTTCTTTTCAGGTAAAGTGCAGATAAAATTCTTCATTAGGAGAGAGAACAATAATAACACAACAACCTCGACATCATTAAAGTGTTCCAGAAGCCGCAATGTAAAATATACAAAATAATCAGACAGCCTTCTGTTGTGTTCAGGTCCAGTAACACTGTCAGCCATTCAGAGTCCGTCTCTGGGCTACTGCATCGCCTCCCTGCTCCATGTGCTTCCTCTGCACTTTCCAATCTCTGTTCCTCAGCTTACTCGTCATCCCTCTTTCTCTTAAACATAAAACCAAGTTTTATTTGCATTTTACCCTCAAGTGCATTAGGTCACACCATCGTTGCCCATCTTCTCTTCTTTTCTTTTCGGCTTTTTCCCGTTCTCGAGAGTCGCCACAGCGAATCATTCGCACGTTTGATTTGGCATAGGTTCTTACATCGGATGCCCTTCCTATCACAACCCTTTTAGCAAGGGACAGAAAACACGCTGATGGCTTTGCAGCTACTCTTTACGAAAGTCAGCAATGGTTCTTTTACATGAACCTCTCACCACAGTGAGAGACATGACCTGCCTTTGATAACCCAGTTAGCTGCACTGGGGGGACAGTGACAACCCTGTGGGGACTTGAAACCCCAACCTTAGGATCAACGATCCTGCACCCTATCCACTAGACCATTACTGCCCATATGGCGCTTTAAAAATGGGACCGGAGGGTGTGTTCCAATTATGGTGGACTCACACTCCTCAGTGTACCCAGGGAAGTCTGTGAAGGGGTATTGTTGAGAAGGAGCCGACCAATAGTTGAACCTTGGAGTCAGGAGGAACAATGTGGTTTTCATGACTACGGGATCCTGGAGGGGATGATGGGAGTTTGCCCAATCTGTCCACATGTGCTTTGTGGATTTGCAGAAAATGTTCCACCATGTCCCTCGGGTTACTGTGTGGAGCATGCTCCGGGAGTACGATGTTCCAGACCCGTTGCTATGGGCCATTTCGTCGCTGTATCACTGGAGCCAGGGCTTCGTCCGTATTGGGAACAATCGGTCAAATTCATTTTTGGTGAGGGTTGGAGACCGCCAAGGCTGTCCAGTGTCACAGATTCTGTTCATAATTTTTATGGATAGGATTTCTAGATGCAGCTAAGGTGTTCTGGTTTTGTGGTCATCGGATCTCATGTGTACTTTTTGCGGATGACGTTGTGCTTTTGGCTTCATCAAGCCGGGACCTCCAGCTCTCATTGGAGCAATTCGCAGTCAAGTACAAAGTGGCTGGGATGAGAATCAGCACCTCCAAGCTGAGGCCATGGCTCTCAGTTGGAAAAAAGTGGAATGCACCTTCTGGGTTGGGAGTGAGGTCCTGCCCCAATTGGAGGAGTTCAATTATCTTGGGGTCTTGTTCATGAGTGAAGGAATGATGGACCGGGAGATCGACAGGTAGATTGCTGCAGCCTCTGCTGTAAAGTGGAGCCTGTGCCAGTTCGTCTTAGTGAAAATGGAACTGAGCCAGAAAGCAAAGCTCTCAATTTACCAGTTGATCTACATTTCAACCCTCACCTATGGTCACGAGCTTTGGGTAGTGACCCGAAAGAACAAGATCACGGATACAAGAGGCTAAGATGAGCTTCCTTCACCAGGTGGTGGGGCTCTTACTTAGAGATAAGGTGAGAAGCTCAGTTATCTGAGAGGAGCTCAGAATGGAACCGCTGCTCATTCACATTGAGAGGAGCAAGTTGAGGTGGCTCAGGGAATCTGCTTAGAATACCACTAGAACACCTCCCTGGTGTGGTGTTTCAGGCATGTCCAACTGGGAACAGGCCCTGGGGTTAACCTAGAACATGCTGGAGGGATTATATATCTTGGCTGGTCATGGAATGCCTCGGTGTTCCCCGGAAGAGCTGGAAAAAGTGGCTGGAGTGAGGGATATGTGGACCTCCTTGTTAGGCAGCTGCCCCACGACCTGACCTCAGATTAAGTGGAAGAAGATGAAGATGAAGTGGTGCGTCAGGCTGTGTCAGATCCCATTCCCTATCAAAAGGATGCACATGACCTCCAGCTGACCCCCAGCTGGTCCTTCCATCACATAAGCAACTGGTCATCCAATTAAAAGAACATATTGAGTTTTCTTCTCTTAAACATGTGTTTGTTTGTGGAAGGGAGTGGTGCTGCTTGCAGGACAGAGACAGAACTAAAACCCATTTCTACACATCATAGACGGGTCATTCTGGAGATGATTTTCATGTACAGTATTCATCAATTTTACTTTAATTTCAGTAAAATCATCATCATCATCATCATCATCATCATCTTGAACCCAAGGTTCCACCATCGGTCGGATCGCTAATGTTGCAGAGACATGTCAACTAAGACAGCCCTACCACATTCAGAGCCCTGACATATTTAGGGTGAAATTCATCCACCCCCGGAGTCCACTCACCAAGGAGTTTTCTGACTAACTCAGTAACTTCAGTTCCAGTGATGGGTGGACCCTCACCCAAACCCCCAGGGCCTTCCTTCTGCATGTTGGTGGGATTGAGGAGGTCCTCAATGTATTCCTTCCACCTCCCAACAACATTCCCAGTCAGAGTGAGCAGCGCCCCGCTTCCACTGTAAACAGTATTTGTGGAGAACTGCTTCCCCGTCCTGAGACCTCGGTTGGTGTTTCAGAACCTTTTGAGGTCAACCAATAATTACTTTCCAGGCCCTCACCTAACTCAATACATGCCAGGAGAGGCTGCAGAACATTTGGCCTTCCGGTAACTGTCTGCTGCCTTGGGACTCCTACAGACCAATAAATCCTGATAGACCTAATTTTTGAGCTGGAATGGCCCCCTTCACCATCGGTGTCCACCACTGGGTTCAGAAATTACCATCATGACAGACACTGATGACCTTCCAGGCCACAGCTCATCTCCTCTCTTCACCAGAGTGTCCAGAACACATGCCCTCAAGTTTGGTGACATGACTATAAAGTCGATCATTGAACTGTAACCTAGGGTGTCCTGGTGCTAAGTGCACTTGTGCACACCCTTATATCTGAACATGGTGTCCGTGATGTATAAACCATGATGAGCACAGAAAATCTACAATGCAATTCAGGTTCAGGCTGGAGAGGCCATACCTATCAATCACACCATTCCAGGTCACACTGTCAGTGTCCATATGGGCATATAAGTCTCCTAGGACAATGAGGGAGTCCCCAGGAGAAGTGTTCTCCAACACCCCTCCCAAACACTCCAAAAAGGGTGGGTACTCTGACCTGTCATTTGTTGCATAAGCACAAATGACAGTCAGGACCTATCCCCTGACCTAAAGGCAGAGGAAAGCTAGCCTTTCGTCAACCAGGGAGAATCCCAACATGTGGGCACTGAGACAGGGGGCAACAAGCATGACCACACCAGCTCGCCACCTCTCCTCATGAGCAACTTCAGAATGGAATAAGCTCCAGCCCCTCTCGAAATGGGTGGTTCCAGAGTCTAAGGTATGCGTTGAGGTGAGTCCAAGTATATCTAGTCAGTATCTCTCCACCTCACGCACCAGCTCTGCTCAATAGCCGGGTATCTGTCTAACTGAGCCCATGCCTTTGGCTGCCAATCAACTCACATTGTACCTGACCCCCATATTCCTCCCACAGGTGGTGGGTTCAGGGAAGGACAGACACATGTCTCCATTTTGGGCTGAGCCCAGTCAGACTCCGTGTGCTGAAGCATGACCACTAGGCTCTACCTCAGCCTGACTCTAGGGGAGGACCCCAGTGAACAACGAACAGACAAGGAAAAGCTTTTTAAAAAATTTTTCCATAAGGGTCTTTGAACTGTGCTTTATCTTCTGGACCTTCATCTAGTACCTGTTTGCCTTAGGTGACCCTACCAGAGGCATAATGCAACTGACAACATAGCTCCTAGGATTATAAAAACACGCAAACCCCTCCACCACAATAAGGTGGTGATTCAAGGAAGGGTATTTCAGTAAAATTCACTTGATTAAAGAAAAGCCTTGCATTGTGTGCATGGGTGAAAGTTGTTTTTCTGAGGTGTTCTGGTGTGTTGTGGTTGAAGTCATCTGTATATTTTTTAATGGCATGGGGTTCCAGTGCAATCACTCACTCACTCACTCACTCACTCGCTCATTTGCTGAGTCACTATTCGGGTCTTGGGGAGGTTGGTGACTATCTCCGCTGTTTCTGGGAGTAGCCAGGGTACACCATAAACAGCTTGAAAGACCATCACAGGGCCACCACGTACATACGACCATTCACACTCATACCTAGGGTAATTTGGAACAGCTAGTCTACTGTCTTTGAACTGTGGTAAGAAACCGGAGTACTTGGAGGAAACCCACACACAAGTATGGAGAGAACAACACACAGAAATGCTGCATCATGGAGCCCGGGACTCGAACCCAACAATATAAATATGAAGATAATGAAAAACTGTACCGACTAAGGAATGACATGTTTTACTGCCAACTGATGTTAAAAGAAGGTCCTGGGTTTGATTCCCAGCTCGGTGTTTCTGTGTAGAGTTTTCATGTTCTCATCATGCTTGAGTGGGTTACCTCCAGGTTCTCCGGTTTCCTCCCACAGTCCAATAACATGCACAGTAGGTTAATTGGCTGTTCTAAATCGCCCCCAAGGTGTAAGCGTGAGTGTGAATAGTTGTGTGACTGTTTGCCCTGTGATGGTCTGGCAAGCTGTGTAGAGAGGGTATACTCTACTCTTGTCTGGGGTTGGCTGAGATGGGCACCAGACTCTCCATGACCAGAATTAGGTGATTCAGAAAGTTGTGCACTAATAGATTAAAATTATTTTAACATAATTCTGATATATTAAGGCACAGCTTAATGCATAAACAGAGGATTTGGGATTTGCCACTGAAGTTGGTGGATTTAAGGTTGGCGGGGGAGGAAATGGGCAGTGAGGGTAAGTAAATTGCTATAGTCAGAGCTTTGGTTTAGTGTTGCATGGCTGTTCATCTATAACCCAAGCAGTGCTTTGATAATCAGAGCAGGACTGAAGCACCTGCTGTTGAGAAGAGAAGCCCAACCGGGTCGCGCCCTCTGGAGTGCACTTCAATCCGGCCTTGTCTGATTAAGAGATGCCCCTCACCGTGTGATCACTTTGATGTCTTTCTTTCTTTCTGTGAGCTTTCTTCTTTCTTTCCCCTCTCTAAAGCTGTTACCCGAGCACAGTCGAGTGGCTGAGGTTCCACTCAAGTGTACGTCTGTATTCACGTGCGTTTGGAGCGTGACCAGCTGACTAATTGAATTAGGACCACAAACAGGGCCGGATTTAGTATCACGTTCCATCGGGGGAAGAAATACAGAGCCTACTTTGTACAACACTTCTTCTGATACGAATTATAAAGTCAAACTTGATGAAAAATTTAAATAAGTATAAAAGAATAAGTAAAGGGTTTTTCTGTGGTTCCTCTGGAGGAGTGTTCCTCGCATGGTTCCAGCAGGTACCAAGGTTCTTAAATCTGGTTTTGATGAATATTGAATATAAGAGCAGGTTTATATGAATGCACTCGTTCTTCTTAATACTTCGTCGTTTCTAAAGCAACGGCTCATTCACACGGCCTGATAATTCTTCATTGCTCATCTGATGTTCTCAGTTTTCTTAAAGGGGCAATGTCTTCATTTCACATTTATGGAAGGAGTCTCCTGTTTTAGAGGGAACACTGGGACGATGCTGATAGATGATTTCAGTACAGATGTGTTTTTCACTTCATCTGCAATTTCTCACAAATAATAATAAGCTGCAATTTATGTTTTCTCTCTATGCCCGTGGGATTTTGATAGATTTTAATCAACTTTTATTGATTAATTATAACAAAATAGCTCATTTAAAATTACTTATTACTAATTACTCACTACTAGGGGCAGTGATGGTCTAGTGGTATAGGGCGCTGGATCGCTGATCCAAAGGTTGGGGGTTCGAGTCCCACTGTCCACAAGGTTGTCACTGTCTCCCCAGTGCAGCTAACTGGGTTATCAGAGGCGGGCCATGTCTGTCACTGTCTATGGTGAGAGGTTGATGTAAAAGAACCATTGCTGACTTTCCTAAAGAGGAGCCGCAAAGTCGTCAGCGTGTTTCTGTCCCTTGCTAAAGGGTTGTGACAGGAAGGGCATCCGACGTAAAAACCTCTGCCAAATCAAATGTGCGAATCAGATGATTCGCTGTGGCGACTCCCAAGAATGAGAAAAGGCCGAAAGAGAAGAAGAAGAAGACTAATTACTCACTACATGAACAAGTTCTGAGGTTGTAGGTCAAAGGTTAATGCTAGAATAATTAAGAGAATAATTTGGATGAACTCTGAAGGCTAAACACCTGCATAGATCTGGACCAAACTTTCAGGTTACTCATTACTAAACACCCATAAACTGGTACACTTTTAAAGGACATAGGTCAAAGGTCAGGGGTCACAGTTCAAACAACATTACAAATGTTTAAGGCAGAGACATACCAAGCTTCCAGTGCTTCAACTACTTCTCTCTCACTTACTTATTTGCCAAAGTGTTTAATTCTACTAGCAATCCGGGGTGGCTGGAGTCTATCACAACCAAAGTTGGGAGAAGGCAGGAACACCCTGAATAGCATACCTGACCATTGCAGCGCCAAAAGTCATTCAAACGCACTCTCAAGAGACAATTTGGAAGACCCAGTTAATCTAATGTGCATGTCTTTGTACTGTGGAAGAAAACCAGAGTACCGGGAGGAAACCCACACAAGCACAAATAGAACATTTAAATGCAAAGAGACACCCTCACTGAGCCCGTCACTTGAACCCAGGACCTTCTTATGAGTGCAAACCATGACACCACCGTCTCAGTCAGTGAGTACCTCTACATTTTAAAGATTCAAGATTCAAGAGTCTTTACTGTCATGACGTTCACATATAACGATATTTTGTACAAGACTCTCAGCCTTAAAAGGTGAAAACACGTGAAAAAGGTTAAAAAACGAGAAAATAAACTGCAACTGATGCTGTCAACAGCAGAACAAGTAATTCTGTACACTAAACTTGAAATAAAAAAATAAATTAAATAGAAATGTAAACCTATGAATGAGAAACAAACACTGAGAGATACAGGATGTACACTGAAGTGCTGTGGAATCGAATAAATAAATAAATAAATAAATAGGAGCAGCCAGGTGGATAAACTAGAATATAAAATTAAAGTGCATGGTGGGACGAGGGGTGATGGCTTTCTCCGCTCTGGGGTAAAAGCCGTTTTTGAGTCTGGCTGTACTGGTCTTAATATTTGGTACAAACAGACCATTTCTTGGGTGTGTGGGATCCATCGCAATGCATCTGCCCTTCTTCTGGATCCGGACAGCATATACTGTTTCCAGATCAGCGCACGACCTCCTGTGCAGTTTCCTCGCCACACAAGTCGAGTCCTTTCTGTCCTTCGCAGTGCAGCCGTACCACACAGTTGCACTGAGACAGAGAAAACTTTCTATTGTAGGGCTGAGGTTCTGGGGCAGCTGAGAGGAGAGTCCAGTAGGTTTTGGCTTCCTGAAGAAGAAAAGCCGTTGTTGGGATTCTTCACCAGGGGTGAGGTGGTAACAGACCAGGACAGGTCGAAGGAAATGTGGACACCCAGGAATTTTCTACTGTCCACACGCTCCACCACCACCCCATGAATACCAAGAAGAGCGTGCTTTATTTTCCTAGGCCTCCTGTAGTCTTTTATGACCTCGATGGTCTTGTTGGTGTTCAGAAGGAAGTTATTAGTTGAACACCAGTTTATCAGGTGATGGATCTTCTCTCTGTAGTCGGTCTCATCACAAGTGTGTTTATGAAGTAAATAGCAGAGCAGTCATATGTGAGGAGGCTGAAGAGGTCTGGGCTGAGCACACAACCTTGTGGTTTTCCAGTGTTCAGGATCAGAGTGGATTATGCAGAGTTTCCTATCCTCACCACCTGAGGTCGGTTGGTGAGAAAGTCCTCGATCCAGTAACACAAAGTGGTTGACAGTTCCAGGTTGTAGGGCTTCGGTGCCAGCTTCTCGGGGAAGGCTGAAGGGAAGTGTTGAAGGCTGAACCGAAGTCCACAAATAGCCTCCTGATATAAGCGTTCGGGGGCTACAGGTGAGTCATTGCTGTGTGGAGTGCGAGCAAAACAGTATCCTCTGTGGAGCGATTCTCGCTGGAGGCAAAGTGAAGGCTGTCCAGCCATGCAGGAATAGCGTACTTGATGTGGTTTAGAAACGCCTCTCGCAGCACTACATGATTACCAGCGTCAGGGCAACCAATGTGTTGTCATTGAGGCAAGTGACACGGACACATTTTTTTTGAGCAAAGACACAATGATAGAAGACTTGGGGCAGACAGGGAAGATTTGCTGTTATCATTATTATTGCTGCTGCTGTGTTGTTGATATGATTACTGTACTGTTGTTCTCATTGATGTTGTTTTGATATTATTATTATTATTTATTTATTTTATTTTTTTTGTTCATGTTGTTGTTGATATTATTATTGTTGTTCTCATTGATGTTGTTGATATTATCACTGTTACTGTTGATATTTTTTTGTTGTTGATATTATTGTGATTATTGCTCCTGTTGCTGCGGTTGTTGTTACTGTTGTTGTTGTTGTTTTGTTGTTCTTGTTGTTGGTGGTGGTAATGGTAATATTTAAAGAGTGGTAAAGCAGTGTAGGTTTATAAGTAAAAACAGAAAGTAATGATGTTTAATAAATAATAAGTGTTGGTAAACTGCAGTGGAATAAAAGTAATAAAGTCTTTTATTAGCGTTGCACCTCATGTAGCAAGTTTAATTCATCAGTAAAGTGTGTAATAAAAATTAAACAGTGGAAGAAACAGTGAAACAGACATTGGCCTCAGTGGAGATTTATATTTATGAGCTCTTTATTCACGTTTTACTGTCTACTTATGGATCGAGTTTATTCCACTGGAATCTATAACTCAACTTTCAGTATGAGAGAAGAGAGGGCGGGGTGGGGGAGGGGGAGTGGAAAGAGAGACAGAGATACACAGAGGGAGAGAGAGAGAGAGGGGGAGAGGGAGAGAGAGAGAGAGAGAGAGAGAGAGAGAGAGAGATTTTTTAAAAAAGTACTTTATTTGAACACAAAAAGAAATACTAGTTAGTAACAAATGAACAAAAAGAGTACATTAAAGAAATTAATGGAGAAAATAAACATACTACACACAAAAAAATAAATAAATAGATAGAAAAATAAAAAAGTAAAAGAATAAATAAATAACTAAACAACAAGAAAAACCCCAACAGATTTAACCCCCTCGATCTCAACAGAAAAAGTATTTCCATAATCAGAGTCAGTTCCTTTAACCCAATATTGGTGCAAACAGCAGCTTCTCCTCCTTCACAGAACATAAACCATCATTTACACACTAATATAATTATAATAAACTATAATAATTAAAATCAACCAATGCAGCCATGAGGCGGGGGAGGGGGGCACTAACCAGTGTCTCTCTCCCTTATGCCGGTCCCAAGCCCGGAGAAATGCAGAGGGTTGTGTCAGGAAGGGCATCCGACGTAAAACCAATGCCAAATTTTTATGATGCAAATCAGAAGTATTACCCCCATACCGGATCGGTCGCGGCCCGGGTTAACAACGACCGCCATCAGTGCTGTCAATCAACAGGGTGCTGATGGAAATTGGACTACTGTTGGTCGAAGACATCAAAGAAGAAAAGGCGGGAGGCGTGTCCATAGGCAGAGAGAGAAGAGGAAAGGCATGAGTCTAGGACTGAGAGTGGGGACTTTGAATGTTGGAACTATGACAGAAAAGGTAGAGAGCTGGCTGACTTGATGCAGAGGAGGAAGGTGGACATACTGTGTGTTCAGGAGACCAGGTGGAAAGGTAGCAAGGCTAGAAGCTTAGGAGCAGGTTTAAGCTATTTTATCAAGGTGTGGATGGGAAGAGAAATGGAGTCGGAGTCATCTTGAAGGAGGAGTTTGTCAGGAATATTCTTGAAGTGAAAAGAGTGTCAGACAGAGTGATGAGTCTCGAGTTAGAAATTGAAGTTGTAATGCTCAATGTTGTTAGTGCTTATGCCCCACAGGCAGGATGTGAGCTAAAAGAGAAGGAGAGATTCTGGAGTGACTTAGATGAAGTGATGCAGAATACTCCCAGAGGTGAAAGAGTGCTCATTGGGGCAGACTTCAATGGACATGTTGGTGCAGGCAACAGAGAGGACGAGGAAGTGATGGGCAGGTTTGGAATCCAGGACAGGAACACAGAAGGACAGATGTTGATCGATTTTGCAAAAAGGATGGAAATGGCTGTGGTGAATACTTTCTTCCAGAAGAAACAGGAGCATAGGGTGACTTATAAAAGCAGAGGTAGGAGCACACAGGTAGACTACATCTTGTGTAGACGATGTAATTTGAAGGAAGTCAGTGACTGCAAAGTAGTAGTGGGTGAGTGTTGCCAAACAGCATAGGATGGTGGTGTCCAGGATGGCGCTGATGGTGAGGAAGGTGAAAAAGGCAAAGGCAGAGCATAAGACAAAGTGGTGGAAGCTGAAAAAGGAAGTGTCGTGTTATCTTCAAGGAGGAGTTGAAACACATTGAGTGGTCAGGAAGTGCTTCCAGATGACTGGAGAACTACAGCTAATGTGATCAGGGAGACAGGTAGGACAGTACTTGGTGTGTCCTCTGGAAGGAAAGTAGATAAGGAGACTTGGTGGTCAAATGAGGACGTGCAGGAGGTGTACAAAGGAAGAGGTTATCTAAGAAGAAGTGGGACATTGAGAGGACCAAAGAGAGTACACAGGAGTACAAGGAGACACAGTGTAAGGCGAAAGTAGCAGTGGCAAAGGCCAAACAGAGGGTGTATGATGACTTGAATGCTAGGTTGGACAGTAAGGAGGGAGAAAATGATTTATACAGGTTGGCACAGCAGAGAAATATAGATGGGAAGGACATGCAGCAAGTTAGATTGATAAAGGACAGAGGGGGAAATGTATTGACTGATGACAGAAGTGTGCTGGGAAGATGGAAAGAGTACTTTGAAGAGCTGATGAATGAGGGAAATGAGAGAGAAAAAAGAGTAGAAGAGGTGACCGTTGAGGACCAGAAAGTAGAAAGATTAGTAAGGGTGACGTGAGGAGGGCACTGAAGAGGATAAAGAGTGGAAAGGCAGTTAGTTCTGATGATATACCGGTGGAGGTCTGGAAGTGTCTAGGAGAGGTAGCAGTAGATTTTCTGACAAGACTATTCAACAAAGTCTTATAAAGTAAGCAGATGCCGGAGGAATGGAGGAGAAGTGTGCTGGTGCACATTTTTAAGAACAGGGGAGACGTGCAGAGTTGTGGCAACTGCAGAGGGATAAAGTTGATGAGTCATATGATGAAGTTATGGGAAAGAATAGTGAAAGCTAAACTAAGGGCGGAGGTCAGCATTTGTGAACAACAGTTTGGTTTCATGTCAAGAAAGAACACCACAGATGCAGTGTTTGCTTTGAGGGTGTTAATAGAGAAGTGTAGAGAAGGTCAGAAAGAGCTGCATTGTGCCTTTGTGGATCTGGAGAAACCATATGACAGGGTGCCAAGAGAAGAACTGTGGTATTGCATGAGGAAGTCTGGAGTGACAAAGAAGTATGTTAGAGTGGTACAGGACATGTATGAGGGATGTAAGACAGTGGTGAGGTGTGCTGTCGGTGTGACCGAGGAATTCAAGGTGGAGGTGTGACTTCATCAAGGATCAGCTCTGAGTCCCTTCTTGTTTGCTATGGTGATGGACAGGCTGACAGACGAGGTTAGGCAAGAATGTACATGGCCTATAATGTTTGCAGATGACATTGCGATCTGTAATGAGAGCAGAGTACAAGTGGAGGAAAATCGAGAGAGCTGAAGGTATTCCCTGGAAAGGAGAGGAGTGAAGGTTAGCCTCAGTAAGACAGAATACGTGTGTGAATGAGAAGGACTCAAGAGGAATGGTGAGGTTACAGGGAACAGAGATAAGGAAGGTGGAGGATTTTAAGTACTCAGGCTCAACAATCCAGAGCAATGGAGAGTGTGAAAAAGAGGTGAAGAAGCGTGTGCAGGCAGGTTGGAATGGTTGGAGAAAAGTGTCCGGTGTGATGTGTGATAGGAGAGTATGAGCAAGAATGAAAGGAAAAGTGTACAAGACGGTGATGAAGCCAGCGATGTTGTATGGTTTAGAAATAGTGGCGCTGAGGAAAAGACAGGAGGCAGAGCTGGAGGTAGTGGAGATTAAAATGTTGAGGTTCTCTCTGGGAGTAACGAGGATGGATAGGATCAGAAATGAGTACATCAGAGGGACAGCCCATGTAAGATGTTTTGTAGACAAAGTCAGAAAGGCTAGATTGAGATGGTTTGGACATGTACAGAGGAGGGATAGTGAGTATATTGGTAGTAGGATGCTGAGGTTGGAATTACCAGGCAGAAGGCCTAGAGGAAGACCAAAGAAGAGATTTGTGGATGTGGTGAAGGAAGACATGAAGGTCGTTGGCGTAAGAAGATGCAGAGGACAGGGTGAGATTTTGATGATTTGCTGTGGCGACCCCTGAAGGGAACAGCCAAAAGGAAAAGACGAAGAGGATCACAGTCCTCCACTTTTCTCCTCCTGCTCAGGTAGACGGCCATTTTTGATTGGCCCAGGAGAATGTTCAGTAGTTGGCACTTGGCCTTCTTTTTTGTTGATATCGAAAACGCAGAATAAAAATGTGTTTAGTAAAAATTATGCCAAAAAAGTACAGGGCAGCCTCGACAATCACATAAACAGAACCTGCAGCCTGCTGCAGTTCAAGAAACAGTGGAACACCATCTCTCTGAGGGAACAGAACCGACACCTTTCATCAACGCCCGGATTTAAAATACTCACAAAACTATTAACTGCAACAGCGCTATGTAAAAATCCTTCACTGTAAGTCTCCAACCCTTTTTGTTAACGGTGGTTTGTACAGCGCTCTCTATGAGGGGTCCACTTCTGGCTTCAAACCCAGGTGGACCCTCCATGGCGTGTCAGTCCGACCCTTTAGTTTCTCTTTATTTAACACTTTCACCATCAGTCTGTACATTATTTTACCTGAGGTGTTACACAACTGTATAGGTCCTGACACACCATGTTCTAAAATCCAACCAGAGCAGTCCTTAAAATCCGGGCGAGACTGTGTCTCTGGGGGGTAAAATGCTGTCGGTTTGAAAGACGGTGCTGGAGTGTTCGTCCGGGGAGAGTTGGTCCTTCCAGAGCCTCAGAATGTTTTCTAGGCATCTCACCGAAGAAATATTGGAATAGAAAACCTTTTGGAAAGAATACCAAAGATCTTAGTATTATCTGTCGATTCAAAGTGAGTCATCATGAGGTAAAGTCTGACCCAATTTCGTCATTTAGAAAACATAATCGTTGAATCAATTTGACTGGTGAATGTCTCTCATTATTCAATTTCACCACCGTTATATCAATTTCCCCCAGAATGTTTTATGGCAGGAAAAACATCAGTGTGGAAACTGCTGAGTTGCCACCTGTGACGATAGTGACGAATCTGAGACAGAAATGGATTATGATGATGAGATGGCTGATCCCAACTTCATCCTTGATGATGTGAATATGGAAAAGGAAATAGATCTCGATGAAGAGACTCCAAATGATGTCATTGAGCTCAATGGAGATTTGGCCGTTATCATAGATGAACACGCCCTAATGCCAACTGCAGATGATTCTAGTGCAAGTGGAGCAACAAGACGAAATCTCACGCGACAGTGGTCAGTCCTTCAGAATGAAAATCCTTCGGTTACGCTGCCCTTACTTGGTCCTGACCCACCTTATTCTCCTGAAATTATCTCTTCGGTCGTGGAATATTTTGTTGCGGGACTGTCAGACCGTCAAAATTACCTGGATTATCAAAGGATATGAAATGTAAAAAGGCAATAACGAAAAAAGGACGAGGTACAATCGAAGCTGCTAAAATCGAGAATGAGAACTCAGAAGCAGTACAGTACAGATATGTAAAATGGTTGAACAATAGAGTCGTGAACATGTTATTATCTACTTTCGCAAAAGTCGACCCCGTTACTACAGGACATCGCTTCGATTCCAAAACAAAGAAGATGGTTGAAGTTGATTGTCCTGATATCGTGAAGCAGTTTAATAAACCAATGGGAGGAGTAGATACATCTGATCAACTAATCTCACTATATAGGAATCCCATCATATCTAAGAAATATTATATGAGATAGTGTTCCTGTTATTGATCTGATGAAGGCTGGTAAAGTGGGCGTGAAGAAAAAGGGAGGAGCTGCTTCTAGCACAGAGCTGAGCAAACCTCCTAAACAGGCCTGTCATCGTCCTTCAGTTGCCCTTCAAAAAGACGGCATTGGGCATTTTCCATGAATTACAGAAAAAAGGCAAAGATGCAAAAAATGCAACGTGAACCTGAACAGCAAATCCAACTGCTTCGAAGCTTCCCATGAGGATAAAGTAGCGCACAACCGTGAACACACTTATTTCCATACCAAAGGATTTTTTATGTTTTTTTATTTCAACGTGATCCATTTTATTTTACATACATTTATCAGTACCATTTGTGCCAGTATTTCTATGCCAAAATATTCTTATAAGACTCGTTTTATACCGTAATTTTTGTAAAAGATAATTTTTTTTCAAGGTTTGTGATGTATTGTGATACGTTATTGATAATGCAATAAAGGATATAGACAAATAAAATCTTTTACTTTTCTCTTTACAAAATTTGCACGTTTCCTACGGATGTGACAAGTTCATCATCCATTATTATTAACATTTATTCAATCTTTCTAACTGGATGTGACTAGTCACGTATTATTATTTTTTTTATAATTAATGCAAAATTCATATTTTCAGTACATATTATCTTTAACCAGCTTACCTAAGTCCCAAAAAAACATGAAATATTTTTTTTACAGATAGAAAATAATTCAGTGTGTAAAGGGTTAAAAAGAGAGAGTCCCGCAGTCCCGGCTCCCAGCACCGGGTGAGAACTGCGCATGCTGTGGGCCTTCGTGCAGGGTCTTTTGGTCTGGTCAGCAGTCTCTGGATAAATGGGAGCCTAAACGTTGCTCCTCTGCTGGCCAGATGTATGAGACCGTGTCCCCCTTCCACTTTGGGGAGGAAGAGTACACTCTGCGTGACTCAATTCAGCTTGTCCCAGAAACAGCTGACAATCTCGGCCTGGATTTCGCAACATGGAAGCGACCAGATTATTGATATATTGATAATTAAAACACGACCTTTAAAAGACATTTTCGTTAAAATCCATTTCCGCTTTTTGAGCCTCCATTGCACTTTCTCTAAAACATTTTCCCAGTTTTTATTTATATTGTTTGGATTGCCAAGGTAGATTCCCAGGTACTTGATCCCACCTTTTTTCTAGGTGAGACCGCCCGGCAGGACGAGACCTTGTGGCTTGTCCCCCACCCACTGAGCTCGGCTTTTTCTCCACTTTACCTTGGCTGATGAAATTTCACTAAAATCTTTAACAGTGTTTAACATCTCTCTGGTTATTAAAAGTAATGATAAGGTCATCAGCGTATGCGGACAGTTTAAAAACCGAATCGCAGTCCGGGACATTAAAACCAGAGAGAGACACGTTCTGAGTTGGTGCAGGAGAGGCTCTATTGCAAGGGAGTACAGCATGCCCGACAGGGGGCAACCCTGCCTGATACCTCTCTGCACTTTAAAAGGAGCGGTCAAACCACCGTTGATTTTTAATATACTCTCAATGTCTCCATACAAGGTCCGAATCCAAGCAATGAGACCCGGGCTGAACCCAAAACCCTTAAGTGTTTGCCAGAGGTATGCGTGCTCAACCCGATCAAATGCCTTTTCTTGATCCAGAGAAATTAGACCATTTCACGTTCAATGAATTGGATAGGTCCAAAACGTCCCAAATTAAAAAGACATTGTCCTGTTATCAGCCTGCCCGGTACACAGTAGGTGTGGTCTACATGAACGACCTGCTCCATCACTTTCCTCAACCTGTTCGCCAGGACTTAGGAAAGGAGTTTGTAGTTGGTAAAGAGGAGGGACTCTGGTCGCCTGATTTTGAGATTTTGCAGGTCACCCTTCTTTGGCAGGAGGGTGAGGACCGCTCTCCTGCAACTCAGGGGCAGCCGGCCTTTCAGCAGACTGTCCCTGAGAACGTCCAGCAGGTCCTCACTGATCACCATCCAGAAAGCTGACTTCTATAAACCTTTCCCCGATTTGAGGCTTTGCAGCGCCTCCAGCAATTCCTGTGGTGAAATGTCAGCCTCCAGATACCTGTTGGCATCTTCTGACACCTTTGCCAGACCAGTGAGGAAAGGATCCAACAAGTTCGATTTCTCAGAATATTCATATTGATATAATTCATCATAGAAACCTGCTGCCTACCTGTGAATGTCTGCAGTTTCCTGGATCAGCAGTTCGTCCCTGGAACGCAGGCAGTGTATTAGCCTCCTCTGCCCATTTTTCCTTTCCAGTCCAAAGAAAAAGTGAGAGGGAACATTCATCAAAGCAACGGTTTGAAACCTACTGCGTACTTCAGCTCCCCTGGTGGGTACGCCTAGCAATTCATCTAACATGCGTTTTTTTGGCTTTGAAGAATTCAAAATGTCTTCTTTCTCCTGTGGAGTCTGCCAGAGTTTGCAGCTCCACCATTTTCTCTTCAAATCCTTAAAGGGGAAATGAAGCACATCACAATGTAGCATTGTCTCGCTTCATTTGGTCCTCAATATCATGTTTTTGCAGTTGATCAGTTGAAAATTGCCCTGATAATAATGTAAATCCAATTTGAAATTCGTGGTGTGAGACCATGTAAGCCGTCATTGGTCCCCGGCCATTTCCAGTGACGTCACTCGGTTGGTGGTTGTGAACTTGTGTAAATATCACAATGGCTAGCAACGCATCAATGCATAATAATAAAAAGCCCTTAAGTACCGGTCATCATTGTATAAGATAAGATAAGATAAGATAGAGCTTTATTAATCTCACAATGGAGAAATTCACTGTTACAGGCTCTTGAGGTACCATCAGTAGGGGGTGCAAAAATAGATACATATACAAACATACACACATACATATATATTATATAAGTAAATAAATAAATAGATACATAAATCTTCTTCTTTTCCTTTCGGCTGTTCCCTTCAGGGGTTGCCACAGCAAATGATCTGCCTCCATCTCTCCCTATCCTCTGCATCTTCTACTCTTACTCCAACAACCTTCATGTCCGCCTTCACTGCATCCATAAATCTTCTCTTTGGTCTTCCTCTGGGCCTTTTGCCTGGTAGTTCCAACCTCAGCATCCTACGACCAATATACCCACTATCCCTCCTCTGTACATGTCCAAACCATCTCAATCTAGCCTCTCTGACTTTGTCTCCAAAACATCTAACATGTGCTGTCCCTCTGATGTACTCATTTCTGATCCTATCCATCCTCGTTACTCCCAAAGAGAACCTCAACATTTTCACCTCTGCTACCTCCAACTCTGACTCCTGTCTTTTCCCCAGGGCCACTGTCTCTAAACCATACAACATCGCTGGCCTCATCACCGTCTTGTACACTTTTCCCTTCATTCTTGCCGATACTCTCCTATCACACATCACACCGGACACTTTTCTCCATCCATTCCAACCTGCCTGCACGCGCTTCTTCACCTCTTTTCCACACTCTCCATTGCTCTGGATTGTTGAGCCTAAGTACTTAAAATCCTCCACCTTCTTTATCTCTGCCCCCTGTAACCTCAAAGTTCCTCTTGGGTCCTTGTCGTTCACACACATGTATTCTGTAAGAAGAAGAAAGAAGAAGAAGAAGATACATAAATAGTATAAATTAATAAACAATAAAAGAAAAGAAGGGAACGACTTTGTAGACTGGCCTATATTCAAGTGTATATGTATCTGAGGGCGGAGTAGATGGGTTGATATGGTTCACAGTCAGTGGGGTAGATGTGGTTGATTAAAGTGCACGGGGTTTTTATTGCACATAACCGGTATTTTCACAGACAGTTACAAAGTGGCGTTGTACAGTCTGACAGCGGTGGGAATGAACGACCTGTGGTAGCGCTCCTTCCTGCACTGAGGATGTCTCAGTCGTCCACTGAAGGAGCTACTCAGCTTCTCTACAGTCTGGTGCAGTGGGTGAGAGCTGTTGACCAGGATGGATGTGAGCTTTGCTACCATCCTCCTCTCACTCACCTCCTCCACAGAGTCCAGTGGGCAGCCGAGGACAGAGCTGGCCCTCCTGACCAGCTTGTTCAGTCTCTTTCTGTCCCGCTCTGTGCTGCCCGGGGCCCAGCAGATGGCAGTGTAGAGGATTGCAGAGGCTACTACAGAGTCATAAAATGTCCTGAGCAGAGGTCTGCATATGCCGAAGGACCTGAGTCTCCTCAGAAGGTGGAGGCGACTCTGGCCCTTCTTGTACAGGGTGTTGGTGTTGTGGGACCAGTCCAGTTTATTGTTAAGGTGAACGCCCAGGTATTTGAAACTGTTCACTATCTCAATGTCCTGTCCCTGGACGTTCACTAGTGAGTGTGTGTGTGTGTGTGTGTGTGTGTGTGTGTGTGTGTGTGTGTGTGTGTGTGTGTGTGTGTGTGTGTTAGAGTGCTATCGCACCAGGCTGTACAAACAGCGATTATAAACGTAAAGGCGTGCACTTTCACCGGCTGCCTTTAAGCAACAGTAAGCTATTGAAAGCCTGGCTTAGTGCACTGAAACATGCCAACCCACCAGTGAATGAAAGCGCACGCATTAAGTGCCCTATTTATGGGGTGTTCAAGGGTTTCAGCACAGACATCTCTCATGGAGACCATGGCCACCTCTAAAATATCCCTTTCAAGGCACCACATAGGAAACAGTCTGTAGTTTGTTATGCAGGTCAGCTCCCCCTCAGCTCGCAAGAGATGGTGAAGCACGGTGTCCTGGCAGCAGGGCATTTACACTAACGGTGTACATTTGTCACAAGTGCACATAAAATTTCCGATCTGGTCATGTTCACCGGCATATCCTTGATCACTGTCAATATCGTGATCACTGTCAATATCCCTGTCAATATAATATTATCGCTCTTGGCGTCAGATTCAGCCAGGGATCTTGGACTAACATTGGCGATATATTCCATTGGATAGGCTCGAAAGCATATGGGATGCGCTCCACCGGCGCTTTTGAGACAAAACGAGGCTTATCCGGGCTTCCGATCTGTCAAGTAAGAATGTGAATGTTGAGTACTAAACAAGTATTCAAAGCGCAATTACTTACTTGACGGATCGGGAGTCCGGATAAGTCGCGTTTTGTCTCAAAAGCTCCGGTGTCAGTTGCGACACTACATTCGGTGGAGCATGCCACATATGCCTGTGGATTAGCAGGCATTTCCTCTACACCCATGTCGCATTCATCTTCCGAAAAATAATCATCTTCTGCTGAAAAACTGTGCATGTTGTTGGCGTGAGATTCCATGTTGTTTATATCATATGCTGTGATATGCATGCACTATATTTCATGTGATACTTTGTACAAACCCAGTGACGTCACAGTAACTTTGTGTAGGCGGGCACTTAGTAATGGCGGCTTTCGGGTCAATAACTTATACGACAAGCACATAAAACAAAACCGCTGTGTGTGCAACGGTTTATTTATGATATAAAATTTAAGCCACAATCGCTTCAATAAACTATACTTAAACTACCACCAACTTATTTAGTCAGGGTTTCATTTCACCTTTAATGGATCTGACCAAGTTCCTGGAGACATTGCGAGTATACTGCAGGCACAGAGATTTAATTTTGTTTTTCCTGATGTTCCATCACTGCTGCAAAGAAATTAAACTGGACTTTGTTTGTCAAAAACTTTTCCAAAAAACAGTAAAAGCTAAAACCTAACCTAACTAAAACCGTGCTCAGATAGGAGTGCTGCGTTGAAGTGCCAGTACGCACTTCCACATCTGATGTTATTGATTAAAACACAGCACTCATCCAAAGAATGGCCTGAAAAACCCACCAGCCCAATTGAACAGTTCTTAAAACCATTAAAATGGTGTTTAAAACAATAAAACCTGTCGAGCCTGGCCATGGACAGTAGTCCATCCCTTGAGAGGAGACAGGTGTACCGTCGGCTGTTGCCATAAAAATTTCTCCAGACATCTAAAAGTTCGTGTGTCTCGACAAGTGTCCTTAACGTCCTTTGTGAGGCAGTGTGTGGTTCGGGGTGAGTCCAATCTAAAAGATGATTTTCAGTACAATTAAAATTTCCCCTGATAATCAGGTACTCATCTTGACCGGACCTCTGGATCACATCATCCAGGGCGCTTAAAAACAGGAGTCTCTCTGTGCCTGTGGTTGAAGCGTAAACGTTTCAAAACAAAACCTTGATTCTTTCCAGCTCTGCTGTAACTTTTAAAATATGGCCCACCATCACATCTTCAGTGTTTACAGAAACCGGGTTAAAATCTCGGCAGAATAAAACTCCGCCCCCCCACTATTAGCACTTTTATGACTAAAATACACCTGTCCATTCCTTTCCCTCCTCCAGTCGCCTTCATTGTCCACGGTGCTGTGTGTCTCCTGAATAAAAACAACGTTTAGTATCTTCACATCAATCAAGCTAAAAATCGCGGCTGGTTTTGTGTCCTGTCTTGCTCCGTTTATGTTTAGTGTGGTAATTTTAAAAGTCTCCATGTTGAAAATAAAAACAGGGAGAAGACTGAACTGTGAGAGGTAAAAGCAGGTTGAGTGAAGGCAGATGAAAGAAAAACATTAGTCCTCCTCAGCAAGTTGGTTTTTAACCTTTAAAACCATTTTCTTAAGTCGAAAGACCTCCTGGTCAGTGAAACCTGGCTGTCCGGGCTCGCTTGGCCTTCTCATATGGAGACAGACAGAGTCGATAAACAATCTGAGATCTGGAAAGAAGTTTTCAACTTTAACTATTAACCAGGGGTCGGCAACCTTTGCTATTCAAAGAGCCATTCGGACCCGTTTTCCACAGTAAAGAAAACACTGGGAGCCACAAATCCTTTTTTGACATTTAAAATAAGATAATACTGCATATAATGCTTTTCCCCTTTTTCCTTCATGTTAATAAAAAAACAAAAAACAAAACAAAAACGTGTTGCATTGATTTAAACAACTGCAGAGACAATTAAATTACAATTCTGCTTGCAATAAAAATATTTACATTAAAAAAAAAAAGACATTGAATAAAAAGTTACTTTCAATGAAATTTCCCAATGTCTGTTTGAGTCCTGAGGCAGTGGTGGCCTGGTGGTAAGAGATGCTAGAGCACTGATCCTAAGGTTGTGGGTTCAAGCCCCACTCTCCACGGGTTGTCACTGTCCCCCAGTGCAGCTAACTGGGTTATCAAAGGCTGGCCATGTCTCTCACTGTCTATAGTGCGAGACTGGAAAAGAACCATTGCTGACTTTCAACAAGAGAAGCTACATAGCCATCATCGTATTCCTGCGATGACCTGGCAAACTGTCCAGGGTGTACTCTGCCCTTGCCCGGAGTTGGATGGGATTCAGAAAATGTTCAAGTGCTTCTTGTATTTTTATAAAGAAAAAGAATATCTATCCCACGAAGCATGGGTGCAGATAGATGTGTTAACGGGTTGGGTATCTACCTCACCATCACTCCCTTCGTGGGAACTTCTTTTTCTTTATTCGTTATATTAATGTTGTTTTGTCATAGTTTTCATTTACAAAAATGACAGCAACACAGAAACGTATATGAAGATTTAATTTAAGAAGGAGCCTGTTCAACATTCTTTGAAATAATAGTAATGCTTAATGCTGCACTGACCGACCCATTCTCAGAGTGGAGACTCAACCACACCCAGGCTTTTATTTTGTCACTGGGAGGAGAGACATTTAGTTCGGAGATTGCTGTGCATAAACCAAATCTCATCCATCATCTCTTACTTCAGCTGTGTTTTCCGTTCCGGAATTACAAACCCTGGCGGCGGAAAAATCTGTCTCGCTCGGATGACAAGTACACTCCTTGCCATGAGCACAAGGGTTTGGTCGCATGTTCCCTCCACCAACACAGCAGATCAAAAACACTGAGTCCATGAGTCCACTGAGTAGCTGATTAATATAATGAAAGCCATGTCCACAAGAACACATAAACAAAATCACCCCATCCACACCAAATAAATATCCGCCCGCACACGTGACTGTTAATTTTCATCTCTGTCATTTTCAACCCTAAAAGAGCATTTTTTGTGGGGTTACCCACTGGGTACCTGTGGGTCCCTGACTGTTGGTTTCACGCTCTAATCCCTGGGAGCCTGGAGTGCTTCCGATGTGAGTAAATAAGCACCATTTACTTTTTGCAGTTATTTTTGGTGATGCAGTGGTTTTTGTAGATGAAGCACGTTTGCACCTGTCAGCCTCCATAAAGTACGCATTCATTATTTTTAAAAGCCACGGAGCCGTATCAGAGAGGTGAAAGAGTTGCATGCGACTCCAGAGCCATGGGTGGCCAACCCCTGCTCTAAACCCTTTGGTGTCTTGTAAGAACTTTTTGATTTTTTCCACGGTGTATGCCGTGTCTATGCCCATTTTCTCTGTGCTCTCGTCTTCACTCTCAGACAAGCCCTGGGACAGACAGGTTTCCTCCTTTGAGGCTTTTTTTACTTTGTTCGAGCTGCTGTTGTCTGTTTTTACGATCTTTCTTTTGGTTGCTGGTTTTCACTCATCAACTATTATTTCCTCATCCTCCTCACCGATTTCCTCCAATACTGACTCTGCCACCCGAGCTGCTATCTGCCTCACACTTTCCTTCTGTGTCCCTCACTCCATCTGATCACCATGTGAATCTTCTACACGCTCTTTACCCTCCACCTGTGTGTCTGTGTTCTTCACCTGTGCATCCACCGGGGTGTCTGTGCTGCCCTGCACACCGTCTGTCTGTGTCTCCGGGCTGTGAGAAACCACTGGCCTAGTCTCTGAGGTGGTTGTCGTTTTCTCGGGCAATTTACAAGGGGTCTCCAACGGTTTTGTCTTCCGTTCCAGCAGTGCACGGCCACCACCACTGCTACGCTGGAGCACGGGAGGTGGCAGCCGGCCACTTTGCTTAATCCCCCTCCAGGCACAAGCGGATGAGATGTGCCTCCGTGCCACACCTGAAACATTTCATGTTCCCCACCCTGACGTGTATGGTGTAGTCGAAGTTGTCAATCTTAAATTTTAGCACTAAATTCAGCTCTTCAGGACTTTTAAGGATCACCATTGTGTGCACTCTGAAAGAGAAATACATGCTTCAGGTGCGGGGACTTACAGTTTAGAAAGATCATTCTAACCAGGGACAAAATCTGACCGTAGTGGGACAACTCCCTCTCCAGAATCTCATTCCACACAAAAGGAGGCATGTTTGAAATGGTGACGCGCTTGGTGGGGCTGGCCAGGGAGAGAATAGGGCTGAAAATTTCCTGAATCACAACCCCGCTCTCTACAACTTTGTTCACTTTCTCCACACTATCCAAGAACATCACCACCGCACTGTTCATCCTGGACACGAATCTCACGTTTTTGAACCCGATCAATTCCCCGACAGCCAGAACACAGTCCTCCACCGCGCAGCCGACTGTCAGGACCATTTTAATGGCGTGCCGGCGCATCAGCTTCTCCAGCACTTAGCTAACCGACATTTTCCGGGTGAACTGAGCACAAGTGCTCACCTCCACCTCTGTCACCACCACACCCACCACAGAAAACCTAAGAAGAAAAATAAACAAAACTGAGAATGAAATAAAAGAGAAAATAGAAAAATATGCAATGAAAAATAGAAAAAGCGCTCTCTACAAACAAGCACGCTCCCAGCACACTCACACACACACTCCCAGCATGCACTGAGAGAGAGAGAGCGAGAGAGAGAGAGAGAGAGAGAGAGAGAGAGAGAGAGCCTGATCAGGATCGTGTTGTACGCAGGCTGTTTGTATTGTCTCGTGTCAGTCTGAGGGTTGGTTCACGCTGCATGTGTGTATATTTATAAGCTCCCCTCGTTTTAAACGTGTGCTTGTGGAAGTCGTCTGGTGCTGCGAGGATCTCATGGTTCTGTGAAAACATCTCTCTCTCCACCTGCAGTACATTTGTGGAGGTGATTTGAGCTCCTGCTTGCGATATTTCCAGAAAATGTTCAGTCCCGCTGAGAGCAGATCACCAGACTAGAGTAATTAATGCAACACTCGGGCCATTAAGTTGTTCTATAGTTTAAATGTAATACATGTCAACATCACGGAGGTTCTTCCTGTGGCAGAACTCAACACAACTACTGGAGAAGATCATTCATGAAGAACAGGCTGTGCTTCCCAGGCAAGTCTCTACAGAAGTAATAATAATGAAAATAGATTGAAAATGAAACCCGACTTGTTCGCTCATGTGGTTTCACTTTCAGGACACCAATTAATCACATCAGCATCTTGTACTAATGTTTCGAACTTTAAACAGCACTTGTTTTTCAACATGAGGTCTTAGACTAAAGAAAAAAAGATCGGCTTCCAGAAAGCATCTCTGGAAAGTAGAACTGGAAAATGTCAATCTGCTGTTGTAACGCGGCCTTGAGGACACAACCGTGGAGTTTAAAAAATAAATAAATAATTCACAATCATGCTCTGACTCAAACCTTCCCTCAACACAAAACACATTCCTTCCTTCACTGGCCAAATTGTTTAATCCTACTGGGGTCATAGAGAGGCTGGAGCCTATCTCAGCCAACACTGGGCAAGGGCAGGGTATGTCCTGAACAGGCTCTCCAGCACAATCGTAGGACCAACACACGCATACACACAACCATTTACACTCTCACGCACATCTAGGGGCGATTTGGAACAGCCAATCAGCCTAATGTGCAGCACGATTGTAGGAGGAAACCAAAATACCAAGAGAAACCTATAGAACCACAAGGAAAACATGCTAACTCTACACAGAAACGGCCTCACTGTGTCCAGGACTTCTTGCTATGAGGCGGACATGCTAACAGCTACATGCTGCCCATGGTGAAACATGCAGGAAGCTCACCAGGCCATCGCAGGGCCAACATGCACACAACCTCATTTCACACTTACTCTCACACCTATGGGAGATTTGGAACAGCCAATAAAAAACTACAGTGCATGTTTTTGGACTGTGGGAGGAAACCAGAGTACCCAGAGGAACACCACACAAGCACAGGGAGAACATGTAAACTCCACACAGAAATGCCCGAGCTGGGAATCAAACCCAGGACCTTCTTGTTGTGAGGCGAACACGCTCACCATTACACCACCGTGCCACCCATGTGTTCCTTTCATCTATTTTATGTTTTTCATCCTGGCTTCATTTCATAATCTTTCTCAATTCAACGACATTTAAAGCTTCATCTGATGAGCACAACTGCTTATGTCTGCTGTGTTAAACTTTCCATAAACTCCCTTTAGATATGGCTGTCGTGAACTTTGCACCCACAAAGTGTTCATCCATCCATCCATCTTCTGCCATTTCTCTGGGCCACAAGGGCAGAAGTGTGAGCAGAGATGCCCAGATCACTCTTTCCTTGGCCATCTTTTTGAAGCTCTGCCCAGGAATTACTGACACATTCCCAGGCCTGCTGAGATTTTATTTCCTCCAATTGGAACCCCTCTCACAGGAAACTTCAAGAAGCATAGCCAGATGCCCAAACCACTTCATATGGCACCTTTTGCTGCAGAGAACCAGCAACCATCCTTCATAGAAATCTTATTTCTCCCATCTGCACCTTCTGTCTTAAAGTAATGGCTGGAACGTAACCTGATCAGTAAATCCAGAGTTTCAGCTTTTGGTTCAATGTTCATCTTGACTGACTTGTACCGCATCAGTTGTACTGATCCACCTGTCAAATCAAGCTCTTGATTTTTCCCTCAATCAAGAACAAGATGCTGAGATACTTGAACTCTTCCGTTTCTGTTAACAACTTCTCATCCCAGATTGGGCAGGATCACGACCTTCGCAAACAGGATACCCTATGGCCAATGGTTGGCCCTCAGGAGGGCGGGCCCCTGTAGATCTTTAGGCTGAACCCACCTGAAACCGTGGATATAGGACCAGTCTCACTGACAAGCTCCTCCCCAGG
Organism: Plotosus lineatus; assembly: GCA_024760905.1. Lineage (NCBI taxonomy): Eukaryota > Metazoa > Chordata > Actinopteri > Siluriformes > Plotosidae > Plotosus > Plotosus lineatus. Next base: position 60,996,353 of record CM045734.1, read on the forward strand.
CATGACACCAGGGCAAGGTTCCGGGATCCCTTTTCCAAGTAGGTATCTTGTGTTCCTGTTCTAGTTTTAAAAAAGTTTGGCTCTGCCATCAACTAGTTTTCCACAAGGTCATTAAGACAGGATGACAGCACAGGCAGACACAGCTGCCCCACACTCTTCACATTTTAGCATCTATGTTTTTTATTTTCTTTATAGTGTGTTCTCTCTCTTTTTCTTTCCTAGGCTCAGTCCCTGGCAGCTGCCCATGTATAGCAGAGCCGAGCTGCTCATGGTTTGTCATAATTACTGCTCCACATTCGGAAACAATAGCAACTGAGATTTCATACCTTCGGAGATCTGCGAGCCCACGAACCTCTCACTTTCTCTCCGTGAGATTTCCTTTCAGCTTTTTTCCCTTTATCAGGGCTCGCCACAGCGAATGATTCGCACGTTTGATTTGGCATAGGTTTTTACATCCGATGCCCTTCCTGACACAACCCTTTTAGCAAGGGACAGAAACACGCTGATGGCTTTGCAGCTCCTCTTTACGAAGTCAGCAATGGTTCTTTTACATCAACCTCTCGCATAGACAGTGACACACATGGCCCGCCTTTGATAAAAAACTGTTAGCTGCACTTGCTTGGGGGGGGGGGAGTGATGACCTTGTAGAGAGTGGGAGTCGAACCCCCAAACTTAGGATCAGCGATCCGGCACCCTATACCACTACTACTGCCCACATATCCTGCTGAAATGGCGCAGGCGGTGGGAAAACAGAAAACAGAAGATAAACAGAAGCTAAATGCTAATCTCTACAAATCATCATTTCTCATCTTATTTCTCATCAATTCTTAATCATTCAGCAACAAGATGGATGGGTTACCACTGCGCTTTAATTCACGCCACATGGATTATTGTGTAACAGAAATTTCTGAAACTTGGTTGGACACTTTCACCCCGGACTCCTCAGTTGAGTCACACTACCGTCAGAGTGAACAGAACCAGCATGATCGGTAAGAACCACGGAGGAACCCAGTGCTAAAGAAGAAAAATCCAGTGCTAAAGAAGACCACAACAAGCTGCCTTAACAACTACCGCCCAGTTGCACCAAACCCCATCATCACCAAATGTTTAGAGCAGGGGTCACCGACCTTTTTGAAACCGAGAGCTACTTCTTGGGTACCAATTAATGCGAAGGGCTACCAGGTCAAAACACACCTCTGAAATTACAAATTTGCTCAATTTACCTTTAATTATATGTTATCATTAATAATTAATGATATTTATCTATGTGAAGATATTGATTTGATTTAAAATATATTCAAAAAAATTAGATGCAGCTCAATGGAGAGTGGCGCTATGGAGCTGTGGGCCTGTCCTAAAACTAGCAGTGAACAGGTCCGCGGGCAACTTATAGTGTCCTTGCGGGCTACCTGGTGCCCACGGGCACCACGTTGGTGATCCCTGGTTTAGAGAGACTCATCTTGTCTCACATCAAAGCTGCTGTCCTTCTGATCTCGATCCACATCAGTTTGCATACAGAGCAAACGGGCCAACAGAGGATACCATCAATACAGCCCTCCACACGGCCCTCACACACCTTGACAGCAGCAACTCCTATAAGAGGACGCTATTTGTTATCATCATCATCATCACACACACGAACATACACACACACACACACACAAAGCGGCCATTATCCAGATAAAAGTGAAACACGGGAAACGGTCTCAGTGGCGCATGACTGCGTGTTTCTAATGAGCTCCGACAGCCTGACACACAATATGGCAGGCGTAATGTGATTAGGGCTGCGCGCCACTCACTGTTCGGGGCTTGGTGGGGAAACTGTGGCACTGCCAAGCTAAACATATCACCACAAGAAAGCAGGCAACAGAGTGCTAGTTTATGAAGGGATATTCAGCATGGGGTTGGAGCAGAGTCACAACTCAGCCTGCATGATTACTAGCACATGCGGCGAGGACGGAGAGAGAATGACAGGGCATGGACAAGAGAAATGAACGGGGAGGAAAAAGAGACACACAGCCATTCACACTCACACCTGGGGCAATTTGGAACAGCCAGTTACCCTCATGTACATGTTTTGTGAAGTATTGTGAAGGTGGAAGAAAACCAAAGTACTAAGAGGAAACTCATATAAGCACGGGAAGAACATTCAAACTCGACACATAAATACCCCATCACCAAGCTCAGGATGCGAACCCAAGACCTTCTTGCTGTGAGGTAGTTGTGCTAACCGCTATGATCCCAGTCTGCCTAATAATATTAACATGTAGACAATATAAGAAAAAGGTGATGTGTGATGTGTGTGTGTGTGTGTGTGTGTGTGTGTGTGTGTGTGTGTGTGTGTGCTCCATATCATAGGATGGATGAACAGACAAATGGATGGATGGATTGCTGGATTGATGGATGGAAGGAGAGCAGAAAAGGAGGACTGTGTTGGCTCTAATCAAGAAAATGTATGAGAGGGACATCATTGTACTGCCAAACAGGCGATCCACAAATTACACTCATTCTTCAACAGTGTGTGTGTGTGTGTGTGTGTGTGTGTGTGTGTGTGTGTGTGTGTGTGTGTGTGTGTGTGTGTGCACGCACCAACATTACTGCTTTCTGAAATTCTTTCCAAAATACAAATGTGAAATGTTTCCCTTGTAGGTTCAGTTTGTTTGTTTCTGTGTGTGTGTGTGTGTGTGTGTGTGTGTGTGTGTGTGTGTGTGTGTGAGTGTCTTCAGCCAAAGCACACAAATCATGGACACTGATGAACAAAAATGAGTGTTATCCATCATTCTCTCTACCTCGGCCCATTTGCCTCTTTCACTCCATCACTGTCTGTCTCTCTCTCTCTCTCTCTCTCTCTCTCTCTCTCTCTCTCCACCCCCTCTTTCTCTCTTTGTTTCTCTCATTCACTTCCCTTTTAGTCAAAGCTGGGAGTTGAAATACGTGTGTGTGTGTGTGTGTGTGTGTGTGTGTGTGTGTGTGTGTGTGTGTGTGTGTGTGTGTGTGTGTGTGTGTGTGTGTGTGTGTGTGTGTGTGTGTGTGTGTGTGTGTGTGTGTGTGTGTGTGTGTGTGGTGTAGTGGTTAGAGTGTTGGGCTCATGATCGGGGTTGTGAGTTCAAATCCCACTGAGACCCTCACTGTGCTAAGACCCCTGGGCAAGGTCTCAACCACAAGTGTGCCTCTGTTCACCCAGCAGTATAAATGGGTACCAGTAAAAATATACTGGGAAAGTAACTTGCGATGGACTAGCGTCCCATCCAGGAGGAGTTCAACTCCTGATTTCTTCACACTACGGAAATCGGGGATAATCACCGGCCTGATGAGCCACTAGGCTTGGGTGTAAAAACCCAAAACAGTTAATCAATCAAATCAATATATATATATATATATATATATATATATATATATATATATATACAGTGATACCTCTGCTCACGAACATGATTGGTTCCCAGAAAGTGTGTGTGAGGCGAAAAGTTCGTCTTCCAAACATTTATTTCCCATAAGAAACCATTAAAATGAGAATAATCCGTTCCCAGGTCCCCATAAAACATAATTTTCTACTAAATAAGCCTTAAAACTACACAAAAATATACCTTATTTTATGTATAATAAATGTCTATTGTATTGTAATTAAAGAAATAAACTGTACTGTATAATAAAGTCGTTTTATTTACCTTTGTGATGGTAGTTGACGGCTTGATGGAATGGAGTGGGAGGAGGAGGAGGGAGGGAGGGACTTACTGTTTGGAAGGAGTGTTTGGAAACGCCTACTGTTTGGAAACACGCAGAGCCACACACGCACCCTTAATAGCTTCCTTGTTCTTAAGGATGGTGGTAGACTTAGTGTACTGGTACTGGGACGCTGAGTCACACAAACGCACACCTCGTTCGTGTTTTTCAATGATCTCCGCCTGTGGTGGGGCCTTTTTCGGTCCCATAATAGCAAAAGTACACTCAATATGGTCCAAAATGTCTAGCAAACACAAACCACTTCCGCATTCAAAGAAAGGGGGTGACGAACTGTGACGCCATGAGCGTGCGTCAGCTTCTCGTGGCCGCCACCGTGGCGCTGTTCGACCGCGTGGTTTGGTTCGATCCGCCGAAAAGTAGTTCGTCAGCCGAGACTATATTTTCGCCAATTTAAAGTTCTTGAGGCGAAAAGTCCGTGAGCTTAAGCGCTCGTCAGCCGAGGTTTGACTGTATATATATATATATATATATATATATATATATATATATATATATATATATATATATATATATATATTATATGTATATAGATAGATAGATAGATAGAGAGAGAGCGAGAGAGAGAGAAAAAGAGGTGACTGTTGAGAACCAGGAAGTAGCAAAGATCAGTAAGGGTGAAGTAAGGAGGGTATTGAAGAGGATGAAGAATGGAAAGGCAGTTGGTCCTGATGACATACCAGTGGAGGTATGGAAGTGTCTAGGAGAGGTAGCAGTAGATTTTCTGACAAGAACATTCAACAAGGTCTTAGAGAGTGAGAGGATGCCAGAGGAATGGAGGAGAAGTGTGCTCGTGCCCATTTTTAAGAACAAGGGAGATGTGCAGAGTTGTGGCAACTACTGAGGGATAAAGTTGATGAGCCATACAATGAAGCTATGGGAAAGAATATGGAAGCAAGACTAAGGGCAGAGGTCAGCATTTGTGAACAACAGTTTGGTTTCATGCCAAGAAAGAGCACCACAGATGCAGTGTTTGCTTTGAGGATGTTAATAGAGAAGTACAGAGAAGGTCAGAAGGAGCTGCATTGTGCCTTTGTGGATCTGGAGAAAGCATATGACAGGGTACCGAGAGAGGAATTGTGGTATTGTATGAGGAAGTCTGGAGTGGCAGAGAAGTATGTTAGAGTGGTGCAGGACATGTATAAGAGATGTAAGACAGTGGTGAGGTGTGCTGTCGGTGTGATAGAAGAGTTCAAGGTGGAGGTTGGACTGCATCGGGGGTCAGCTCTGAATCCCTTCTTGTTTGCTATGGTGATGGACAGGCTGACAGACGAGGTCAGGCAAGAATCTCCATGGACTATGATGTTTGCAGATGACATTGTGATCTGGAGTGAGAACAGAGAACAAGTGGAGGAAAATCTAGAGAGGTGGAGGCATGCCCTGGAAAGGAGGGGAATGAAGGTTATCCTCAGTAAGACAGAATACATGTGTGTGAATGACAAGGACCCAAGAGGAACGATTAGGTTACAGGGAGCAGTGATAAGGAAGGTGGAGGATGTTAAGTACTTAGACTCAACAATCCAGAGCAATGGAGAGTGTGGAAAAGAGGTGAAGAAGCGTGTGCAGGCAGGTTGGAATGGTTGGAGAAAAGTGTCGGGTGTGATGTGTGATAGGAGGGTATCGGCAAGAATGAAAGGAAAAGTGTACAAGACGGTGTTGAGGCCAGCGATGTTGTATGGTTTAGAAACAGTGGCCCTGGGGAAAAGACAGGAGTCAGAGCTGGAGGTAGCAGAGATGAAAATGTTGAGGTTCTCTTTGGGAGGAACAAGGATGGATAGGATCAGGAGTGAGCACATCAGAGGGACAGCACATGTAAGACGCTTTGGAGACAAAGTCAGAGAGGCTAGATTGAGATGGTTTGGACATGTACAACGGAGGGATAGTGAGTATATTGGTAGTAGGATGCTGAGATTGGAACTACCAGGCAGAAGGCCTAGAGGAAGACCAAAGAGATGATTCATGGACGTGGTGAAGGAGGACATGAAGGCAGTTGGTGTAAGAGAAGAAGATGCAGAGGATAGGGTGAGATGGAGGCAGATGATTCGCTGTGGCGTCCTCTGAAGGGAACAGCCGAAAGGAAAAGAAGAAGATATATAAAAAAGGTAAAGTTCGTTGGGCTTTTTACACCCGAGCCTACTGGCTCATCGGACCGATGCTTATCCCCGGATTTTGTAGCGTGAAGCGACTAGGAGTACAACTCCTCCTGGATGGGACACTGGTCCATTGCAGGTTACCTTCCCAGTATATTTTTACTGGTATCATTTATACTGCCGGGTGAACAGGGGAAGACTTAAGAACCTTGCCCAGGGGTCTTAGCACAGTGGGGGTCTAACTGGGATTTGAACACACTACCTCCTGATCATGAGCCCAGCACCCTAACCACTACACCACCGGCCCTATATATACTAGTATATAAAGTAAAAATAAAAGGACAGGACAAAGACTTTCTATTGAAACTTCATTTTCACTACAGATCTGTGAAGAGAGAGGATGGTTTCACCGCTCCTCGAAACAGATCTGTAGTGAAAATGAAGTTTCAATAGAAAGTCTTTGTCCTGTCCTTTTATTTTTACTTATATTTGCTCTACGAAAAAGTGTTGAGCACTCTCTTACGGAAGGATCTACTCAGAAAATTCTCTCTCTCGCTCTCATATATATATATATATATATATATATATATATATATATATATATATATATATATATACACATTATTGTTTGAAATGTGACCATGTGCAACATGATAATGAGTGTAAGCATCATATACATAACAGAGTAATGTGTGCACCGTCGTTCTTTCAGAGTCATGTGTGAAATGTGTGGGAAACAGAGTTGTGCGTACAATGCTGTGTGACAGAGCCATATGTGTATCAGGGTTGTACATAAGCCGCTTCCTTGAATCTTATTATGGTCGATGGCTTTACGTGTCTTAAGGAGTTATGTTGTCAGAGGCATTATGCCCCTGGTAGTGTCACCCAAGGAAAACAAGTCCTAGGTGAAGGTCCAGATGAAATGATGTTCAAACAGACCACTATATGAAAAAAGACAAAAGGACACAGTTTCCCTTGCCCGGACATGGGTCACCAGGGTACAGCCCCCTGGAGCCAGGCCTGAGGAGGGGCTTGTAGGCAAGTGCCTGGTCATAGGGCTCATGGTCATGGAGCCCAGCCGGGCCCAGCCAGAAAAGGATACATGGGTCTGCCCTCCCATGGACCTGACAATGTGGGTCAAGTGCACTGTGAGTTTGGTGGCAGCCAAAGTCATGGGCTCTATCAGACTGATCCTCGGCCACTGACTGTGACACTTGGGACATGAAATGAACCTGAGCTGGTGCATGAGGTTGAGAGATATCGACTAGATATAGTCGAACTCACCTTGATGTATAGCTTGGGCTTTGGAACCATCAATCTCGAGAGGTACTGGACCTTATTCCATTCTGGAGTTGCTCATGGGGAGACAGCAAGCCGGTG
>CM045734.1:61008563-61016063 GCA_024760905.1 Plotosus lineatus
TCGAAAGTCAGCAATGTTTTTTTTACATGAACCTCACACTATAGACAGTGAGAAACACGGCCGGCCTTTGATAACCCAGTTCGTGCACCGAGGGCACAGTGACAACCAGTTGATGGGCTTGAACCCCCAACCTTGGGATCAGTGATCCAGCACCTTTACCGCCAGGCCACCACTGCCCCACTAAGCTCATTTCCCGGGTTTTAATTGTCAAAGCATTACTAAAAATGGAGTCTTGAATTTATGGTCATGATCAGCCAATCAGAGATGTCCGTTAGTTCCTGTAGAAAGATGGAGAATTGGGTGTTCTGTGATGGTGTAGCTTGACCAGAGGTTCTGAAGGATTTGGTGGCTCTGTGTTCGAGAAGAATGCAGAGTTTGTCCTGAGAAGGGAAAAAAATAAATTATCTGAAAAAATAAAAAATAATTTTATTTAATTTACAAATTAGGGGGGAAAAAAAACCACGAGTTAAAACGATCAACACAAGAATTGGTTTAAACTGCGATCAGTTTGGAAATGAGCACGGAAACATTAGAATGGGTTAAATTAGAGGTTAGAAGCAGGAACATGAATAAATACAGGAGGAAATTATGATGTTTGGATTTTAAAAATATCAAAAGTGGTCAAATAGTAGAAAGTAGAAATTATTTTTGAAATGCATGTACGGGCTGGGGAAAAATACATGTTCTTATCTAGAACTCACTAAAATTTGGAGAATTTGGAAAACAACCAGAAAAATAAAAACCAATGGTTTACAGGAGGAAAACGGAGAGTAAAAAGAGGAATGCCTGAGCATTCATAGACATAAAAAATAAAAATACAGTATACCGGCCGATTGTGTTGAAAAAACGCGTGTGTCCCCTATCATATCATACACCACAGGAAAAAGGGACCAAAAAGAAATCAGCATCAACCGCGCTTTGTGATTGGTCAATTTCACCAGTTTGGTGAAACGGCGATTCTCATTGGCCGGTACTGTCTTCACAACAAAGGCAGAGAGCATGACGGGAGGGGACAATGATGAGGCAAAAAAACAACCTGTTTACTGTCACTATTAAAGGTCCCAATGTGAAAATAATAAATAAATGAATGCATTTCAAATTGAGCAACACATTTGCTGACATTTTCGAACAAATACAAGTTAATTATAAACCAGGGAGCAGTGGTGGTCTAGTGGTATAGGGCGCTGGATTGTTGGAAGGTTGGGGGTTCGAGTCCCACTCTACACAAGGTTGTCACTGTCCCCCCCAGTGCACTAACTGGGTTATCAAAGGCGGGCCATGTCTCTCACTGTCTATGGTGAGAGGTTGATGTAAAAGAACCATTGCTGACTTTCGTAAAGAGGAGCTGCAAAGTCGTCAGCGTGTTTCTGTCCCTTGCTAAAAAGGGTTGTGACAGGAAGGGCATCCGACGTAAAAACCTCTGCCAAATCAAACGTGCGAATCAGATGATTCGCTGTGGCGACTCCCGAGTAAAAGGGAAAAAGCCGAAAGGAAGACAGACAGACAGACAAGTTAATTATAAACCGCCAGCAACAGCGCGGAGTGTGACGAAGGTATTTGTAATCAACAGAATATAAACATATCAACTTTTAATATTGCCGTCAACAACTAACAAATACCTTCGTCACACTCCGCGCTGTTGCTGGCGGTTTATAATTAACTTGTATTTTGTTGATTACAATATTAAAAGAATAAACTTTGATATTCAGTATGTTGATTTCGAATATAATATATTTATTTCATTGTACTGTGTTTACAACATCACATACATAATATAGCACGATGTATGAAAAACATTGCCCCGCGAATCCCAGGTGGCCTGCACAGGCAAAAAAAAAAAAAAAAATCCTCTCTCCCGGGTGAATCTTTTTTTATAATATTATTGCCAACAAAGAATTTTTTAAGCCTGGCCTGATGCTCTATATAATAAAAAAGAAATTTAAAAATTATGGAAATCTTAAAGTTTATAAAAGAAAATGTGCTCAGGCTTCAGGTGGTGCTGTGATTAACACGTCCACCTCGCAGAAAGAAGGTCCTGGGTTCGAGGCTCGGGGTGTTTGCATGCTGTGCTTGTGTGGGTTGCTTCCGGGGACTCCGGTTTCCTCCCTCAGTACAGAAACATGCACAGTCAGCTGATTGGTCGCCCCTTGGAGAGCGTGTGAATAATTGTATTGTGTTTTGGCCCAACGGCCTGGTGGGCTGTCCAGGGTGTACTCTGCCCTCACTCAGAGTCGGCTAAGATGGCCTCAGCCTCCCCGTGACCCTAATTAAGATTAGGCGGCTTAGAAAATGAATGAACTTAAAATAGCAAAATTATGATTAAAGAAAATGAACAAAATTTCGTCAATTATGAAGAAAATAAGTTTTAAGGTTTTTCTGGTTTATTGGAAGAGAAATAAAAATGGTGTGACTTGTTAACGTTAAAAAATAGTTCCTCCATCCAGAGATCTCGTTCTCACGTAGATCCCGATCCTCCAGATCTCGTATTATTACACTGAATTATTACAGCACATGAAATTCAGATTCATCTGTGAGAAAACTCGCTGGTAAAGAATGACCTCCATGGTGTCTCAGAAGAGGAAGAAGATGAAGAAAGACTGTCCAGTCGTGTGATAAATGTAAATGATAAATTTGAACAGGGGGCCGATGGAGGAAGGAGGAGGAGGAGGAGGAGGATTTCTTCTGATGAATTAGTTTGTCCACTTTCAGCTGCCAGACAGTTAATTTATGAGAGTGCAAACTTGCGAGTGTTTGGCTTGGCCTTCCTGCCCACTCCCTCGATGACGGCCAAATGAAATATGAAGGCAGCGTGTTACTGTTTTATTTATTTCTGAGCTCGCGGCTATTTGTTCTAGCGCTAATCCTCAAGAGTGCCGTAGCGGAGCTCGATTTCTGCACGCAGTAATAAAAATAATTTTTTACAGAGCGAGCCTAATGGTAGAAATGTCACTTCGGTGACTCCCTCTCGCCTCCGCGTCGATCGTAACTCCACAAACCTGCCTTTTTATTTACCATTTCTTAAGAGTAGAGGGAATGAATGTGCTAACATAACTTTTGTTTGAGGTTTGTATATGGAAGGTGGTCCAAATGTCAGCGAGGGAACTCTAGCAACCTTCAGCCATTTCTTCTGGAGTTTACTGCCTCACATGAATCACTGTTCTTTGCTTTTTTTTTTACTTACACGCAGAGGAAACACACACTGAGACAGTTTAAAATAAAACACTCGACTTTCCGCTCGCTACCTTTTCAAACAGTTCTGCGTAATGAATGTGTACATGTGTAAAGCTGTAAGGGGAAGTTTTAGCCTCACAGCTTTGAGGAGACGAAAACTGACAGTGAGACTGATTCCTAATACCCACAGAGGAAATGGATTTGCTGCTACGCCATGACTTATTAGCATACAACTTTTAGCATGTCGCGTCAGAGGTGCTACTACAGTATGCTAACTGAGATTTTCTTTCGTGAAAGAGGAATTAATTTATATACAGTACCTTAAATTAAATTAGAAGGTGGGGCTGGTGGCGTAGTGGTCAATGATCGGGAGGTTGTGTGTTCGAATCCCAGTTAGACCCCCACTGTGCTCAGACCCCTGCCAAGGTCTTAACCACATGTGTGCCTCTGTTCACCCAGCAGTATAAATGGTACCAGTAAAAATATACTGGGAAGGTAACCTGCGCTGGACTAGTGTCCCATCCAGGAGGAGTTGAATTCATAGTCGCTTCACGCTACGGAAACCAGGAAGAAGCACCGGCCTGATGAGCCACTATGGCTCGGGTGTAAAAAGCCCACATTACCTTACCTTAAATCAGAGAGATTTATAATCAGGGGAAAATGGTTTCTTTTGTTTTATTATTCATTCTTTTGCCAAACTACTTCACCCCAGGGAAGCTAAAGCCTATCTCAGCCAAATCGGGGTGAAGGCAGGGTACAGCCTGAACCATTGCAAGACCAATACATACAACCAGAGACAATTTAGAGAAGTCAGTTGGTCTAATGTTCATGTCTTTGACTGTAGGAGGAAACCAAAAACCCCAGAGAAAATCTAATGTACACCACTCACTGAGCCCGAAACTCAAACCCACAACCTACTGGCTGTGAGGAGTAGGTGCTAACCACAACACCACCATAGATGAAAAATTCAGCATTAAAATTTATAATTGATAAAACAAATGCACTGGGTGTCAGTACCAAGTGTGTGAGTGAAAACTGTTTTATGTGTGTGTGTGTGTGTGTGTGTGTGTGAGTGAATTCCTGTTGAGTTCATGGGAAGGCCAGGCCTCTGCTGGAGTGTATGGAGTGTTCATTAATTACAGGCAATGACAGTGGGCCAGCGGGTTGCAAGCGATGCCTACCAAGCAGCAGGAGGTCTTACACACATCGCTACTTACTCAAAACACACATGCGCACACACACACACACGCGCACACACACACATGATTTTATGTGCACACACCTGCACATATTTATTGAACTCATATGCTCTGTGTGTGTGTGTGTGTGTGTGTGTGTGTGAGAGAGAGAGAGAGAGAGAGAGACAGAAAGAGAGAGAGAGCTGTAAGGTGACCTGTGAACACTGAGGACACACTGCCTCTTGCTGGGGTCCTCAAAGCTCCTGCCGGGCGTCCTTTGATCTGCCTGATGAATAATGAATAACAAATGACAGCAGGCACATGGTCCACAGTGCTCAATGTGTGTGTGTGTGTGTGTGTGTGTGTGTGTGTGCGCGCGCGCGCGAGCCCTAACTTTCTCCTCTTTAATTGGGTAAAGGCCTCATGTCGACCCCCTGTGTCCTGTTTATTGATGAGTGTGTGAGAATGTATGTGCAAGCTTGAGGCTGTGTGATGGAAGTACCAGGGTCGTGTAGCTCAGCTGCAAAGGTCAGAGGTCACACTGAACACAATCAGTTAAACTCAATTTTATTTGTAAAGCACTTTTAACAGCAGACATTTGTCAGAAAGCAGCTTTAAATATTTTTACTTTGGCGGTTGGGTCCAAATGTACATAACAGAGGTAAGTGTAAGAATAAGTAGTTTAATTTAATATTGACTCATTCATTCATTCTCTCAGGGTACACCTTGAACAGCTCGTCAGTCCATCATGGGGCCAACACACACACACACACACAAAAAAAAAAAAAAAAAACTACGGGAGATTTGGGATGCATTTAGCCTACTGTGCATGTTTGAGTTCTGTAGGAAGAAACAAGAGTACCCAGAGGAAACCCACTCAAGCTTGGGGAGAAAATGCAAATTCCCCATAGAAACACCCTTAGAACGGGACTCGAACCCAGGACCTTCTTGCTGTGAGGCAGACGTGCTAACCACTGCAATACCATTCCACCTAATATAATATTAATAATAATATAGAGTATAATACAGCACTGATATAGATATATTTAGTTAGCCAAACATGTTTTCTTTAATATTGTAATGATTTGATGTAGAGAGTTTATCCCTGATCACAGCATGTAATCTCCATGGCGATGTTACTCCGTTTGTTGTGGTCGAGGCTCAGCAACATTAATGCAGTCAAAAACAAAGATGATTCTGATGATCTGAATGTACTGAATGTGCAGGTTATCACATCAATGCACTTTTTCTTCCCTGATGGCTCGGATATAAAATGGGGACTTGGATAATGAAAGAGTGGTTCAGGGAGCACGAGAAATCATTTTCACATAAGTATCCCCCCCATCCCCAGAGTCCCAATTGAAAGCCTTCAGGATGTGCTGGAGAAGATTTTATGGAGGGGTTCAGTTTTTTCCGCATCGATTCAACTTCTTCTTGTCCTTTCGGCTGTTACCTTCAGGGGTCGCCACAGGGAATCATCTGCCTCCATCTCACCCTATCCTCTGCATCTTTTTCTCTTACACCAACTGCCTTCATGTCCTCCTTCACCACATCCATGAATCGTCTCTTTGGTCTTCCTCTAGGCCTTCTGCCTGGTAGTTCCAACCTCAACATCCTACTACCAATCTACTCACTATCCCTCCTCTGTACATGTCCAAACCATCTCAATCTAGCCTCTCTGACTTTGTCTCCAAAACGTCTTACATGTGCTGTCCCTCTGATGTGCTCATTCCTGATCCTATCCATCCTCGTTACTCCCAAAGAGAACCTCAACATTTTCATCTCTGTTACCTCCAACTCTGACTCCTGTCTTTTCCCCAGGGCCACTGTTTCTAACCCATACAACATCGCTGGCCTCAACAACGTCTTGTACACTTTTCCCTTCATTCTTGCCGATACTCCCCTATCACACATCACACTTTTCTCCATCCATTCTTCACCTCTTTTCCACACTCTCCATTGCTCTGGATTGTTGAGCCTAAGTACTTAAAATCCTCCACCTTCCTTATCTCTGCTCACTGTAACCTCACCGTTCCTCTTGGCTCCTTGGCATTCACACACATGTATTCTGTCTTACTGAGGCTAACCTTCATTCTTCTCCTTTCCAGGGCATACCTCCACCTCTCTAGGTTTTCCTCCACTTGTTCACTTGTTCTCTGCTCTCATTACAGATCACAATGTCATCTCCAAACATCATAGTCCATGGAGATTCTTGCCTAACCTCGTCTGTTAACCTGTCCATCACCATAACAAACAAGAAGGGGCTCAGAGCTGACCCTTGATGCAGTCCCACCTCCACCTTGAACTCTTCTGTCACACCGACAGCACACCTCACCACTGTCTTACATCTCTTATACATGTCCTGCACCACTCTAACATACTTCTCTGCCACTCCTGCATCGATTCAACGTCCGTCAGAAATAAACCCGACGCTGGATGGAAATAAACATTATGTTGTCAAGCCCCACTCTCCACGGGTTGTCACTGTCCCCCCAGAAGATGAGAGCATGATAATTTAACTGGGTTATCAAAGGCGGGTCATGTCTCTCACTGTCTATGGTCAGAGGTTCATGTAAAAGAACCATTACCGACTTTTTTCAAGAGTAGTTTCACAGCTGTCAGCGTGTTTCTGCCCTGCGAAGGCCTGGTGAGCTGTCCAGGGTCTACTCTGTCTTCGCTCAGACTCGGTTGGGATGGGTGCCAGCCTCCCCGCAACCCTAATTAGGAATATCTAGTTACAGAAAATGAACAAATGAATGAATGAATGAACAGATATTAGGGTTGGGCCGTGATGGCCTGGTGGTAAAGGTGCTGATTCACTGATCCTAAGGTTGGGGGTTCAAGCCCCACTATCTACAGGTTGTCACTGTCCCCCCAGAAGATGAGAGCATGAGAATTTAATACAGGAGGAGGCAGGTGTGGATCTCGGGGCTATCGACAGATAACAGAGTGACTCCACACACACACACACTCTAAAGCTTCTTTAGGTTCTGTTCAACTGTAGTGACCTTCATGCTGTTTTGAGTAGTGAATGAACATATAACACAGCAGCAATTGTGAACATTAACAAGTAGCATTAGCAACAACCTAGCCTACTAGCATGAATATTAATAGCAGAACATGGCATGGCAAGCGGAGCACCATATTTAAG
>CM045734.1:61021063-61066063 GCA_024760905.1 Plotosus lineatus
TCCTTTGTCCTCTTTACTTCACTGTAGTACCTCCAGCTTTCATTGGAATGATTGGTGGCTGAGCGTGAAGTATTCGGGATGAGAATCAGCACCTCCAAGTCAGTGGCCATGGTTCCCAGCCGGAAAAGAGTTGAATGCACCCTCTGGGTCTGGAATGAGGTCCTGCCTCAAGTGGACGAGTTCAAGTATATCGAGTCTTGTTCACAAGTGAGGGAAAGATGGAGCGGGAATTCGACAGGCGGCTCACTGCAGCCTCTGCTGTTAAACAGATCTGGTACCGGTCTGTCATGGTAAAGAAGCAGCTGAGCTAAATTTACCAGTCGATCTACATTCCAACCCTCACTTATGGTCATGAGCTTTGGGTAGTGACCCAAAGAAAAGATCACAAATACAAGTTGCTGAAATTAGGGTCCTTCGCTTGATTGCAGCGCAGCAGGATCTCAGGACTGCTCTATGCTGTGTTTCTGTGAAACATGGCTCGAGGCGAGTACACCCGATGAGGCGATTGCACCAGCCGGCTACATGGCCTTCATCCCCTGTGATCCCAAGAGCCAGAGTCGTCGTTTGGCCCCTTCCCGCCTGGGCTTATTGTTAGCCAGGGTGCGGCTAGCATTGAGCTACCATAGCATATTAGCTCAAGATAGGAAGGTGCTAAACTTCAGAAGACTCCGATCTCATAGCTGTAGGAAGGTCAACCGGTCATAGACAAGCAACGAGAATAGTGGAAAACATGAACAAACAAAACAACAAATAAAACAAATTAAAACGAACAAAGAAACAATTTGACTCTGAGAACTCCGTGACGTCACCCTGTAGGCAGCGCCATCTTGGAGACGTCACTCCAAGACGTCACTCCAAATTCAATGTAAAAGGGCATGAAGCGTAATAAAGTTTATCCTTTTGGTATCATTTGTTAAACATGCTACCGAACATAAAATCTCACGCACAAACATTCTAAACATTAACTTAGGTACTGTACTGGAATAATAATTGAAAAAGACTTTAATACTAGTGCTTTACAACAGTATATGCTGTATAATGTTTATATTTTATCATCAATAAATATAACAGAAAAATTGAAAAGTTTTTCTTAATCATTACAACATTTTACGACATTAATACTGTATTAATGAGTAAGACTGTCTATAGAATGTGTTTAAGAAGCATATTTTAGCGCATGTAATATGATACATGGGGTTTTACTTCCGGGTACAGAACTTACGGATTACCTTCATTTGCGGGAGGGGCCAGAACCGAACCCCCACAAATATCGAGGGCCTACTCTATATCAATAAGTACACACTGCTTGTGACTCGCTGAATTTTGAGGCCCCTGTGATGCAGCTGTTACTTTAGAAAAAACCTCATATGATATATAATGATGTTCAGCATCTTCTGACCAATTAGAGTCAAGAATTCAACAGCTGCGGTTTAAATTATTAATAAAGAAGGGGTTTACTTTAGGGTTTGTTTAATATCACTGCTGTGTGTGTGTGTGTGTGTGTGTGTGTGTGTGTGTGTGTGTGTGTTAGTAGAAGCAAATTGGCCCTATTACTGTGTGTGAGTTAAATATTTATTGCTCATTACAAGCAGATTGCACGTTAAAAATATTCCCATATCGCACATAAGGTGCGTCAGATGATGTTATTAGATGTAAATGTTCGGATGTAAAATGCAAAGTAGGATGTAAAGCTCAGCACGGACGTGTAATGCTGACTTTAATGTGCACGCATTTAAAATGGGTGGGGGGGGGGGCTGTGTTGGCTGCTGTCAACTGAACATCTGGTTGCTATAGATCAGAGTTAATTAGTCATATTGAAGTCGTCTGAAGATAAATTCATCATCCACTTTAAACACAAACAATCTGAAACCATGAAAGGAAACGAAGTGACGCACGGCCCGTGTCCAAATACATCATCTCACGTGTGATTAAAAACCGACGCTCAGCTGATAGACAGATACAAAGATTGAGAGAAAGCGAGAAAGAGTGAAAGAACAAAGAAGAAAATGGACAGAGACAGACAGATATATGGAATAAAAGAGAGAGAAAAATGTCCATCTGTCATCACTCACTCTGTCTCTGCAGATACGATGGGCAGAAATGTGTATCACTGTGATCTGTGATCTGTGTGTGTGTGTGTGTGTGTGTGTGGTAATAAGAACGATGGATGACTGGGATGTGTTTCCTCACTCTGATGATAAGAGCTCTCTGATTGCTAGTGATGAAAATGCAACGGTTAATTTCAGCTGTTGACCTTTAATGAGTTTCATCTGGAGAGAGAGGGGGTAAGAGAGTGAAAGAGGAAGTGTGTGTGTGTGTGTGTGTGTGTGAGAGAGAGAGAGAGAGAGAGAGAGAGAGTATAGTGGCTGACACTGGCAGGCATGGTGGATACAGCCCTTCAGTGGGACTGATTATGTTCCAAAAGCCACACATCCTTCATTGCGACTACAAAAGTTCAAAGCCATACTTCTTTCCCTCCCAATCATTGACAGGCCACACCTCCTTTACTGAAATCATAAAAGGTCAAAAAGGCCACATGTCTTTTAGAAAAACTATAAGGCACAGAGGTCACACCTCCTTTACTGAAACTATAAGGTACAGAAGCCACACCTCCCACACTGACTCTGACTCTTGGGACATGGAATCTCACCTCCCTGGTGGGGAAGGAGCCTGAGCTGGCGCATGAGGTGCAGAGATACCGACTAGGTATAGTTGGACTCACCTCAATGCATAGCTTGGGCTCTGGAACCACCCATCTCGAGAGGGGCTGGACCTCATTAGATTCTGGAGATGCTCATAGGGAGAGGCGGTGAGCTGGTGTGGGCATCCTTAACCCCCCACCCCCAGGTCCCAGTGCACACACATTGGGATTCCAATCAATGAAAGAACAGATTCCCTCCGCCTTCGGGTAGGGGGACCGGTCCTTGACTGTTGTTTGTGCTTATTCACCAAATGACAGTTCAGAGTACCCACCGTTCTTTGAGTCTTTAGGGGCTGTGTTGTAGAACACTCCTCTAGGAGATCTCTCTTCCTGGGAGACTTTAATGCCCATGTGGGCAACGTAATGTGACCTGGAAGGGTGTGATCAGTAGGTACGGCCTCTCCAGTCTGAACCCAAATGGTGTTTTGTTTTTGGACTTCTGTACTTGTCACAGTTTGTCTATCATGTACACCATGTTCAAACATAAGGGTGTCCACAAGTGGACTTGGCACCAGGACACCCAAGGCTGCATTTCGACGATCAACTCTGTAGTCATGTCACCGGATACTCTGGTGAAGAGGGGACATGTCCTGGATACTCTGGTGAAGAGGGGAGCTGAGTTGTCAACCGATCACCACCTGGTGGTAAGCTGGGTCCGATGACGGGGGGAGGCCACCTTTCAGACCTGGCACCCCCAAGCATGTAGTTAGGGTCTCCTGGGAACATTTGGTGGAGTCTCCTGTCAGGGGAGCCTTTAACTTCCACCTCTGGCAGAGCTACAACCATTTCCTGAGGGAGGCAGTTGATATGGAATCTGAATCGGCCATGTTTCATGCCTTCATTGCTAAGGCGGTAGCCCTTAGCTGTTGTCAGAAGTTCATTGATGCCTGTTGTGGCAGTAACCCCCAGCATCTGGTGGTGAACAACTGTGGTGAAGGGAGTCGTTCAGCTAAAAATGGAGGCCTATTGGGTCTTATTGGCCTGTGGGACTCTCAAGGCAGCAGACAGGTACTGGCAGGCCAAACATGCTGTGGCCCGAGCTATCGCCAATGCAAAATCTCGGGTGTGGGGGTTTGGTGAGGGCCTGGACCACAATTATTGGTTGGCCTCAAAAAGGTTCTGGACCACCATCTGACACATCAAGGGGGCAAGCAGTTCTCCACAAATGCTGTTTGCTGTGGAAGAGAGGAGCTGCTCACCTTGATTGGGAATGTGGTTGGGAGGTGGACTTTGAGGGCCTCCTCAATCCCACCAACATGCCCTCTGTGGAGGAGGAAGCCCCTAGGAGTTTTGGTGGGGGTCTGCCCATTACTGGAGCTGAGATCACGGACATAGTCAAAAAGCTCCTCGGTGGTCATGCTCTGAGGATGGATGAGGTCCGCCCTGAATATCTCAGGGATCTGGATGTTGTAGGACTGTCTTGGTTGACACATTTCTTCAACATAGCATGGTTATCGGGTCCATATCTCTGGATTATCAAATCGGGGTGGTGGTGCCCCTTTTTAAAAAGGGGGACCGGAGGGTGTGTTCCAATTATCGTGGAATCACACTCCTTAGCCTATCCGGGAAAGTCTATGCAGGGGTATTGGAGAGGAGGATCCGACCGATAGTTGCACATTAGATTCAGGAGGAACAATGTGGTTTTCGTCCTGGTCATGGCATTCTCGACCAACTCTATATGCTCCGCAGGATTCTACTGGGGAAATTTGAGTTTGCCCAATCTGTCCACATGTGTTTTGTGGATTTGCAGAAGGCTTTCAACCGTGTGCCTAAGGTTGTCTTGTGCAGCGTGTTCCTGGAATACAGAGTTCTGGACCCATTGCTACAGGCTATTTGCTCACTGTATCACCAGAGCCAGAGCTTGGTCCGCATTGGGAACAACGGGTCGAATTGGTTTCCGGTGACAGTTGGAGTTGGCCAAGGTTGTCCTTTGTCACCAATTCTGTTCATAATTTTTATGTACCGAAATTCTAGCCGCAGCAGAGGCTTTGAGGGGTACTGAGTTGTTGACCATTGGATCTCGTCTCTGCTTTCTGTGGATGACGTTGTCCTTTTGGGTTCATCAAGCCAGCACCTACAGCTCTCATTGGAGCGATTCACAGTCAAGTGTGAAGCCGCCGGGATAAGAATCCTCATCTCCAAACCTGCGGCCATGGTTCTCAGTCAGAAAAGGGTGGAATGCACCTTCCAGGTCGGGGAGTGAGGTCCTGGCCCATGTGGAGGAGTTCAAGTATCTCAGGGTCTTGTTCACGAGTGAGGGAAGGATGGAGCGGGAAATTGACAGGCAGATCGCTGCAGCCTCTGCTGTAAAGCAGAGCCTGTACTGTTTTGTTGTGGTGAAGAGGGAGCTGAGCTGCAAGGAAACACTCTCAATTTACCAGTCAATCTATTTTCTAACCCTCACCTATGGTGATGAGCTTTGGGTAGTGACCAAAAGAACAAGATCATAAGATACAAGCGGGCTGAAAAAAATCTTCCTTCGCCGGGTGGCAGGGCTCTCCCTTAAAGATAGGGTAAGAAGCTCAGCCATCCAGGGGGAGCTCGGAGTAGAACTGCTGCTCCTCCGCACGGAGAGAAGATAGTTGAACTGGCTCATGCATCTGGTTTGAATGCCTCCCGATCGCATCCCTGGTGTGGTGTTTCAGGCATGTCCAATGGGGAAGAGACCCTGGGGTTGATCCTACAACACGCTAGAGGGATTATTTCTCTCGGTTGGTCTCGGAACGCCTCGGTGTCCACCCCAAAGAGGGCCATCTGGACCTCATTACTTAGGCTGCTGCCCCCATGACCCAACCCCGGATTAAGCAGATGAAGATGAGGATGAAGACAGTCACACCTCCTTTACTGAAACTGTAATGTCCAGCAGCTACACTTTCTTGAGTGAAACTACAAGTTACAGAAGCCACATCTCCTTTAGTGAAACTATAAGGTACAGAGGACACCTCCTTTACTGAAACCATAATATATAGAGGCCACACCTACTTTAGTGAAACTTTAAGGTTTCAGCTTCTTGAATAAAGATGGACTCGAAGCCTTGCTTCCTTCACTCGAACTTAAAAAACTATGTAAGTTGTGTACCTCTTCACTAGAGATCACTGACTCTGAAACCACACCTCCTTCCCCCTTTACTTAATTCACTTAATTAGCTTCTAGATGTACACCCTGGTGTGTTTATGTCTCATTCCCTGATTGTTTTAACGTGTTTCTTTCAGAGTTGCGTTTTCTGACCCACGTGCATGAATATGGATATCTCTGTTATCACTCGACCTCCTGCGCTCTGACCTTCACTTTCATATTTAACTATTCATAATATTCTGATAATAAAACTTAAATGGTAACTCCCTGCATCCTGCGTCATCAACTCACACACTACAAAACTACCGCCAATCTTTATTAACACACACTCAGTCTTCATGTCCGTGCTAATGTAGGATTCTAGACTGAGTGTGACTAAGTGTTTTGCTGTGTGGACATGGCGGTGTTTGCATTTCTTCGTTCTGGAGGTGAAAAGCCTTCTGGGCAAATTCTTAACACGGAGCACAGTGTGTTTGATATGATAGTGTTTGACATGCCAAAATACTGGGCTGCACATCAAGCTGACGGAGACACAGTCTTCGCACTTTTATGGCACCGTGTGTGTGTGTGTGTGTGTGTGTGTGTGTGTGTGTGTGTGTGTGTGTTTGAATCTGTCACGAGGACTGAATGACTGCAAGCGATTGTGTTGACTTACTAGACCATTAATAACAGGATAATAAGGGCTGTTAAATGAAAATGTCTTACAGGCAGAAATGTTTTCTTGACTGGTGTCAGAGCAATTATGGCTGATCGAAGCAGTGGGGATTCTGTCTGCCTCCACATGGTACAGGAAAAGGATGAAGAGATGGAAAGATGGATAGATGGAGATGACAGAGAGGTTTCTTTCCCAGATTTTGTATAATGAATTGGCTAGCATGAGCTAACCTGACAAGTTTCATCTTTATAAATTTGCATAGTTATCACATCATAAAGCAGTTAAAACTAGCTAGCTGACATAAACTGAACTGGAGTTGTATAGACCCATTTCCTGGGGCCACTGCAAACCAGATGTGGGAGAGGGCGGGTACATACTGAAGGGTACACACTGAACAGCTCACCAGACCATCACAGGGTCAACACACATAACCTCATACTCACATTCACACCTAGGGGTGATATGGAATGGCTAAGCAGCCTATTTTATAGGTTTTTAGATTATCGGAGGAAATCTGAATACCTGGAGAAAACCTCAGTATCTGGAGAAAACCCGTGGACAACATTCAAACTCCACACAGAATCATACTGAGCCTGGGACTCAACCCCAGGACCTTCTTACTGTGAAATGGATGCTCTATGCTACAGTATGTCACCGTGCCGCCCCGGATTCTTCAGCTTGTTAAACAGAATGACTGAAAGTCACAGCAAGAAGGTCCTGAGTTCAAATCCCAGGCTCAGTGTGGAGTTCTGTGTGGAGTTTGCATGTTCTCCCTACGCTTGTATGGGTTTCCGCTAGATATTCCGGCTTCCTTCCACAGTCTAAAAGCAGACGCATACACTAACCTGAGTTGGCTGAGATGGGTGCCAGCCTCACCACAACCTTAATTTTCATTAATAGGCTATAGCAGGGGTCAGGAACCTTTTGACTAAGAGAACCAAAAAAAAAAAAAAAATTAAATCTAATCCTCTGGGAGCCAAATATATATTTTAATATTGATACCAACAATTTTAGAGTATAATAAGACTAAATTTATTTTAAACAACATGGTTATAATGAAGATATTTATTAATAATAAAAGTACTTCTTACTATTAATGTGACTTCTGGTGCTGCATGGTGTTACTGATAGCTTTGTCGTCTGGTTGATAGGTGCTCAGGTTCAGCTTCATGCAGGCGTTTAGGCTTCCATCTATTGCACGTGACCGCAGGTTGGTCTTGATGCTTTTCAGGTATGAGAAGGACTGCTTGGGTGCGCATGTGGAGCTAAACTTGGTCAATACGACAGGACCCACACTGCAGTGTTTATGTGACAGGAAGCGCGTCCCTAGTTTTGGCAATTAGCTGGTCTGAGGGTTGTAGTTTTTTAATTCTGTCCGTTTGTGTTTTGCTTGCCAGCTCTGCTTGGCTTCTTGTAAAACAGCTGATCAAAAACGAGGAAAATTTACCTCTTTACCCAAAACAACTCACACAGGCTGTTGCATATAATCCAATAAAATTAGATATTAGGTATCGGCCCCGCTCACACACTGGAGTACAGAAAGGACTGGCTCTCTGCTGTGTGCCACAGGGACAAGTGGCATTGAAAATAGATGTATAGATTGAAATGCACGAGATGTATTTGTTTTTGTTTTATTTGATGGCTTTTTTCTGTATTTTTAATTAAAGCACAGTGAAATTATGTATTTGTTATTCTGTTAGGAAAGGCCACCTGATTTATCTGAGAGCCAGATACAGTCATCAAAAGATCCACATCTGGCTCGGGAGCAATAGGTTCCCGACCCCTGGGCTATAGGAAATTAATCAATATGATAACAAACATGCTGGTTTGATGTTGTGCCTCAGAATTTACAAATTGTTTGATTAAAGGTTTAATCATCTGTTTTTACTGATTTTACCAGAGAGCAACAAAACCTAAAACTGGTACCATGTTCTCAAACGCCAGTGCTGGTTGAGCCTTCAATTTCTCTACTTGCTAACTAACATTTCTTAATTTATTTTTTCTTAAATAGCTAGCATGTTTTTACGCTTTTAACATGGAAGAGATTTAAAAGTCCCACCTCCACTCGAGAAGGACATTTCCAGTTCCATGTTTCCATTTCACAGTGGTGTTCTCATCAGGCATAATTTGCTTGAGATTCCGAGCTAAGGGCAATAAAACTTTAGTTGTTGCCTAATTTTGCTACAGACAAGTGAGTAATCAGTGTCACAATCTGCACTGTGGTACTACCTGGTTTGCAAAATGTCACTGATGCTGATGTGCCTTAGTGGGATCAAATCTACTTGGTGCCAATGCTTTGAGCGTGGGTGCGTCCAGGAGACTTTGTGCTATAGCTTATTCTGGAAGTATGTGTTGGTGATGCAGAGATCATGATGGCAGCACAATTGTAGAAGCCTTTGACCATTCTCATTCATCTTTCTTACACCGAACTTGACTAGACAGGATGGCCATAAGTCGAAGTCAACACCAACACTGGCAGTGAAGTCACCGAGAATAATAATTTGATCTGATCTAGAGATATCGCTGATCAAGGATGCAAGGTCTTCATAGAACTGGTCTTTCATTTTAGGAGCTGAGATAAGAGTTGGTGGATATACACTAACAAGGATCACAGGACCTTCACTTGTATTCATGCAGAGACTGGAGACGCTCTGATCCCAGGTTACTTGGTTTGCTCATGCTCAGCAGTGAGTTGCGCATGGCAAAGCTGATTCCATACGCCCTTGGTTCATCAGCTCCCTTTCCTTGCCAGTGGAATGTATAACATTTCTCTTTCAATGTGCTACAGTTTGCAAGGTATGTTTCCTGAAGGGTGACAATGTCGATATTAAGCCTATGAACTTGATTGTTCATTGTGACGGTTTTCCGTGTGTCATTGATTTTCTGAAGGTTTTCACCCAAACTAGTCAGCATATTGTGGACATTCCATGTTGCCAGTTTTAGAATTGTTCTCTTTTTAACTTTCTGCCTGGTGCTAGAATTTGAGTCCGCTGTTCAGAAAATAATCATATCTTCATGCACCCAGAAAAGAGAGAAGACTTGGTGAGATAGCACCTTATTGGCTGGGGGTTGCCCAGATTGAGGCAGACAGTAGCTTCCAATGAGATCTTCAGGACCTCTCACATCGACGAGAACAACCCCTGGCGCTGCTATTAAACAAATCGAGCAGTAGCTTAAAGCCGGTAACTGTTATTCCCCATGTTGTTTCAACGCAGCTGCGATGCTGGAGTATCCTCTCCAGTGGACGGAAGAATCCGGACGAATGTATATGCTAAGGCAAACTCTATGGAGAACAGACTGTTGCCCATGCAGTGTGCTTTCCTTTTCCACAGTGCTGATAGATCCAAAGGAACCGATAGAATTTGGCACCAGCCTCGTTGCCAGATCGAAGTGCGTGGTCACGCATCAATCTGCCTTCAGAACTCCCATTCCTGGTAGGATGTCTTGAGGGCTTATGGTTTCCCAACTAACCAGTTTTGATATTTGTTTCTTCCGTCACCTAGGAAGGCAGCCAGCCAAGGCTGCGAGGCCTTCCTGCCCAGGTAGAATGTCTTGAAGTACTTATGGTCTCCCACAAGACCAGGTGTTTGAATAAAAGTTTTTTATGCCCCAGGTGCATTTTTTAGCGATGGCCAGCAACATGGTTCAATATGGCATGGGGTTGGTTTTTTTTATTATTACCAGACAGTATCCACAAATGAGGCTCCCCTATCCGCCACCTAGGGATGAGCTGAGTATCTCTATGAGCTGAAACTAATATATTGACAGTACGTAATATAAAAGTCAAAATCCTTCCTTACCAAAAGAGAAAAAAATACTGTATAGAACGCAATCCACACTAAAAACTGATGCAGGGATGCCTTCAATATACAGGGATCTTTCACTTTCCCCGGTTAATTGAGAACGAGATCCCCACGCAACCATCAAAATCTGCAAAGTAGGATCAACTCCCCCACCCCCGCTTGACGTATGCGTACATGTATATGTGTATATAATATCAATAAATGCATATCCAATGCTATAAATGTTTATAATAACAATTAAACATTGAAAAAAAATAACATATTAAAATATAAATACAGATGCTCTCCAACTTACCAACATTCGTTTTGCAAACATCCGGAGACACCAACTGTCCAAGATTGAAGGTGAAAGTGAAATGAAATTGAAGAACAATTAGAAATAGCAATGGAATAAAATCCACAGAAAGATAGATCACAAATATACAATAAGTATGACATATGATTAAACATTATCCTGAGGTACACTTAATACTAGGGTCCGGCAGAGCGGGGCGTGGCTACGCAGACACACACACAGAGGCAACAACGCATCCAGTTTTGATGGGAGATTTTGGGTTGTTTTTTGTTTTGTGTTGGTTTATTTATTTATTTTTTATTTTTTCCCCATAATTGGCCTTGTTTTTGTGACATTTTCCTTAACTTTTCCACCTATTCTTCCTTAATTTCCTTATTTTTTTAATTCGATGAATATTTATTTATTTATTAAAAAAAAAAAAATAAAACCAGCGAAGCACTGAAGCTGCATTGAGTTGAATTGAATTGTAGTCCGAAGTAGCGAGAGATCCCTGTATACACAATCTGGGTCAAGGGCACCTCAAGGAAACCTGACACTACAGCTAATTATTCACCACAACAGGCTACAGAATCCTATATTTAAAAATATTATTGACAACAACCAAGTCCAACTGAGGCAAGTAGACAGTAATACAAAAGTCAAAATCCTACCTTGCCAGAAGAAAAATGTAATGCACCTCAATATAGCATGTTAACCCATGTGAAGTGAAGTGTGTGTGTGTGTGTGTGTGTGTGTGTGAGTGAGTGTGTGTGAGTGTGTGTGTGTGTGTGTGTGTGTGTGTGTGAGTGAGTGTGTGTGAGTGTGTGTGTGTGTGTGTGTGTGTGTGTGTGTGTGTGTGTGTGTGTGTGTGTGTGTGTGTGTGTGTGTGTGTGTGTGTGTGTTATGCTCTTGTCTATAGCATGCAATGGGGAGTGCAGTGTGTGTTCGTGTGCGTGTGTGTAATGCTCTCATGGGGAGTGAAGTGTGTGTGGATATTAAACAGACTCCAGCAGTAAAGCTGTGTGTTCTCTCTCTGTACCCCTGGATCAGTGCAAAATGTTCTGGTGTGCGTGAGACGAGGCAGATCGGTGTTTTATGGTGGTGTGTGTGTGTGTGTGTGTGTGTGTGTGTGTATAGGATAATGTCATGACAAATGAATCTCCCCTAATGAAGTGTTTAGTGGGTGTGTTCTGTGCACTCTGATGAAAACCGAGCAGATGTGTATTTATCGGATATGGATTTCTGTTTACATGCTCTCTCCGTGTTTGGGTTAGTTCCTCCGAGTGCTCGGGTTTCCTTCCAAAGACATGCACATTAGACGAATTATCTATTCCAAATTACCCAAAGGTGTGAATGTAAATGGTTATGTCTGTGTTGACCCCACAGATTGAGGAGCTGTGCAGGGTGCACCCTGCCTTTGATCATGGTGAGATGGCTGAGACAGGTGTTATGGTTGGTGTTGGGAGTGGCTCTGAATCTGGCGCGCTCCTCCCAGCACTAGATGATTGTCCCTATTCGCGATCCAGTTTCCCCCGTGATCTCTCTGGCTCCTGGTTCTCAGCTCCGTGCTTGACCAGTTCCCACTCTGAAGTTTCCCTTAGTAATTTTGGCTTTCATGTTTTCCCTCACCTCTATGGTGACTACGATTTTCCCATACTCTAGTGCCTTCTCTGTGTACAATAAACCTCATTGGTATCATCATATTCTGTCTTCTGCATCTTTGGGTCCGACTGAACGCTCCCGCTGTCACAGAATCTTCTAGCCTAAAAAATGGACCCATCGGAGACCGCCCAACTCCAGCAGGCATTGTCCCGCCAGGGACTCCTGTTGGGACAGCATGATTCCACTCTGCACCAAGTTGTGGACAGACTCCAGAGATTGACCACCATCATGGTGCAGCTTGGCGGAAGGATGAACGCCATCGCCACCTAACTCACAGCCGCGACCCCGCCCACCCACCCATCACTCTCCACACCGGCAGCGTCGCCAGCCCCGTTCACCATGTGCCAAGAGCCGCTCATCCCCACGCCAGCGAGGTATTCAGGCACGATCGGCCCATGTGCTCAGTTCCTCCACCAGTGCTCCCTGGTCTTCAGTCAGCAGCCGCTCACATACACTACCGGACCCCGGCGCTGCCCTACACAGTTGGGCAATGGGTTTAGCTCTCCTTCAGGGACCTACCCCTGCAGACTGACTCCATGAAGATGGCTCCCAGATACATCGGGCAGTATGTCACTGAGCGTATCATAAACCCCAGTGCCGTCCAACTAAAGTTCCCAGCTGCACTCAAGGTGCACCCAGTGTTCCACGTATCCCTGGTCAAGCCCATGGTGGAAAGCACCCCCCCCCCACCTTCTCCTCCTGTCTGGTTGCTGGACATCCGGTGTACACTGTGACTCGTACCCTCGACTTGCGCAGGCGGGGTTGAGGGTTCCAGTGCCTGGTGGACTGGAAGGGGTATGGGCCTGAGGAATGTTCCTGGATCCCTTGTTCAGATTTCAGATTTCAGATTTGTTTATTCAGTATTTTGTGGCCTCAAGGCCTATTTCACAATTACAGTTTACATTTGAGTGAATGAATGGGTGTGGTTACAATTTTGTTACACGGATCTTTCATTAAATACATGTTTAAGATAGGTTGCAATACATCATAAGACATCAATATTTTTAGAATTTAACAAATTGGACAATATATGTTTATCTCTCACAGGTAACAATGGTAATGGCAAAAAAGATAGATATTTTTGCCGTAAATCTAAATATTTGTCACATACAAACATTACATGTAATCCATTTTCAAAATCACCAGAGTCACAATTTTTTACAGATAGCGTCACTAACATCACTCACATCTCCACAAGACTTATTCAAATAATTACTTCTAAAATCATGGAAACCTATTCTAAATTTACATAATTCCCTTATAACGAATTTATCCTGTAAATTCATGATATAAAATTCAGGCTCTAACAAAAATTTATGTGAGGAAAAAAAATGTATGTGTTGCAAAAACTTTGAATTTCCTACAGACAGAGACCACTCTTGAAAATAAATATCTTGAAGACGCTGCTTAAAAAGAGAAAGAAAAATGACTTTGTTTGCAACCTCTTGTGAAATCCGCACATATTAAAATCCACTAACAAAAAGTAGTTGTCTAACTTCTGATGCCCAATTAACCTCACCATTTTCATCTTGTGACTTCAAAAATATATATAAGTTTGCTTAGGGTATCTATAAACATCCATTTTTAATAACTTCAACCAATATCTAATTATCCTTAATCTACTAAATACAAAAATATTACATCGACCAATTTCCCCCAAAACAGCTGTATTTGAAGCAAACTTTCCCAGATTCAAAAAACTCTTAAAATATACTGCATGTATCTTTTCAATACAGTGAAAATATTTAGTCCCCCAAATTTCAGACCCATATAGAAAATTGGGCAAAATTTTACAGTCAAAAAATGTACATGCATTATTGAAGGAAATATAAGAATTATTTTTGAATAATTTATATATAGGTTGCATAGCTTTTGATGCTTGGGCCACCAGACTTTTACAAGCTTGTGACCAGTTCAATCTTGATGAAAATATTAAACCTAGATATTTATAATAATAAACACATTTAAGCTTTGTATTACCATAATACATTTTTTTAATACACCTCCATTTCTAAATACAATAGCATTTGTTTTCTCAATGTTGACACACAAACCCCAAGAAATACAAAATTGATGTAAAACATTTAGTTGCTGTTGTAAACCACTGACTTTATAAGAAAACATGTTCACGTCATCGGCAAATAATAACATCGTGATATCATCTATATCTTGAGATAGAAAAACACCATGCTTTTCTGTGGTAAGCTAATTCATGAAAAAGATAAAGAGCATTGGGCTCAAGATGCAGCCTTGACGTACACCAGAGCTTGTTGAAAACATGCCAGTTTTACAGTTACCAAATTTTACACAAGATTCCACGGATTAATACATATTATGAAGAAGATTATATAATTTACCATGACAGCCAGATTTAAGTAACATATATAGAAGTTTAGCTCTATCAACATAATCGAAAGCCTTTTTAAAGTCTATGAAGGTACAGAAAAACCGCCCTTTGGTTTTGTGAGATATTTTGAACACTGTGTCTGGAGAGTGAATATATTGTCTGTAGTGGCATACACGGGCCTGAAAGTAGCTTGTGCTTCTGAAAGAAGATCATTTAAGTCTATCCATGAGCGGAGGCGTTTATCAAGTACAGCAGTAAATATTTTCCCGCACACATTTAAAAGTGATATTCCCCTATAGTTGTTAGGGTCCGTTGCACAGCCTGATTTGAATAGAGCTATTATGAGAGCAGAGTTCCAAAAATCAGGGAATATTCTAGAGTCTAATATTGAGTTAAATAATGGTTTAAGAAAGGCAAGTAAGGTAGATTGACCAGTCTTGAAAAACTCTGGTGAGATTCCATCCTCACCTGCGGATTTACCAGCTTTCATTTTCTTAATAGCCTCAGTGATCTTGAGGTCAGATATACTATCTGATAATAGGTGCTGAAAACCTGCTGCATTCACACATTCATCACAGTGGTGGTTAGTGATGAAATCAGAAACATGTTGATCAAATTCTTTGTCTGCTTCCAGTTTAGTTGGGTTTAATAGATCCTTAAAATATTTATGGAGAATATCCGGTGTTATTTGACATCCAGCATTTCTTCTGTTTAGTAGAGAACTTTTCAAACTGTTCCAGAATGATATACAGTACAGTCACCATATTTAGCAGCTTTGCACAAATCATTTGCTATACATTTTTCATAGTTATCTTTTTTAAATGTACAAAGTTTTTTTTAATTCTGTTTTAGTTTTTATATAGTTATCAAGGTTTTCTTGGCAATTAAATCTTCGAAATAAGTTTAAAGCTCTGTACTTCTGCTTAGATTCGGCACATTCGCTATTAAACCACGTTGGTTGCTTCTTAATGTTTTTCCTATCGGACACACAAAATCCCCCAGCATGCACAAGAAATGAGAAAGTTATTTAAGTTTCAGCACTGCACAATTTATGTCATTTTGCAGGACTGCAAGAAAGTCTTCTAGCATATTGTGAGATTGGAGAAGTTCTTTATAGGAAGCTGATGCAGGTTCTGGTTACTTGTATCTGGGAACTGTAATAAGGTTAATCTTCACCTCCGGTTCTGGGATATCGTTGAAAATAGCAGACACAACTGGCATATGATCTGATTCTGTACGATCACATACATTTAGGTCAATGACTTTGTTGAATAACTGACTGGACACTAAAAAATAGTCAACAATACTTGATCCTATATGTGAGATAAATGTGAGACTACTAGGTGTATCTGATTGAGAGCATCCATTCACTATATGCACATTAAAGAGTTTGCACAGTTCAAGTTGGTGGGTTCCATATAAATTAACATTTACATCATATGATATTCTTGGTAAATTAAATGCATCAGTTGTGTAGTCATCCGGAAGAGGTAGGTATTCTGTATTATCATCTCGGATGAAGTCGTCTAGGTTGCCTGTCCAAGCATTGAAGTCACCGCTAAGTATAAACAGAGAAGCGTTACTAAAGTCACTAGTTATTTGAAAGAGTTTTCAACTAAATCAATACCGTTTTCCTCTGCATTAACTTAAAAAGGAGATTTTTCAGGGTGGGCATAAAAAAAAAGAAAAAAAGGAAAATATGTTCCAGAGTCGTATCACTGGCAACTTTAAGAAATATACAATCCTGCCACTGGTCATAAACCCTCTCGCATGATAATGCTAAATGATTTTTCACATACACTACAAGCCCGCTCGAATATCTACCATATTGTGATAACTTAATAGGATCACAAACAAAGCATTTATAATCAGAAAATAAAATGTGAATGTCAATTGATTCAATACACCAAGTCTCAATTCGACAGAAGATGTCAAACTGTTTGCAAAACATTTCAAACTCTGGAAAAGATAATTTGGAAAGTAAACCATGAACATTCCAGGTACATATTTGTGTCAGTATGTTTTGACTGTGGGTTATCATGTTCATCTGTGTAGTTGCGATCTTGACCACTGTCCTATGCTTCAGATTCTGAGAAGTTTATTCCAGGTGGTTTTCTGTTCTCCCGGTTTTTGCGCTGTCCTCTCTGCTCGATATCCTCCAATGTATCATCATACACACACACTGAGCCATCAATCACAACTTTATCATAGTTCATGTATGCTATCTTTCCATCATCTCTAGCAGATTTCATGAATGGGAACAGCTGCGAACGGATATTTCTCACCCTCTCAGTAAAGTCCTCAGCAACTCTTAACACAGTATTTCCTTTCAGGGTCTTCTTTGCAGTCGAAAGGATTTCACTCTTTTCTTTAAACAGCGTGAACCTGACAATCATTGGTCGCTTTCCAAACTTCGAACGAAGTCAGTGAGCTCTTTCTATACCAACAGTATCAGCTGTTTTACATGAAAGTTCATCTTTTAGAAATTTTCTAACCTTAAGTTCCGTTTCTTCCCAAGTTTCACCTTGTGGTCCATGTATCAAGTTCATGTCTTCTAGTCCATGTATCAAGAGATTGTTGCGTCTTGACTGTGCTTCCATGTCATCTAACTTTCTGTCCATGACCTGCAATTGTTTTCTGAGCATTTTGTTCTCACTTTGGAGCAGAGACAGTTTATTGTCATCGTCAGCCGTAAATGACTCCAACTTCCGGTCAAGGGAGGTAAGTTGTACTTGAATCGATCACAGCGTTTTAGCGAGGTGTTTGATGTTTCATCATCAGTTAACACCTCCTCGGGTAGATTTTTAGCAGATAGTCGAGTCTGAATCTGATGTGGAAATTTCAGCGGGCCCGGGTTTAATTCCACATTCCCGGCTACTGGCAGCAGTATGAATGCCAGTATAGCAAGTTTCAAACAGGGACATATACCGCCCGGTGTCTTTATACCGGGGTTTCTCAGGGTGCTGACTCTCCCACGGGGAGAAAATGTTCCAATTCTTGCTGTCCATTGCTCAATAGGTATATTCATGGTGTTTTGGCATTATTACAATACCTTAGGCAGAACAGGAACCTGAAGTTTACATTAAAAAAAAACTTGTGTTTCCCATCCAAAATGCTTTCTAAACGCAGAGCGATTTCATGCGTGCCGCCATCACACCAAGTCTAAGCCACGCCGCCAGGTTGGATCCCTTGTTCCCTAATTCTGGACCCCGGACTTGCTGCCAGAGTTCTATCATCGGTTCCTGGACAAGCCTGGTCTAGTGCCAGGTGGCGCCCCTTGGGGGGGGGGGGGGGGGTACTGCTATGGTTGGTGTTGGGAGTGGCTCTAATCTGGCGGCTTTCCCCTCACCTCTACGGTGACTATGATTTTCCCGTACTCTAGTGCCTTCTCTGTGTACAATAAACCTTATTGGTATCATTATACTCTGTCTTTTGCATCTTTTGGGTCCGACTGAACGCTCCCACCATCACAATAGGCTCGCCATTGCCCTATCAAGACTAAGTGGTTCTAAATGGATAACTGCAGTGATTGTGTTATTTATTGAATTAAAAATATATAATTACAAACATTTTATCCAACATTAAAGCGTCTGATATAGATTTGGACCCTAAATACTTGTGTCCCATGCACTTCACCTCAAACACTGGAACTGGTAAAGTTACCAATTCACTCCCAGGTAGATCAAATAAAGATTGAATGCAGTGGTGTGTCTTGGAAATAAAATGGAAATGGATCCATGGTGTCTTTCTGAAACCGTTAGTCTCCTCCTGTATGTGAGTGCTAATTAACCCTTCATTGGCCACCATGATATTAATAACATCACCATTTTGATGCAAGAGGTGCAGAACGATCAACATCACAAAAATGTCCATCACAGACACGGACGACACAAACAGTGGAAAAAGCATTATGAAAGCTCTTTCCTCCAGCCACTCAGACTTTTTTTATTGTTATTGTAAACAGAACCAAAACAAGATGTAGAACAGGTGAATAAGAGATATGAAGTCTGAGTCAGAGTGGTTTCACCAGGAAAGTTTTACTCCCTTCTACCCGTTTGCCCAACTGCTTTTAAATATTAAAGTCACATGGGAGGCTAAAGCCTATCACAGCCAATGCTGGGCAAAGGCACACAGAGAACCATTCACACTCACAGGGGCAATTGGAACTAGCAGTTACTACAATATCTTTATATCTTAACAATGTCTTTGGACTGTGGGAGGAAACTGGAATATCCGGAAGACACCCACACAAGCACAGGAAGAACATGCAAACCACACACAGACTAAGCCCAGGAATCGAACCCAGAACCTTCCTGCTGTGAGATAGACAAATTATCCACTACACTACCATGCAATCCTCATATATTCCAGTAGAATTAAGTGGTAATTGAAGAGAAACCCCATGCGATACTCAGAAGTGAAGGGAAACCTTTAATCTATCGTTTAGGGTTTGCGAGAAGACTGTTTACTCTCACGTCAGTTTCTCCATCATGATCCCTACAGTGAGTAATTTTTGAATCTCGGTTTAAGCATAAGCAACGCGCAGGAAAAAATTCGTTTTCTCTGACTGAAAATAAAATATCTGTTCCTCGGTTTGAAATACAGCATGATGAAGCTGTTCCTCTGCAGCTCTGCACATCAGGACTCTACAGCAGTCTAATACAGTCGAGACTCCATTAATGTGAGATTAATGAGCTCTAACTGCTGTGAATGCTGATTCAGACAGATGGGTTTGGTGAAGTAGCGTAGCGGAAAGCTAATAGGAAGCAGGAAAGTGCTTTGACTTACCAAAGTGAGCATTTTCCACTTATAAACATATTCAGGTTTTTCTTCAGAATAATAAACTCATGCAACAAGATCGTTTGGTGTTTCATCAGCTGAAGTCAGCAGATATTCAGACTGAATTATGATCAGAGGCTCTGCTGCAGAGTCTGAGCAAACATCGGAGATCACTTCAAGATCATCATATCCTTATAAGGATGCAAAGCCACAGCGGTACAGCGGGACTTATACTCTACTTATCTCGAAAGACTATGAAGCTGTGCTCTGGCTGGTATCCCAGCTGGTGATACTCTCCTGTGCACAGAGCCTGAGTAGGAAGTATGGAGGGCAGGCTGTTACCCAAGCAGCAAGCCCCCATCGCTTGGCTCCACTGGAAGGATCCAATGGAAGGGCAGAAGCTGATAGGACTGAGTTCCAATGCCACTGCAGGAGTTGCCAGATCGTTGCTGTGAACAAACTGCCTCAGGGAACTCCGACTCCCCACTGACTGTTCGCCATTACACATTCAATATTCATCAGGCCACTTGAGTTCCTTAACATGGTGGTGTAGTGGTTAGCATGTCCACCTTGTAACAAGAGGGTCCTGGGTTCAATTCTCATGCTTGCAATGCTTCTGTGTGGAGTTTGCATGCTCTCCCCATGGTCGCATCAATTTCCTTTTGGTACTCCAGTTTCTTTGCACAGTTCAGAAACATGCACAGTAAGATGATTGACTGTTCCAAATCACCCCTAAGTGTGATTGTGAATGGTTCTATGTGTGTTGGTACTGCAATGGCTTGGAAAACTGTTCAGGGTTTACCCCACACGTACTCAGAGTCAGCTGAGATTGGCATCAATCTCCCCGTGACCCTCATCAGACTTAAGTGGCTTAGAAAATTAATGAATAATTATCCATCATTTTCCAGAACAGACATCTTACGGAATAACAAGAGCGTAAAGCTATACTTGCTAAAGTTCTTCAAAACTTTACATCATTGTTCATTTTTGAGTTGCTTTAAGTTCATGAGTGTATCTACACCATGCTGCTATCGTACCAATGACTTCATGAAAAAACAAGCATGTTAAACTTCAGAAGCCTCTAAAAGAATTCTCCAAACATCTACTTGTTTAAATTTCCTTTCTTCAGCAGTTTCACATCCTTCTGAAGCTCCATTAAAGGTTTTCAAGAGCTGGTTCCTGTTCAGAGATTTTTTCAGCCCCCTCCTTGAATGGCCACCTTATGATGGGGTGGTTTGTGTGTCCTAATGATACTAGGAGCCATGTTGTCAGAGGCATTATGCCCCTGGTAGGGTCACCCAAGGTCCAGACAAAACGTGGTTCAAAAGACCTCTATGAAGAAAGACACAAGGACACAGTTTCCCTTCCCTTGGTGTCCCCCCGGAAGAGCTGGAAGAAGTGGCTGGGGAGATTAACATCTGGACCTCATTGCTTAGGCTGCCCCCGCGACCTGACCCCAGATTAAGTGAAAGATATGATGATGATGATGATGATGATGATGATGAGTTTTCCACAGGTTACAGGTCCACCATGGAGCCACTCATTACATCACAATTTCCCAACCATTCTTGCACCACTAGCACCATGCATAACAACATCAACATTGGACACATCTTCTCTTCTTCAGATTTGACTACATGCTATGCTACGCATTGATTTAATGGAGTACAGAAAGTTTTTGTTGATCTTGTTGGTAACAGTCACGCAACCCCAACCCCTGACTCGAGTGGTTCATTGTTCTATACCAACAAAGTGGTGGGACCTCTCTTTTTTTTCAGTGTTGCTGGCTAAGAGCAATTCTGTTCCAATATTTCTATGAAAAATTGCTCTGAAATGCTGCCCTAAAACAGCTCTTGATCTGCATTGGTAGTAAAGAGGTGTTTCTGAAGAGCTCTTTATTAAAGATTCTAAGCAGATGCCTTAGAGGAAACCGAGAGCCCTGAACAACACATAGATACTTTGAAGAATTTATTCCTGTGATGTGTGGTGTGTGGCAGTGGGGCACGTTGACTATCCATCAGCTATTAAAAATGCACTCTGTGTCCATGATTCCATAAGCTCTCTGAAAGGTGTGTGTTTGTCTGTGTGTGTGTGTGAGTGTGTTTTTGTGTGGAGGTGTGTGTTTTTATTTGAGTGTGTGTGGGTGTTTGTGTGTCTGTGAGTGTGTGCATGAGTGTGAGTGTTTGCAGATGTGCGAGTATGTGAGTGTGTGTATGTGTGTGTGTGGGTGTGACTGTGTGTGTGTGTGTGTGTGTGTGTGAGTGTGTATGAGTGTGTGTTTGTGTGTGAGAGAGAGTGTGTGTGATTGTGTGTGGCTGTGTGTGTGAGTGTGTGTGGGTGAGAGTGTGTGAATGTATGTGAGTGTGCGTGTTTATGAGTGTGTGCATATGGGGAAGTGTGTGTGGGTGTGTGAGTAGGTGAGTGAGTGTGTGTGTGTGTGTGTGTGTGTGTGTGTGTGTGTGTGTGTGAGAATGTGTATTTCACTGTGTGTGTGAGTGTGTGTGTGGGTGTGTATGAGTGTGTGTGTCAGTGGGTTTGAGTATCTGAGTTTGTGAGTGTCTGTGAGTGTGTGTTTGTGTAAGTGTGAGTGTGCGTGTGTGAGTGTGAGTGTGTGTGTGTGTGTGTATGTGTGTGTGAGTGTCTGTATGAGCGTGTGTGTGTTTATGTGTGAGTGTGTGTGTGTGTGTGTGTGTGTATGTTTGTGTGTGTATGCGTGCATGTGCATATATGTGTGTGTGTGTGTGTGTGTGTGTCTATGTGTGTTTCTGTGTGTGTGCATGTGCAAATGTGTGTGAGTGTGCACATGGATGTATGCGCATTTGATTGTGTGTGTGAGTGTGTGTGATTATATGTGCATGTATGTGTGTGTGTGAGTGTGTGAGTTTGTCTGTGAGTGTGAGTGTTTCAGTGTGTCTTTGTGTGCGTGTATGTGTGTATGTTTGTGTGAGATTTTGTGTGTGTGTGTTTACGTGTGAGAGTGTGTGTGTTCTAGTGTGTGGGTATGTGTTAGTGAGTGTGTGCATGTGTGTGAGTGTGTGTGTGTGAGTGTGTGAGTGTATGAGTTTATGACTGTGTGTGTGTGTTTGTATTTGAGTATGTATAGGTGTTTGTGTGTGTGTTTGTGTGTCTGTGAGTGTGTGCATGAGTGTGAGTGTTTGCAGATGTGTGAATATGTGAGTGTGTGTGTGTGTGTGTGTGTTTGCATGTGTGTGTGCATGCGCGAATGTCTGTGAGTGTGCACATGGATGCATACGCATTTGTGTCTGTGAGTGTGTGATTGTGTCTCTGAGTGAGTGTGTGTGTGTGTGTGTGTGTGTGTGTGTGTGTGTGTGTGGGTGTGTGTGTGCGTGTGTTTGTGTTAGTGTCTGTATGTGAGTGTGAGTGTGTGTGAGTGCGTGTGTGTGTGTGAGCGTGTAAGCGTGTTCATGCTATACAATGAGCTAAGAGACAGCACAAAAGAGCTTTTGGCCCCGCACTCATCTTGCTGTCTCTCTGGCCCTTTTAAGATCTGGCTATTGTTGTGTTCTGAGTCAAAAGGTTGCTCGGGAACATTTGCAATGGTTTTTAATCTCCAATTCACTAGTGGGTTCTGCAAACTGGTTTCTTAAATCAAAGAAAACAATGTTCACTTATACAATTTTTTATTTTTCTTTCACAAAATAAATTAATTAATTAAATAAAAAGTGGTGGTCTAGTGGTATAGGGCGCTGGATCGCTGATCCAAAGGTTGGGGGTTCGATTCTCACTCTCCACAAGGTTGTCACTGTCCCCCCCCAGTGCAGCTAACTGGGTTATCAAAGGCCGGCCATGTCTCTCACTGTCTATGGTGTGAGGCATGTAAAAGAACCATTGCTGACTTTCGACAAGAGTAGCTGCAAAGCCGTCGGCGTGTTTCCGCCCTGCGATGGCCTGGCGAGCTGTCCAGGGTGTACTCTGCTCTCGCCCGAAGTTGGCTGGGATGGGCGCCAGCCTCCCCACGACCCTAATTAGGATTAAGCGGTTACTGAAAATGAACTGATGATTAAATAAAACCTTTAGATTCAGCTGTGTCTTGCATACCATCTCCGTCCACTACCATCCGCCGAGCTTACTGCACATAGCTGAGCTTCTGGAATGTTCTCCTTCAGAAGAGTCAAAGGCTAATTCTGTCGCCCGATGCATGAACTGGAGAACCCAAAGCTGCAACCTGAATTTCTTTCTTCGTTGTTGAACATAGTGTAACGTCAGTGTAAGTTTCTGATCATCAGAAGAAGAGAGACAACAGCATGTCTGGACCACCAGAATCCTCATGTCCATGTCTAGGTGACTGAAAACAAATGTATATGTTATTGTTTTATTCAGATTTTCTCATTTTTATGAATCTGGGGACTGCCTGGTTCATGTATGGACCACTGAACCAGACAGAAAGACACGTCCGATAATGGATTGCTGTGTGTGTTTGTTGGTTTTGTGGGTTTGTAATTGGCAGCAGGATGTGCAGAATATTCTAATCACAGTAGAGTTGAAAAATCTATCAAAAATGGCAGCTAGTTTTGAAATTGATTAAAATGTCTCTTTCTCTCTGTTTCTCCCTCTTTTTTCTGTTTCTCTCTCTCTCTCTCTCTCTCTCTCTCTCTCTCTCTCTCTCCTTTTTCCCTCTTTCTCTCGCTCCCTTTTTTTCCTTTACCCCGCCTTCTCACAGCACTTCCCCTCCATCCTCACCGGGAATGCAGTATTGATAGGGTAATTCAGTCCTGATGAACGACCCAATAATTGTGAGACAGTTGAAATACATCACACACTGATCAATACACACACACACACACACACACACACACACACACACACACACACACACACACAGAGCAAGATCATTATTCTGCAGTAGCACATCCTCCATTAGAGCAATGGCCACACACACACACACACACACACACACACACACACACACACACACACAGAGGACATAGAGGAGAAAGATATTCTGTTTCCAGTGTGTGTGTGTCGTTCGGGTGAGTGATGAAGGGTCCGGTGTCCCTGTCGTACTTAAACAAAAAGGTGGCCGCTAATAGCCTTTCTGTGCTTCTAGCCAAGACATAGTGCAGAAGAAGATGAAGGGCTTTGTACCTGTAGATATTTCATGCTTGCAGCAAATTAACGCTGATTTGACACCACAGTCATGTTGCTACGTGAGAGTGATGCGAGTCATGGTCTAGAGGATAGCAGATCTACAATATTCACACTTCCTCTATATGATGCATAATGACTGACAGGTGGGAGTTTTTATCTTGAGCTAAACTGATTTAATTTTTTGAAACAAGTTTCTTCCAAATAGAAATAAACAAATGACCTTAATGGATAAAAATCGAAGAAAAAAAGTATCTGCAGTAGAATATTTGAAATGGCTCCGTGTGGAAATCAGTTTCATGTAACAGAATACTTCAAATGTTGCGGTTTGTTGATGTAAACATTATTTTACATGAATTTATTCATTTTCTGAACCGCTTAATCCTAATTGCCATTGCCCATTTCAGCTGACTCGATATTTCAGCTGACTTGAGTGAGGGCAGAGTACACCCTGGACAGCTCGCCAGGCCATCCCACAGCAGAAAAACACTAACGTTATGCAGTAATGTCAGAAAAAGTTCTTTCACATTTTACAGTTATAGTTAAAGCATTTGGGGGATGCTATGAACAAAGCGAATATATATATATATATATATATATATATGCAACTGAGTGATTGAGGGTTAAGGGCCTCATGGCGGTGATAAGGACCAATGGCGGTGATAGTGGGCATTGAAGCGTTGACCTTCGGATCAGTAACCCATGGTCTTATCTACTAAGCCACCACTCCCATTATATTTACATGCATGAACCTCCCACCACAGACAGTGAGAGACATGGCCGGCCTTTGATCACCTGGTTAGGTGCACTGGGGGCACAAGAAGCCTAGGAGCAGGGTTTAAGCTGTTTAATCGGGTGTGGATGGGAAGAGAAATGGAGTAGTAGTCATCTTGAAGGAGGGGTTTGTTAGGAATGTTCTAGAAGTGAAAAGAGTGTCAGACAGAGTGATGAGCCTCAAGCTAGAAATTGAAGGCATGATGTTCAATGTTGTTAGTGCTTATGCCCCACAGGCAGGATGTGAGCTAAAAGAGAAAGAGAGATTCTGGAGTGAGTTAGATGAAGTAATGCAGAGTGCCTCAGAGGTGAAAGAGTGGTCAGTGGTGCAGACTTCAATGGACATGTTGGTGATGAAAGTGATGGGCAGGTTTGGTATCCAGGACAAGAGCACAGAAGGACAGATGTTGATAGTTTTTGCAAAAAGGACGGAAATGGCTGAGGTGAATACTTTCGATCAGAAGAGACAGGAGCATAGGGTGATTTATAAAAGCAGAGGTAGGAGCACACAGATAGATGATATCTTTTGTAGGCGATGTAATTTGAAGGAAGTGAGTGACTGCAAAATAATGCAGCCACGAGGCGGGGTAAGGGGGGGTGGCACTAACCAGTGTCTCTCCCCCTTATGCCAGTCCCAAGCCCAGAAAAATGCAAAGGGTTGTGTCAGGATGGGCAACCGACGTAAAACTAATGCCAAACTTTACCATGCAAATCACAAATATTACCTCCATACCAGATCGGTCGAGGCCCGGGTTAACAACGACCACCATCAGTGCAGTTAACCAACAGGGTGCTGATGGAAATTGGACTACTATTGGTCGAAGAAGAAGTGGGAAGCGTGTCCGTAGGCAGAGAGAGAAGAGGAAAAGCACGAGTCTAGGACTTAGAGTAGGGACTTTGAATGTTGGAACTATGCGAGGAAAAGATAGAGAGCTGGCTGACATGATGCAGAGGAGGAGGAAGGTGGACATACTGTGTGTTCAGGAGAACAGTTAGAACAGTAGCAAAGCTAAAAGCTTAAGAGCAGCATTCAAGCTGTTTCATCATGGTGTGGATGGGAAGAGAAATGGAGTAGGAGTCATCTTGAAGGAAGGGTTGGTCAGGAATGTTCTAGAAGTGAAAACAGAAGCATAAGGTGACATAAAACGGAGGTAGGAGCACACAGGTAGACTACATCTTGTGTAGGCGATGTAATTTGAAGGAAGTCAGTGACTGCAAAGTAGTAGTGGGTGAGAGTGTTACCAAACAGCATAGGATGGTGGTGTGCAGGATGACACTGATGGTGAGGAAGGTGAAGAAGGCAAAGACAGAGCAGAAGACAAAGTGGTGGAAGCTGAAAAAGGAAGAGGGCCGTGTTGTCTTCAAGGAGGAGTTGAAACAGGCCTGGAGTGGTCAGGAAGTGCTTCCAGATGACTGGACACCACAGCAAATGTGATCAGGGACACAGGTAGGAGAGTACTTGGTGTGTCCTCTGGAAGGACAGTAGATAAGGAGACTTGGTGGTGGAATGAGGAAGTGCAGGAGTGCGTACAAAGGAAGAGGTTAGCTAAGAAGTGGGACATTGAGAGGACCAAAGAGAGTAAACAGGAGTACAGGGAGACACAGCGTAAGACGAAAGTAGCGGTGGCAATGGCCAAACAGATGATGCATGATGACTTGTATGATAGGTTGGACAGTAAGGGGGGAGCAAATGATTTATACAGGTTGGGACAGCAGAGAGATAGAAATGGGAGGGACATGCAGATAGTTAGATTGACAAAGGACAGAGAGGGAAATATATTGACTGATGACAGAAGTGTGCTGGGGAGATGGAAAGAGTACTTTGAAGAGCTTATGAATGAGGAAAATGAGAGGGAAAAAAAGAATAGAAGAGGTGACCGTTGAGGAGCAAGACGTAGCAAAGATTAGTAAGGGTGAAGTGAGGAGGGCACTGAAGAGGATGAAGAATGGAAAAGCAGTTGGTCCTGATGATATACCTGTGGAGGTATGGAAGTGTCTAGGAGAGGTAGCAGTAGATTTTCTGACAAGAACATTCAACAAGGTTTTAGAGAGTGAGCGGATGCCGGAGGAATGGAGGAGAAGTGTGCTGTTGCCGATTTTTAAGAACAAGGGAGACATGCAGAGTTGTGGCAACTACAGAGGAATAAAATTGATGAGCCATACGATGAAGTTATGGGGAAAACATTTGACAGGGTGCCAAGAGAAGAAATGTGGTATGGCATGAGGAAGTCTGGAGTGGCAGAGAACTATGTTAAAGTGGTGCAGGACATGTATGAGAGGTGGAAGACAATGGTGAGGTGAGCTGTCGGCGTGACCGATGATTCAAGGTGGAGGTGGGACTTCATCAAGGATCAGCTCTGAGCCCCTTCTTGTTTGCGATGGTGATGGACAGGCTGACAGACGAGGTTAGGCAAGAATCTCCATGGACTTTGATGTTTGCAGATGACATTGTGATCTGTAGTGAGAGCAGAGAACAAGTGGAGGAAAATCTAGAGAGGTGGAGGTATGCCCTGGAAAGGAGAGGAATGAAGGTTAGCCTCAGAAAATCAGAATACATGTGTGTGAATTAGAAGGACCCAGGAGGAACGGTGAGGTTAAAGGGAGCAGAGATAATGAAGGTGGAGGATTTTAAGTACCTAGGCTCAACAATCCAGAGCAATGGAGAGTGTGAAGTGTGTGCAGGCAGGTAGGAATGGTTGGAGAAAAATGTCCGGTGTGATGTGCAATAGGAGAGTATCAGCAAGAATGAAAGGAAAAGTGTACAGGACGGTGATGAGGCCAGTGAGGATGCATGGTTTAGAAACAGTGGCGTTGAGGAAAAGACAGGAGGCAGAGCTGGAGGAAGCAGAGATGAAAATGTTGAGGTTCTCTCTGGGAGTAACGAGAATAGATAGGATCAGAAATGAGTACATCAGAGGGATAGCCCATGTAAGATGTTTTGGAGATAAAATCAGGGAGGCTAGATTGAGATGGTTTGGACATGTACATAGGAGGGATAGTGAGTATATTGGTAGTAGGATGCTGAGGTTGGAACTACCAGGCAGAAGGCCTCGAGGAAGACCAAAGAAGAGATTTGTGGATGTGGTGAAGGAAGACATGAAGGTCGTTGGAGTAAGAGAAGAAGATGCAGAGGACAGAGTGAGATGAAAGCAGATGATTTGCTGTGGCGACCCCTGAAGGGAACAGCCGAAAGGAAAAGAAGAGTGAGTGACTGCAAAATGGTAGTGGGTGAGAGTGTTGCCAAACAGCAAAGGATGGGGGTGGCCAGCATGACGCTGATGGTGAGGAAGGTGAAGAAGGCAAAGGCAGAGCAGAAGATATAGTGGTGGAAGCTGAAAAAGGAAGAGTGTCGTGTTGTCTTCAAGGAGCAGTTGAAACAGGCTTTGGGTGGTCAGGAAGTGCTTCCAGATGACTGCACAACTACAGCTAATCAGGGAGACATGCAGGAGAGTACTTGGTGTGTCATCTGGATAGAAAGTAGATAAAGAGACTTGGTGGTAGAGTGAGGAAGTGCAGGAGTGTAAACAAAGGAAGAGGTTAGCTAAGAATAAGTGGGACATTGAGAGGACCGAAGA
This sequence comes from Plotosus lineatus, assembly GCA_024760905.1. Lineage (NCBI taxonomy): Eukaryota > Metazoa > Chordata > Actinopteri > Siluriformes > Plotosidae > Plotosus > Plotosus lineatus. Next base: position 61,049,815 of record CM045734.1, read on the forward strand.
GAGTAAACAGGAGTACAGGGAGATACAACGTAAGGCAAAGGTAGCAGTGTCAAAGGCAAAACAGAGGGCATATAATGACTCGTATGCTAGGTTGGTAAGTGGGGAGGAAGACAATGATTTATACAGGTTGGCACAGCAGAAAAATAGAGATGGGAAGGAAGTTAGAGTGATGAACAATGTATTGTAGATGAATGAGGGAAATGAGAGAGAAAAAAGAGTAGAAAAGATGACCGCTGAGAACCAGGAAGTAGCAAAGATTAGAAAGGGTGAAGTGAAGAGGGCATTGAAGAGGATGAAGAATGGAAGGGCAGTTGGTCCTGATGACATTCTGGTGGAGGTATGGAAGTGTCTAAGAGAGGTAGCAGTAGATTTTTTGACAAGAACATTCAACAAGGTCTTAGAGAGTGAGAGGATGCCAGAGGAATTGAGGAGAAGTGTGCTAGTTCCCATTTTTAATAACAAGGGAGACGTGCAGAGTTGTACCAATTACAGAGGGATAAAGTTGATGAGCCATACGATGAAGTTATGGGAAAGAATAGTGGACGCTAGACTAAAGGCAGAGGTCAGCATTTGTGAACAACAGTTTGGTTTCATGCAAAGAAAGACCACCACAGATGCAGTGTTTGCTTTGAGGATGTTAAAAGAGAAGTACAGAGAAGGTCAGACGGAGCTGCATTGTGCCTTTGTGGATCTGGAGAAAGCATTTGACAGGGCACCGAGAGAGGAACTGTGGTATTGCATGAGGAAGTCTGGAGTGGCAAAGAAGTATGTTAGAGTGGTGCAGGACATGTATGAGAGATATAAGACAGTGGTGAGGTGTGCTGTTGGTGTGACAGAAAAGTTCAAGGTGGAGGTGGAACTACATCAAGGGTTAGCTCTGGGCCCTTCTTGTTTGCTATGGTGAAGGACAGACTGACAGGCAAGGTTCGACAAGATTCCCCATGGGCTATGATGTTTGCAGAAGACATTGTGTTCTGTAATGAGAGCAGAAAACAAGTGCAGGAATATCTAGCGAGGTGGAGGTATGCCTTGGAAAGAAGAGGATTGAAAGTTAGCCTCAGTAAGACAGAATACATGTGTGTGAATGACAAGGGCCCAAGAGAAACAGTGCGGTTACAGGGAGCAGAGATAAGGAAGGTGGATGATTTTAAGTACTTACGCTCAACAATCCAGAGCAGTGGAGAGCGTGGAAAAGAGCTGAAGAAGCTTGTGCAGGCAGGTTGGTATGGTTGGAGAAAAGTGTCCGGTGTGATGTGTGATATTGAGGTATCGGCAAGAATGAAAGGAAAAGTGTACAAGACGATGATGAGGCCAGCGATGTTGTGTCGTTTAGAAACATAGGCCCTGGGGAAAAGACAGGAGGCAGAGCTGGAGGTAGCAGAGATGAAAACTTTGAGGTTCTCTTTTGGAGTAACGAGGATGGATAGGATCAGGAATGAGTATATCAGAGAGACAGCACATGTAAGAATTTTGGAGACAAAGTCATAGAGGCTAGATTGAGATGGTTTGGACATGTACAGAGGAGGGATAGTGAGTATATTGGAGGTGTCATGACTAAGACAGTGTTAACTTGAATGGCAATTTGTAGTCTATATTTATTTATTCACTTGTTCTTCTACATATCGATATCACGCTGAACTGAAACATTAGCCAGTTAGCTATTTACTGTGCGTGTCTGTTTTAGCTGTTTATGGATAGCATGTTAGCAGACTTTGCTAGTGGTGTCCATGTACATATACAAATTGTACACAGGAACAGGAAGTCTTCCAATACAGGTCAGAATTTTTTTTTTTTTTAAAAACATGAATTAATTAAATTTATAGATTAAAGCACTTTCTTTAAGTGGCGATCGGGAGAGCTGTCTCTGTTATTAGGTGTTTCAGTCTGGGTCTGATTTTCACCACCTTTGATGGTCAGACTACAGCTCCCAGCATGCCCTGTGGTGCATGGATGTCAATTCTATAGGAGTGCAATCAGTGCAATATCAGAGACCATTCAAGACCACTTCATGTGTCATGCAAGCTGTCCTTGGGAGCTCATTGGCTGAGCTCTCACAGGAGGGAGTGATGGCATATGCTCGCGTCTCTGTCCCTTACAGCAGAGGTCACCAACATGGTGCCCGTGGGCACCACGTCGCCCACAAGGACAACATGAGTCACCCACGAGCCTGTTCAGGGGTCAGGAACCTATGGCTCGTGAGCCAGACGTGGCTCTTTTGATGACTGCATCTGGCTCTCAGATAAATCAGGTGGCCTTTCTTAACAGAATAACTAATACATAATTTCGCTGATTTATTAAAGGCTTCCGATCCCAACGGTGGAGTTTTTGGGGACTGGTTTGTTAAGAAAAATTAGTTTAACGTCACATGTATATTTTGCAAATGTAATATTTGTATAAAAGAGGGTGAAAAGGCACTTGGCAAACATAGTCTATAGCAAACAAACACAAGAAAGCAACTAAATCACAATTGGGAAGCCAGAGTATTGTTAATCTATTTATTTTGTAAAATTGTTTAAAATGTTGAACATTCAGATAATTTTATGTTTTCTGTGCCAAACAAGTTAGTTGTTGTGACATTGATGCAACATAGTATTATAAACTGAATCTCCACTTGAAATACTCAAAACTAGAATAACTGTAAATTATATTTATTTTATTTTATTTTTTATTTATTTATTTATTTATTTATTGCATTTGAAAACAATGCATAGATAACATGAAGTCACATTAATAGAAAGAAGTACTTTACTTATTAATAAATAACTTCATTATAACATGTTTAAAATAAATTCAGGGTCTTATTATGCTCTAAAATTGTTGGTCTGAGTATTAAAACATATTAAAAATATATTTGGCTCTCAGAGGATTAGATTTAAATTTTATTTATTGATTGATTTTTTTGGCTCTCTTAGTCAAAAAGGTTCCTGACCCCTGACATAGATGAATATCATTAATTATTAATAATAACATATAATTAAAGGTAAATTGAGCAAATTTGTTGTGTCACAAGTGTGTATCGACCTGGTAGCCCTTCGCATTAATTGGTACCCAAGAAGTAGCTCTCAGTTTCAGAAAGGTTGGTGACCCCTGCCTTACAGCAATCATCAGCCAATCCATGGGCTTGTCTGAACTCATTTGTACAGAGGGGATGGCTTTCTCTCCATGTGTGTTATGTCACCTCTGAATGTACATGCAAAGCACTTCTTCTGACTTGTTTTTTTTTCTTTTTCAGTTTTCCTCTGCCTCCCCTTCCTTCTGCATTTACTGTTCTTTTCTTATACAATATATATAATCTAAATATATAATATATAATCAAAAAAATTTCAGTCAGACATCACTATCCTGATCGGTCAGTGTTTTTCATAGAAATGATGTTTCTACATGATAGATAATGTACTAGCGGGTGTAGTAGAGTAATAGAATCCAACAGAACCAACAATCCTGACTGCATGCTGCTGATTCTGTATAATTTAATCATTCATTGAAAGTTCCATTTCAAGATAATTTCAGTGTGGAGTTTAATTAGTGATGTCATTCATTCTTTATAATAAGGAGCCAGTCATTGTCCATATTTAAGGTAGGATGGCGGGGAATGTTGTACCTGCTGGTTATAAACATTTCTCTCTGAAATTCAGAGGAAAATGGGTTGTTCCAGACATTGTTCAGGAAAACAGGGGACCTTGATTAAAAAGTTGATTGGAGAGGAGGAAACATAAAGAATAGGGAATGAGAGGCTGCTCAGATAAAATTATTTCAAATGGCTTAAAATCCAACCAGAACCTGAAAGATATGGAAAAAACACTACCAGTTGAATGGATAAAGAAACAAAATGGAGAGAACTCAACAATCAGCTCCAGGAAGACTAGAGAAGGTCTAAAGTGACCTGTGAGTGCTATTACAATTAGAAGATGCCGATGTGAAGAAGAACTATCGACAAGAAGCCCTACAACGTCCCACTGCTGAAAAAAAAGACATGAAAAGGTTCCAATTTACCAAAGAGCAGTAAAGCCTGGTGGCGGAGGGATCATGATATGGTGATGTTTCTCATACTTCGGTGTTGGGCCTATTTATCACATCCCAGGGATCATTGATCAGTTTGAATCCACCAGAACACTTGAAGACGTTGTGTTGCCTTATGCTAAAAGGGGAAAAGCCGTTGAAATGGGTTCCAAAAAGACAACGACTCCAAACACACCAGTAAACGGAAAACATCTCAGTTCTGAACCAATGAGATTGAGATTCTGGAGCTACTGCCCTGATCCTGGACCTTAATCCAATAGAAAACATGTGGGGTGAGATCAAAAATGCAGTTTCTGTGGCAAAATCCAGAAGACCTGTGCAATGTAGACCAATCATCCTGGGCTGGATCACCTGCACACAGGTAAACGAAGGTGGTCGACTCCATGTAACCCAGATGTGCAGCAGTACTCAGAACCAGTGTTTATGCAAATAAATATTAGTTCAGAGATTCAAAGCAAAACAAACGGAACCTTCAACCTTTTTCACTTTATACACTGAAGGTGCATTTGTGTGTCTGGAAAATAAAAGCTATTATCAGGATTTTGAGATTTATTCACTTTTTTAAACACACTGATATTATTTTGAACACAACAGTATATCCTACAGACTCTTAATATCAAGACTCGTTTATTCATGAGAGGAAATACTAGCCTTGAACTGGTGCAGACTGTTTGTGCCATATATATACTTGAGTGATTGTGCTTTTGTTAAGGTGTGTTGCTGCCTTATTTGTACCTGCCATGGTTGTTGATTTTGCCTTAGGAATAACCGTATAACCGCAGCAGCTTATTGTTAAATTGATTATTGCAAGATTTGCACTGGATCTGCTCCAGGTCTCTTCTCCTCTCTCTACTCTTTTACAAGTGTCCATGATGTATCACTTTTAATTCGCATCACTTGTTTAATAATCCGTTTAACGAGTTCATGTTCTGATTTCAGCATTTTCTCAATGAACATTTATTTACCCGAAAGCTTGTCTGAGTTCTTGTGATAGTGTGTTTATTCTGTGTGAGTCTTAATAGTGGTGTATGAACCTCTATTTTTGGGGTTTCAGTTTTGTTATGATTATTAATTAATTTATTTATTTATTACTGTGTATCATCCTGCAAGTCAGTGATATATATAACAGCCAATCAGCTTCCAGTCAGTAATGTGGCAGCCTTATTTAGCTGGACAGGATATAGGACAACCATCCATACATTCATTCATTTTACAAGTCCATTAATCCTCATTAGGGTTGCGGGTAGGCTGGTACCGATCTTGGCCGACTGAGAGCGAAGGCAGGTATACCCTGGATAGCTCACTAGGCCATCGCTGAGACAACACACACACCCACAACCATTCACACCCCCCACCGAGGAATGATTTGGAACAGATAATTAGCCTGCTATGCATGTTTTTTGACTGTTGGAGGCAACTAGAGTACCCAGAGGAAACCAACACAAGCATGGGGAGAACATGCAAGGAATCAAACCTGGCATCCTCATGCTTTGAGGATGACATGTTAACCACTCTACCACTCCGCGGCCATCATGGGAAAACTATCCGAGCCACATTCCATGCCTATGGTGTTGTGCTAGTAATTAAAAAAAATCATGTTTACAGACAGAGTTCGCTTTTCTGTGACACGGCAGGCAGTACAAATCTGTTGAAAATGAAATAAATTACAATACAAATGTCAAATGACTTTTATATTTGTTTTAATAAATGTACTGAAATTCTTAGAACGATGCATTACTGTCTAAAATCCAAAGAGGTTCCACAATTCATTCACTCTGGCTGTTCCTACAGCCATCTGTTGGAATAGTTACGGATAGAGAAACAGAGAATGAGAGAGAGAGAGAGAGAGAGAGAGAGAGGTGTGGAAAGAAAGTGAATGAGCAGAAAAGACAAGATGAACGAATAGACGGAGGGAACAGACGGCGGGAGAGAGACTTTGTCATGCTGATCGCAATAAGCTGTAGGTAGCGAGTCTTAGGCAAAGTGATTTATTGCGGCTGTCCACCGAGAGCAAGCACTCTGTCTCCTCTAGCATGGAGGATGAATGGGCCGCTGTCATCCCAGTCAGAACACACACACACACACACACACACACACACACACACACACACACACACACACACACATACACACACATACACACACACACACACAGTTTCTTTTCTGTTCTTTTCCCTGAACTTGTGATCCCATTTCACACACACACACACACACACACACACACACACACACACACACACACACATACACACACAGTCTCCCTGAAACTCTCATAGTTTTCTTGGAGAATCTGGAACAGATCAGCACTGTATTCTGTAATCGCTGGTGTCACTGTTGTCATGCTAATAGTTGTTTTAATGCGGCGGTTATTAGTGTGAATTCCGTGTTTTCAGTTCCGGCTCAAGCGTTGTTTCCTGACCCGGCTGGGTTACAGTTATCGCACCATATTAACTGGGAAGCACTTTTGTTTTAATAAAAAGTCAGCAGCCATCTTATATTTTGCATCATCTGTATTTAAAACGAATGTTTTTACTTGTTAACATATACATGGTGTACATCTAAACTAGTCAGTGACCTTTACCATGCGGGTAGAATTTGATTCATGAGTATATGTATGTCAGCACATAGAATATCACGAATCTGATTGGAATCATTATAGTTAATTTAAATCTTTTAAATGATTCCAAATCGATACATTCTGAAGCTTTAATTTGATTTAAATGAATCAACAAATACAACCACCCCCACCCCCCACCCCCCACCCCCCAGCTACTCACTCACGTATTCACGCTCAGAACAGCTTAATCCTCAGTAGACTTATAGGGAGGCTGGAGCCAATCTCACCTCACTGTGGACAACGATGGAGTACACTGTGAACAGCTCACCAGACAGGGTATCACACACACACACACACATACACACACACACACACACACACACACACACACACACACACACACACCTATTGGTGAAATAATATTCATGTAACCTTCTGTACTTGTCTTTGGACTGTGAAAGAAAACTGGCATACGCTGAGGAAACAAGCACAGTAAGAACATACAAACGCCACACAGAAACGCCATCGCCAAGCTGGGACTCAAACCCTGGACCTTCCTGTAAGGTGGGCATGCAAACCACTGTACCACAGTACTGCCCTGGCTGCAAACCAAAATTGTTTTATTTGTTTATAATAATATCATCATCAACAACAACAACAGAAACAACAACAACAACAACATTCTGACTGAATCAAATCATTCTGATTCATTTGACAACAACTCTCAATATATTCTGATTCATTTAGAGACATTTGAGTCAGTACGGACCGCTCATGTGACTCCGAATCACTGCACAAGAGAGTGTGAAATATTCTCATATAAAAAATAATTAAATTAAACTGAACTCAACACTGGAATTACTTCAATAATAATTGTGTAATTAATTAATAATTTTAGTATATACTGTGTGGGATTGGGGCAGTGATGGTCCAGTGGATAGGGCACAGGATCGCTGATCCTAAGGTTGGGGGTTCGAGTCCCCACATGGTTGTCACTGTCCCCCCCAGTGCAGCAACTGGGTTATCAAAGGTGGGCCATGTCTCTCACTGTCTATGGTGAGAGGTTCATGTAAAAGAACCATTGGTGACTTTCGTAAAGAGGAGCTGCAAAGCCGTCAGCGTGTTTCTGTCCCTTGCTAAAGGGATGTGTCAGGAAGGGCATCCAACGTAAAAACCTCTGCCAAATCAAACGTGCGAATCAGATGATTTGCTGTGGCGACTCTCGAGAAAAAGCTGAAAAGAAAAGAAGAAGAGACTATGTGGGATTGGTGCTATCTGATTGGTTCTCCATCTCGGGATGCTGGAAATGACACCTCCCACTCCTGTAATCTCAGGATAGTACAGTGGTACCTTGACTTACAAAATTAATCCGTTCCGAGGGCAAGCTCGTAAACCAAAATGTTCGTTAGATAAAACAAAATTCCCTTAGGAAAAATAAAAAACAAATAATCCATTCCAACCCCCACCCAAATTCATATAACCTGACCAAACACATATATTTGACCTAATATTAAAGATAAACATGTAAAAACAATAAATATTTAACAGTAATAATACCTGTACGTTAACATTGCGAATAATTAATTATAAATAATAATTGCTAATAATGAATAATAAATAATAATAAATCAAGAATAAACAGTCAACTAACCCTTCCGATCACCAACTATGCAAAGATGTCACATGGGCAGGCACGAGGTGATGCGTAACAGAGAAGGAGGAGGAGGAGAATTTTGTGTGTGTGTGCGCACGCTATGAATCCAGCGAGGAAAGGCTCGTGGTGAGCTCCCACAAGGTCAGTGCTTCTCAAATAGTGGAATGCGGCATGGTGTGATGCCAGGGTGGTGCGTATGGCTCTGGGGAACATTCTTTTTTGCCATGTAACATGTTTGACATAAGGGGCAGTGGTGGTCTAGTGGTATAAGGCGCCGGATCGCTGATCCAAAGGTTGTGGGTTCGAGTCCCACTCTCCACAAGGTTGTCACTGTCCCCCACCCCAGTGCAGCTAACTGGGTTATCAAAGGCCAGCCATGTCTCTCACTGTCTATGGTATGAGGCATGTAAAAGAACCATTGCTGACTTTCGAAAAGAGTAGGCTGCAAAGCCGTCAGCGTGTTTCCGCCCTGCGATGGCCTGGCGAGCTGTCCAGGGTGTACTCTGCCCTCGCCCTGAGTTGGCTGGGATGGGCACCAGCCTCCTCGCGACCCTAATTATGATGAAGCGGTTACAGAAAATGATGAACATGTTTGACATGTAAGTGTAATGGTGCATCCTCTAAAGTAGGTGGCAGTGGCGCTCTCACTGTGTTCCCTATGGTGCAAGGAAAAAGCACCGAGCAAACGATATGAAGTGCAGTAAACACTATTTATAGTTGCAGGGTGCTGGGGGGAGTGAAATGGGTTTTTTTCTTCCTATAGGGGGCATCACAGAAAATAATTGAGAAGCACTGCACAAGGTGTTCTCAGAGCACGGAGGAATACATGCGGACGAATACGAGGCTAATCAGCCTGGGAAAGCCATTTCCCCAGCAGAGCTCGTAAAGTGAATTTTTGCTGGTTGGATGGGGCAGATTTTTAGTGGGATTGAAGCTCGTATCATGGAAAATTCATTATAAAAGACACTTGTAACTCAATGTAGCACTGTACCTGAATCTAAATTGAGAAATCAGTATTTGTGACGATCACTGAATCTGAAATTCTAAAAAGTAAATAAAAGATCTTTAAACAGAAAAGAATGAAGAAAATGAATGAGGGTTAAGGGCCTTGTGGCAGCAGGGCTGTCCTGGGAAGCACTTCCACTGAGCCACCGGGTTACATGATATTACCTTTCATTTTAAAAACACTTTATATAAATGTCAGTCAGTTTCAGGAGATGATGGTGGAGCTGCTTCTCTTATGTTTCTGTGTAGATTATAATCAAACTCTTATTCACCTCAGGTGGAGTGAATACTGTATTGTGAAATAGTCCACTTGTCTTCAGTGAATAATTTTTTAATTATATTTGTACATTGACATTAGGAGAAAAGTATCCGGTGTGATGTGCGATAGGAGAGTGTCAGCAAGAATGAAGGGAAAAGTGTACAAGATGGTGGTGAGGCCAGCGATGTTGTATGGCTTAGAAACAGTGGCGCTGAGGAAAAGGCAGGAGGCAGAGCTGGAGGTAGCGGAGATGAAAATGTTGAGGTTCTCCCTGGGAGTAACGAGGATGGATAGGATCAGAAATGAGTACATCAGAGGGACAGCCCACGTAAGATGTTTTGGAGACAGTCAGAGAGGCTAGATTGAGATGGTTTGGACATGTACAGAGGAGGGATAGTGAGTATATTGGCAGTAGGATGCTGAGGTTGGAACTACCAGGCAGAAGGCCTCGAGGAAGACCGAAGAAGAGATTTATGGATGTGGTGAAGGAAGACATGAAGGTCGTTGGAGTCAGAAAAGAAGATGCGGAGGACAGGGTGAGGTGGAGGCGGATGATTTGCTGTGGCGACCCCTGAAGGGAGCAGCCGAAAGTAAAAGAAGAAGATTTGTACATTGACATTAGCGCTAAAGTCCACAGGATAATTCACAGTCACGAGGATTTTAAAACAGAAATTCTAACAGGTAGTTTTATTTTAAGTGAAGTGAGGCAATGTTTCGTAAATCAGACAGTGAGTTCTTTCATTCATTCATTTTCTAAACCGCTTAATCCAAATTAGGGTCGCAGAGAGGCTGGCGCCCATCTCAGCCGATTCGGAGTGAGGGCAGAGTACAGTACCAGCCCATCACAGACAGCTACTTCATGTTTTTTTTAATTAGTTCTTTCTAAATGATCGCTGCTACTACACCTTTTACAAACATGTTTTTGTGTATTTTATGCATTAAAATAAATACAGAATTTTATTTCGACTGCGTGGGTAAATCACGGCACTGCAGCTGAGTTTAACAACATTTGCAAGCGAGTATAGAGGAGGTGATGAATGGAATCCAGTCGCGTCTGTGATCAGTGACTCAGCGCTTTTGAGCAAATGCGTGTTCCTGTTCGTTCAGGATGTTGGACGTCAGGATTCATCCTCCCTCGCTGTCCGTTCACTTCAGTATCAGTGTCAGGGTGTGTGTCTGTTTCCTCTGAAGAACATCTCACATCCGGTCTACTGATTTATTTTTGTCCAGAGAAGGAAGGAGAGTGTAGCCTCTGAACTACATTCTGACCTAAAACATTAGTTTCTTTATCAGATCACACTGACTGTCATGCCTGCATAAATCAATCAATCAATAAATGAATAAAAGCTCTGAAACATTATTAATAAATTTTATACAGGATCATTTCAGTGCTGAGTGCAAAAAATGAAAACCAATATTACATTTTAGTGATTAATTTCATTTTAAGAATTGATTTTATTTTATATTGTACAGGAGTACTTAATTTATTGAAAGCACCCTAAAATATCATTAAAATATATTATATGATTTGTTGAATATTAATTAATTCATTTTCTAAGCCACTTAATCAGGATGAAAGTCTTATTAAAGCCTTAAAAACCTAATTAGTCGCAGGAAGGCTGGCCCCCATCTCGGCCGACTCTGGCCAAAGGCGGGAACACTCTTTACAGCCCACCAGGCCATCAGAGGGCCAATACACATACAACCGTTCACACTCACACCCCGAGATGATATACGGGTGAAGGTGATCTACAGGGTTCTGGTTCAGGCTCACTAACGGCGGAGCTCCCCAGCTGGAAGTCCTGCTTCTAAAAAGTTTTCCTGATAGAAAAATTGCAAACTTTAACTGAGAATTTAGCAGCGTGATTGTTAAAGTTTCTAGGATCATGGGCAGGATGTTTTCGGTGGATGAATCTACGTCAACAGCACGGACGAAGTCCATAAGTTTTTGATGCACTCCCACCAGTTTTGCAGATGAACGGGTTGGAGCTGAACGGAAGTCCGGCCATCCCAGAAGCCCCAGAGGGAAACATGAATTATGGCGGTGCCCAGGCTGGGCAATTACCATCTTAGTGGCACTGATTATAATACTGGCGCTAAATACTCCAGCCTTCAGTGAATTGGACAACCAGAAGGCCATAACATCACCACAGCCCGACCACAGGCAGTATTTATGGCTACTTAACAAACTTTATGGTCTGAAACATCATAATTTCAATCACAAAGACCCAGAGCTTGTCCAAGATGGAAACGCCTGTGTGGATTCTGCAGTAGACTTCTTCTTTTTCTTTCGGCTGTTCCCTTCAGGGGTCGCCACAGCAAATGATCTGCCTCCATCTCTCCCAATCCTCTGCATCTTCTACTCTTACTCCAACGACCTTCATGTCTGCCTTCACCACATCCATAAATCTTCTCTTTGGTCTTCCTCTGGGCCTTCTGCCTGGTAGTTCCAACCTCAGCATCCTACTACCAATATACTCACTATCCCTCCTCTGTACATGTCCAAACCATCTCAATCTAGCCTCTCTGACTTTGCCTCCAAAACATCTAACATGTGCTGTCCCTCTGATGTACTCGTTTCTGATCCTATCCATCCTCATTACTCCCAAAGAGAACCTCAACATTTTCATCTCTGCTACCTCCAACTCTGACTCCTGTCTTTTCCCCAGGGCCACTGTCTCTAAACCATACAACATCGCTGGCCTCATCACTGTCTTGTACACTTTTCCCTTCATTCTTGCCGATACTCTCCTATCACACATCACACCGGACACTTTTCTCCATCCATTCCAACCTGCCTGTATGCGCTTCTTCACCTCTTTTCCACACTCTCCATTGCTCTGGATTGTTGAGCCTAAGTACTTAAAATCCTCCACCTTCCTTATCTCTGCCCCCTGTAACCTCACCGTTCCTCTTGGGTCCTTGTCGTTCACACACATGTATTCTGTCTTACTGAGACTATCCTTCATTCCCCTCCTTTCCAGGGCATACCTCCACCTCTCTAGATTTTCCTCCACTTGTTCCCTGCTCTCACTACAGATCACGATGTCATCTGAAAACATCATAGTCCATGGAGATTCTTGTCTCACCTCGTCTGTCAGCCTGTCCATCACCATAGCAAACAAGAAGGGGCTGAGAGCCGACCCTTGATGCAGTCCCACCTCCACCTTGAACTCTTCTGTCACACCGACAGCACACCTCACCACTGTCTTACATCTCTCATACATGTCCTGCACCACTCTAACATACTTCTCTGCCACTCCAGACTTCCTCATGCAATACCACAGTTCTTCTCTCGGCACCCTGTCATATGCTTTCTCCAGATCCACAAAAGCACAATGCAGCTCCTTCTGACCTTCTCTGTACTTCTCTATTAACATCCTCAAAGCAAACACTGCATCTGTGGTGGTCTTTCTTGGCATGAAACCAAACTGTTGTTCACAAATGCTGACCTCTGCCCTTAGTCTCGCTTCCACTATTCTTTCCCATAACTTCATTGTATGGCTCATCAACTTTATCCCTCTGTAGTTGCCACAACTCTGTACATCTCCTTTGTTCTTAAAAATGGGCACAAGCACACTTCTCCTCCATTCCTCCAGCATCTGCTCACTTTCTAAGACCTTGTTGAATATTCTTTTCAGAAAATAAACTGCTACCTCCCCTAGACACTTCCATACCTCAACTGGTATGCCATCAGGGCCAACTGCCTTTCCACTCTTCATTCTCTTCAATGCCCTCCACATTTCTCCCTTACTAATCTTTGCTACTTACTGGTCCTCAACGGTCACCCCTCCTACTCTTTTTTCTCTCTCATTTTCCTCGTTCATCAGCTCTTCAAAGTACTCTTTCCATCGTCCCAGCACACTTCTGTCATCAGTCAATACATTTCCCTTTCTGTCCTTTATCACTCTAACTTGCTGCACGTCTTTCCCATCTCTATTTCTCTGCTGTGCTAACTTGTATAAATCATTTTCTCCCTCCTTACTGTCCAACCTATCATACAAGTCATCATATGCCCTCTGTTTGGCCTTTGACACCGCTACCGTCTCCTTATGCTGTGTCTCCCTGTACTCCTGTTTACTCTCTTCAGTCCTCTCTGTGTCCCACTTCTTCTTAGCTAACCTCTTCTTTTGTACACACTCCTGCACTTCCTCATTCCACCACCAAGTTTCCTTATCTACTTTCCTTCCAGAGGACACACCAAGTACTCTCCTACCGGTCTCCCTGATCACATTGGCTGTGGTTATCCAGTCATCTGGAAGCACTTCCTGACTACCCAAAGCCTGTTTCAACTCCTCCTTGAAGACAACACAACACTCTTCCTTTTTCAGCTTACACCACTTTGTCTTCTGCTCTGCCTTTGCCTTTTTCACCTTTCTCACCATCAGCATCATCCTGCACACCACCATCTTATGCTGTTTGGCAACACTCTCACCCACTACTACTTTGCAGTCACTGACTTCCTTCAAATTACATCGCCTACACAAGATGTAGTCTACCTGTGTGCTCCTACCTCCACTTTCATAAGTCACCCTATGCTCCTGTTTCTTTTTGAAGAAAGTATTCACCACAGCCATTTCCGTCCTTTTTGCAAAATCGATCAACATCTGTCCTTCTGTGTTCCTGTCCTGAATACCAAACCTGCCCATCACTTCCTCGTCCCCTCTGTTGCCTGCACCAACATGTCCATTGAAGTCTGCCCCAATGACCACTCTCTCACCTCTGGGGGTACTCTGCATCACTTCATCTAACTCACTCCAGAATCTCTCCTTCTCTTCTAGCTCACATCCTTCCTGTGGGGCATAAGCACTAACAACATTGACCATCACACCTTCAATTTCTAACTTGAGACTCATCACTCTGTCTGACACTCTTTTCACTTCTAGAACATTCCTGACAAACCCCTCCTTCAACATGACTCCTACTCCATTTCTCTTCCCATCCACACCGTGATAAAACAGCTTAAACTCTGCTCCTAAGCTTTTAGCTTTGCTACCTTTCCACCTGGTCTCCTGAACACACAGTATGTCCACCTTCCTCCTCTGCATCATGTCAGCCAACTCTCTGCTTTTTCCTTGCATAGTTCCAACATTCAAAGTCCCTACTCTCAGTCTTAAGCTCACGCCTTTCCTCTTCTCTCTCTGCCTACAGACATGCCTCCCGCCTCTCCTTCTTCGACCAACAGTAGTCCAATTTCCATCAGCACCCTGTTGGTTGACAGCACTGATGGCAGTCGCTGTTAACCCGGGCCTCGACCGATCCGGTATGAATTTTGTTTTGACCATTTGCATTTTTAATGTGGCAGAAGTTTTAGGCCGGATGCCCTTCCTGTCGCAACCCTCTGCATTTATCCGGGCTTGGGACCGGCATAAGGGGGAGAGACACTGGTTCGTGCCCCCACCCCCCCGCCTCATGGCTGCATTATTTATCTGCAGTAGACTAGTTAGATCAAACCAATATGGCATACAGTGCGATGCATGCAACGCATGGTGACATCAGAAGCGCACCCCCAACGTGAACATTGAACAAATCCTGATTTGTGGTTTTGCCCAGCATGTGTGTATACATCAGCCCCGGCCGTGGAAACCATCATTTCAAGCCAAGTGCAGCAATTTATTATACAACATTTGCACAGTTAAAGTTTTTTAACGTCATACCTTTTAGTGAAACAACTCTAGATCGTTTTAATAATATTGACAGTAACACTAATAGTAATGGTAGGGAGGGGCAGTGGTGGTCTAGTGGTATAAGGCGCCGGATCGCTGATCCAAAGATTGGGGGTTCGAGTCCCACTCTCCACAAGGTTCTCTCACTGTCTATGGTGTGAGTCATGTAAAAGAACCATTGCTGACTTTCGACAAGAGTATACTTCTGGTATACCATGCCTTGCGAATAAGGATTTCAGGTGGTTGATGATACACTCACTTGTTGTGTTGTCCAGCTTGCATATCTCCACAAAGCATGAATAGTAATTTACCACGAGGAGGTAGTTGATGTTTTTCAGTGTGAACAAATCAATGGCTACCCTCTGCCATGGTCGGTCTGGCAGCTCCAAAGACATAAGGGGTTCAGGAGGGTTGACTCTCTCCCTGATACACTGCGTACAATTTTCAACCAGGGATTTAATCTGCTTTGATAGTCCTGGCCACCACACTGACTGCTCTTAACCACTCCTTGGTGTCCAATGTGGAGGGTGTCTAATAAGTGAAAGCAAAGTTTGCATGTCATTCGGAAATCAAGGTGCCAGAGTCTGGAGGAAGACTGGGGAGAAGGAAATGCCAAAATGCCTGAAGTCCAGTGTCAAGTATCCACAGTCAGTGATGGTCTGGGGTGCCATGTCAGCTGCTGGTGTTGGTCCACTGTGTTTTATCAAGGGCAGGGTCAATGCAGCTAGCTATCAGGAGATTTTGGAGCACTTCATGCTTCCATCTGCTGAAAAGCTTTATGGAAATGAAGATTTTCGTTTTTCAGCACGACCTGGCACCTGCTCACAGTGCCAAAACCACTGCTAAATGGTTTACTGACCATGGTATTACTGTGCTCAATTGGCCTGCCAACTCTCCTGACCTGAAGCCCATAGAGAATCTGTGGGATATTGTGAAGAGAAAGTTGAGAGACACCAGACCCGACACTGTGGATGAGCTTAAGGCCGCTATCGAAGCATCCTGGGCCTCCGTAACACCTCAGCAGTGCCACAGGCTGATTGCCTCCATGCCACGCCGCATTGAAGCAGTCATTTCTGCAAAAGGATTCC
>CM045734.1:61071063-61093563 GCA_024760905.1 Plotosus lineatus
ACCTCTCCCCATGAGAAACTCAAGAATGGAATATGGTCCAGCCTCTCTCGAGATGGGTGGTTCCAGAGTCCAACCTATGCATTGAGGTGAGCCCGACTATATCTAGTCGGTATCTCTCCATCTCACGCACCAGCTCAGGTTCCTTCCCCACCAGAGAGGTGACATTCCATGTCCCAACAGTCAGAGTAAGTAACGGAGGATCGGTCCGACAGAACCCATACCTTCAGCTGCCACCCAACTCACATTACACCTGGCCCCTATGGCCCCTCCCACAGGTGGCGGGTCCATCGAAGGGCGGACCCATATTTCCTTTTCGGGCTGGTCCCGGCTGGGGTCCATGAGCAGAAGCCCAAATACCAGGTGCTCGCCTTCAAGCCCCTCTCCCAGGCCTGGCTCCGGAGGGGGGGGGGGACCCCGGTGACCTGCGTCCGGGCGAGGGAAACCTTGCTTTTTCCATCATCAAGGTCTTCTGAACCACACTTCGTCTGGACCCTCACCCAGGACCTGTTTGCCTTGGGTGACCCTACCAGGGGCATTATGCCCCCAACAACATAGCTCCTGGGATCATTAGGTCGGGCAAACCCCTTCACCATGATAAGGTGGCAATTCAGGGAGGGGTCAATTCAATTCAATTCAAACTTTTTTGTATTCGTGCATTTTTACAGTTGATATTGTCACAAAGCAACTTTACACTGTAATTAGGAGTTTACAAAGTATAAAATAATTTAAATATTTCCTACAACTCCTACACAACTGTAATGAGCCTTGCCCCCGGCGACAGTGGTAAAGAAAAACTCCCTTAGTAGATGTGAGGAAGAAACCTTGCGAGGAACTAGAAACAAAATGGGAAGCATAAAAATACAAACCTATACGAGAAATTCATTCCGTCCAACATGTGGTGTGGTTGGTTCTACAATTGTAAGGCCTAAATAATGTGTGTGTGTGTGTGTGTGTGTGTGTGTGTGTGTGTGTGTGTGTGTGTGTGTGTGTGTGTGTGTGTGTCACTTTATTGCTGTTTCAGTCAGTCAGTGTCTCTCCGTTCTCTGTCTCACTGTCTCACAGTCTGACTCTCTCTCTCTCTCTCTCTCTCTCTCTTTCTCTCTCACTCACCGCAGACTCTCAGCTGTTTTGTTTTAACTGTTGTATTTTCTGGGTTCACTGAATATTAGATGTAAAAGATGCAACTGTGTTGTGATTCGGACACTAAAGCATTTCCATGTGCTCCCCTCCCCTGCATCTTACCTCATCGGGCCTGTGTAGAAAATAGAACAGAGTACACACTAGTGGGCGTTGTCAGCAGGTGTTTTGTTTATCCCGTGCCCTACAATGGTCAGTCTGTGTGTGGTGTGCGTCCCTGTTTGTTGGTGGCACCAGCCTCAGTCATAGAAAATATATGCAGTTTCATACCGATGCTTATTAATGTTGTAACCCTGACCTTGACCTTTAATCCCTACTTTCAGGAAAAAGTTTGTCCAAGCCACATTTCAAATATTTGTACACCCTTACACATACCCAACTAGATATACTTATATATCTTGAAACGGGTGGGTGGGTGTCATGTACCAAGATTAGGTTACTTTGACCTTTGACCCCACTTCAAGGAGAAAAGCTTGTCCGAGCCATATTTCTCGTATACTTTGTCTCATATATACCAAACTAGGTGCACTTATACACTTGGACAGGGCGTGTCGTGTACCAATATTAGGTTACTGTGATCTTGATCTCTGTAGTCCTCAGTATGGGCGTGGCTAATTAGAATGCATTCATTTTAAAATGAGAGGAAAATAAAACAATTTGCATGTCAATGTGCCTAATTTTACCCAACACTGGTTTCATCACAGCTTTTGTCATCAATGGTAGATTGATAAACAAAACAACAGGACACCAGACTCCTGGGATAGCTACTGATGCGCTAGCGATAGCCGTGGAAGCTAAGACATGCTAACCGACAAAAAATGTTCCTTCTCTGAGGTCCTGGCGTTCACAGGGATGTTTGTGTTTAACTTTATGTTTTATTGTACAGCATAAATAAGATGTTGCAATTTTTTTTATTATTTGATGTTTAATTACGAGTCTGTTTCAGAATCTTTTTCGTGTCATGTGATGCAGCGAATAGAAAAGCTAACCATGCAACAGATGACGATTTCAGATGAGAGTTTGGTTCCCTGTTGCTGAAATCACAGTACTCTTCATGTAACTCGTATTTCCTTTTCAGGAGGTCTACGCGCGCACGTGTGTATGTGTTTTCTTGATCCTCTCACTTTCGATTAATAAACTCTACACTTTCTTGCCTAAACAACCCCATCCTGCTGTTCTCTTCATCCACCTCAGCTGTTGTGCCTACTTTCCCACCAGAGTTTGTGAATTGAGGGTCAGAGAAAGGTGGTGGTTGTGGTGGGGGGGTCACAGCGAGGTCACACCTGATTTAAGAGCACCAACTGCGCCTCTCCTTCATCACTCTCCCCCGCCTTCTCTTCTCCTGGGTCGCTCTAAACACATGCAGATGCTGTTTTGCTTCTGCTTGCTGTCGTGGTCCTTCACACACACACACACACACACACACACACACACACACACACACACACACACGGGTGGTGTATATCCTCTTTGGCACGGGGCATGTAGGCAGAAAGGACACTTGTTGGACAGAGAGAGTGAATTATGACTCCCTCTCGACCTCCTCTCACAATGGAGCTAAACAATAAACAATGCGCTGTGTACACACTCTGTGACAGGGGAATGTGGTCATAAATATCTCTCTTTCTCTCTCTCTCTCTCTCTCTCTCTCTCTCTCTCTCTCACACACACACACACACACACACACACACACACAGTGACATTAACAAGAACACCATTAGTTCCATTACTTCAGCATTATTTATCAGACTCGTCACCAATCTGGTGGGTTTTTTCTTCCACAATTTAAAACATATTTTTAAATTAGTAATAATAATAATAATAATTTCTACATCCAATCAGTGCTGGGCCGTCGGGTCCAGCAAAACCTTATCTGCTGCCTAAACACTATCACCAGCAATGACCAATCTGCATTTTTCCGTTCTCTGATTGGTTGATTAGAGCAAAACTAGCTGAGTAGTCTGTAGTGATCTGCACATGATACATTTCACTTAGAATTTTTTACACCCACAGTGGCTGAGGAAGAAGGAGAAACTGACTTACTGTCGGATTTATTCTTAAAAAAATGTTTTCAAGGTGGATTTTTCTAGAAAAGCTTGACTTCATAAGGAGAGGTTGAGGAGGTAAAGTATTACATGTCCGGCCGAGCGCCAGGTTTATGGGGAGTTTCCACCACTAAATGCTGGTGGAAGTGATGTGATGCTCAGAGTTACTGACAGATAGGTGTGCACCTCTCTCTCTCTCTCTCTCTCTCTCTCTCTCTCTCCAGTGCCATGCCCTGTTATATTGTGTTTTTGTATATTATTGATGGTTAGTATAATTGTGACATAATAGTGGTGACATTAAGAGGTGGATTAAGTCAGTTAAGGCCCACTGAAGGCCCAGATATCAAATTCATCCATTCAATGATGTTTTTATTTTTATATTCCGAACATGAAACAAACTGGTGGAAATCTTGAGTTGATTTAAGCTCAGTATTCAAGACAAGAAGTCATTAACATCATACATTTAAAGGAGGATGTTCATGAGTCCTGGACTTGAATACAGCGAGGAGACTGCTGCCCATCTCAGCCGACTCTGGGCGAGGGCGGAGTACACCCCAGACAGCTCGCCGGGTCATCGCGGGTCAGAAACACGCCGACGGCTATGCAGCTCCTTTTCATGAAAGTCAGTGATGGTTCTTCTACATGAAGCTCCACCACGGACAGTGAGAGACACGGCCGGTCTTTGATAACTCAGTTTGTGCACTGGGGGGACAGCAGTGACAACCCAGTGATAGTAGGACTTGTATCCTCCACCTTGGGATCAGTAATCCAGCAGCCTACCCTCGGACCAACACTGCCCTGTTCTATGTTATTAATAACAATATTATAATGTACGACCTACAACTTACATATTTGTTAAATACAGTAAAAATTCAGTAGTATAGAAAATAATAATTATTTGAGCAATATAAATCATAACTTATTTTTCATTCTCTTGAGCTCTGATAGGCTGCTGTTTGCGTCATGCCTTGGTCAGTCCTTGTTTCAAGTCTTGGGATGCCACCCAGATGCCCCTTTCTTCTAATCCTTCGGGTAATGAGCCCATACCCCAGAGGAAGATCCTGACCATTCAGGAGACGGTAAACTTCCTGGATGTGATCAAAGGAAGACTAAGTTGCCCTGGCGTGGCACACCATTACTTACATTTAAAGGGTTAAACGATAAAAAATGCTGGTCCTATCGCGGGGATCTGGAACATAAACAGGGATTTACTGTATTTATAAAAAAAAATCCTTTAAAAACATTTAGTGATATAAATGTTGGTGGTGGCATGGGAATTAGGAAGAAGATCCTCAGTTAGAGTCAAGGGAGTGGCAGGGCGTGATTTTCTCTACATGCTTGTGTAGGATTCCTCCAGGTGCAAATTTCCTCCCACAGAACAAAAACATTTACAGGAGGCTAATTAGCTCTTCCACTTGGCCCGATGTGTGAATGTGAATGGTTGTGCGAGTTTTGGCCTCACAATGGACTAGTAAAATGTTCAGAGTGTTCCCCGCCTTTACCAAGAGTTGGCTGAGATAGATTCCGCCTTGTGGCATCATGGATGAGTTTATTATAACAGAAGGAGGGGGAATGTTTACTCCTCTTATTATATCAGTCAGAGGAGAGCAAGACGTTTAACAACCATTAGAGTGTGTGTGTGTGTGTGTGTGTGTGTGTATGTGTATTGATTAGGACTTCATCCTGTATGTCGATACCCGAGGCATCGCTGCTGTCCTGAGAGACGATTTATGTTCAATTAAAACGGCAGAGGTTTGATACGGGGTGAATGATCTTGAAGTTATTTATGATGATGGAGGAAAATTCGGGCAGCGTAAGCGATGACATCACAATGCAATTCATTTACAGTTTTGAATTATTTTTGAGATTCATATAAGATTTGAGATTCCCTCAGTGCAGCTAACTGGGTTATCAAAGGCGGGCCATGTCTCTCACTGTCTATGGCAGGGGTGGGGAACCTTTTTGAGAAAGAGAGCCAAAAAAAAGAGATATTTTAAAATCTAATCCTTGAGAGGCTTATATATATATATATATATATATATATATATATATATATATATATATATATATATATACATATATATACACACACACACAAAAATAAATGGACAGGACAAAGACTTTCGATTGAAACTCCATTTATCACTACAGATCTGTTTCGAGGGGTGGTGAAACCATCCTCTCTCTTCAGGTGATTATAGAAGAATCTTCTATACCTGAACCTGAAGATTCTTCTGTAATCACCTGAAGAGAGAGGATGGTTTCACCACCCCTCGAAACAGATCTGTAATGATAAATGGAGTTTCAATAGAAAGTCTTTGTCCTGTCCTTTTATTTTTGTTTATTTGCTCTACCAAAAAGTATTGAGCACTCTCCTACGGAAGGATCTACTCAGAAAATCCTATATATATATATATATAAGACTGAATAATGTAGCCATGAGGCAGGGGGGCACAACCAGTGTCTCTCCCCCTTATGCCGGTCCCAAGCCCGGACAAATGCAGAGGGTTGCGACAGGAAGGGCATCCGGCGTAAAACTACTGCCACATTTCCCATGCAAATGATCAAAACAAAATTCATACCGGATCGGTCGAGGCCCGGGTTAACAACAACTACCATCAGTGCTGTCAACCAACAGGGTGCTGAGGGAAATTGGACTACTGTTGGTCGAAGACGTCGAAGAAGGAGAGGCGGGAGGCGTGTCCGTAGGCAAAGAGAGCAGAGGAAATGCGTGAGCCTAGGACTGAGAGTAGGGACTTTGAATGTTGGAACTATGCAAGGAAAAGATAGAGAGCTGGTTGACATGATGCAGAGGAGGAAGGTAGACATACTGTGCGTTCAGGAGACCAGGTGGAAAGGGAGCAAGGCTAGAAGCTTAGGAGCAGGGTTTAAGCTGTTTTATCACGGTGTGGATGGGAAGAGAAATGGAGTAGGAGTCATCTTGAAGGAGGGGTTTGTCAGGAATGTTCTAAAAGTGAAAAGAGTGTCAGACAGAGTGATGTGTCTCAAGTTAGAAATTGAAGGCGTGATGGTCAATGTTGTTAGTGCTTATGCCCCATAGGCAGGATGTGAGCTAGAAGAGAAGGAGTGATTCTGGAGTGAGTTAGATGAAGTGATGCAGAGTACCCACAAAGGTGAAAGAGTGGTCATTGGGGCAGACTTCAATGGACATGTTGGTGCAGGCAACAGAGGGGACGAGGAAGTGATGGGCAGGTTTGGTATCCAGGACAGGAACACAGAAGGACAGATGTTGATAGATTTTGCAAAAAAGATGGAAATGGCTGTGGTGAATACTTTCTTCAAGAAGAAACAGGAGCATAGAGTGACTTGTGAAAGCGGAGCTAAGAGCACACAGGTAGACTACACCTTGTGTAGGCGATGTAATTTGAAGGAAGTCAGTGACTGCAAAGTAGTAGTGGGTGAGAGTGTTGCCAAACAGCATAGGATGGTGGTGTGCAGGATGACACTGAGGGTGAGAAAGGTGAAAAAGGCAAAGGCAGCGCAGAAGACAGAGTGGTGGAAGCTGAAAAAGGAAGAGTGTCGTTTTGTCTTCTAGGAGGAGTTGAAACAGGCTTTGGGTGGTCAGGAAGTGCTTCCAGATGACTGGACAACCACAGCCAATGTGATCAGGGAGACCGGTAGGAGAGTACTTGGTGTGTCCTCTGGAAGGAAAGTAGATAAGGAAACTTGGTGGTGGAATGAGGAAGTGCAGGAGTGTGTACAAAAGAAGAGGTTTGCTAAGAAGAAGTGGGACACAGAGAGGACCGAAGAGAGTAAACAGGAGTACAGGGAGACACAGTGTAATGCAAAGGTAGCAGTGTCAAAGGCCACACAGAGGGCGTATGATGACTTGTATGATAGGTTGGACAGTAAGGAGGGAAAAAATGATTTATACAGGTTGGCACAGCAGAGAAATAGAGATGGGAAAGACGTGCAGCAAGTTAGAGTGATAAAGGACAGAGAGGGAAATGTATTGACTGATGACAGAAGTGTGCTGGGACGATGGAAAGAGTACTTTGAAGAGCTGATGAATTAGGAAAATGAGAGAGAAAAAAGAGTAGAAGGAGTGACCATTGAGGACCAGGAAGTAGCAAAGATTAGTAAGGGTGAAGTGAGGAGGGCATTGAAGAGGATGAAGAGTGGAAAGGCAGTTGGTCCTGATGACATACCGGTTGAGGTATGGAAGTGTCTAGGGGAGATAGCAGTAGATTTTCTGACAAGAATATTCAACAAGGTCTTAGAAAGTGAGCAGATGCTGGAGGAATGGAGGAGAAGTGTGCTTGTGCCTATTTTTAAGAACAAGGGAGATGTACAGAGTTGTGGCAACTAACAGAGGGATAAAGTTGATGAGCCATACAATGAAGTTATGGGAAAGAATAGTGGAAGCGAGACTAAGGGCAGAGGTCAGCATTTGTGAACAACAGTTTGGTTTCATGCCAAGAAAGACCACCACAGATGCAGTGTTTGCTTTGAGGATGTTAATAGAGAAGTACAGAGAAGGTCAGAAGGAGCTGCATTGTGCTTTTGTGGATCTGGAGAAAGCATATGACAGGGTGCCGAGAGAAGAACTGTGGTATTGCATGAGGAAGTCTGGAGTGGCAGAGAAGTATGTTCAAGTGGTGCAGGACATGTATGAGAGATGTAAGACAATGGTGAGGTGTGCTGTCGGTGTGACAGAAGAGTTCAAGGTGGAGGTGGGACTGCATCAAGGGTCAGCTCTCAGCCCCTTCTTGTTTGCTATGGTGATGGACAGGCTGACAGATGAGGTGAGACAAGAATCTCCTTTGGACTATGATGTTTGCAGATGACATCGTGATCTGTATTGAGAGCAGAGAACAAGTGGAGGAAAATCTAGAGAGGTGGAGGTATGCCCTGGAAAGGAGGGGAATGAAGGATAGTCTCAGTAAGACAGAATACATGTGTGTGCACGACAAGGACCCAAGAGGAACACTGACACTTTACACACTCACAGTCTCTCTCTCTCTCTCTCACACACACACACACACGCACACACACACACACACGCACACATACACTCACGTGCACACACTCGTAGACATACCTACACTGACAAACACATACAATCTAGAGAGGTGGAGGTATGCCCTGGAAAGGAGAGGAATAAAGGTTGGCCTCAGTAGGACAGAATAAATGTGTTTGAACAGCAAGGACCCAAGAGGAACGGTGAGGTTACAGGGAGCAGAGATAAAGACGGTGAGGGATTTTAAGAACTTAGGCCCAACAATCCAGAGTAATGGAGAGTGTGGAAAAGAGGTGAAGAAGCGTGAGCAGGCAGGTTGGAATGGTTGGAGAAAAGTGTCCGCTGTGATGTGTGATAGGAAGGTATCGGCAAGAGTGAAAGGAAAAATGTACAAGACGCTGTTGAGGCCAGCGATGTTGTATGATTTAAAAACAGTGGCCCTGGGGAAAAGACAGGAGGCAGAGCTGGAGGTAGCAGAGATTAAAATGTTGAGGTTCTCTTTGGGAGTAACGAGGATGGATAGGATCAGGAATGAGTGACAGAGGGACAGCACAGAGGGACAGCACATGTTAGATGACAGAGGGATGTTACCTGTTAGATGTCAGAGGGACAGCACATTTTAGATGTTTTGGAGACAAAGTCAGAGAGGCTAGATTGAGATGGTTTGGACATGTCCAGAGGAGGGATAGTGAGTATATTGGTAGTAGGATGCTGAGGTTGGAACTACCAGGCAGAAGGTCTAGAGGAAGACCAAAGAGAAGATTTATGGATGTGGTGATGGAGGACATGAAGGTCATTGGTGTAAGAGAAGAAGATGCAGAGGATAGGGTGATATGGAGTCAGATGATTCACTGTGGAGACCCTGAAGGGAACAACCGAAAGGAAAAGAAGAAAAAGAAGGTGGAGTTAAATGATATCACGTGGAGTTAAAAGATGTCACATGGAATTAAATGGTATCACATGGAGTTAAATGGCATCACATGGTGTTAAATGATATCACATGGTGTTAAATGGTCTCACATGGATTTAAATGGTACCACATAGAGTTAAATGTTATCACATGGAGTTAAATGGTTTCACATGGTGTTAAAAGATATCACATGTTTTTAAATGGTCTCATATGAAGTTAAATGGAGTTACATGGTATCACATGGAGTTAAAAGATATCACATGGTTTTAAATGGTCTCACATGGAGTTAAATGGTATCACATGGTGTTAAATGGTAACACATGGAGTGAAATGGTCTCATATGGAGTTAAATGGTATCACATGGAGTTAAATGGTATCACATGGAGTTAAAAGATATCACATGTTTTTAAATGGTCTCACATGGAGTTAAATGGTCTCATATGGAGTTAAATGGTATGACATGGAGTTAAATGGTATCACCTGGAGTTAAAAGATACCACATGGATTTAAATCCATGGAGTTAAAAGATGTCACATGGTTTTAAATGGTTTCACATGGAGTTAAATGGTATCACATGGTGTTAACTGGTATCACATGGAGTTAAGTTGTAACACATGGTGTTAAATTGAACACATGGTGTGAAATGGTCTCACATGGATTTAAATGGTATCACATGATGTTTAGTCGTATCACATGGAGTTAAATGGTAACACATGGTATTAAATGGTATCACATGGAGTTAAATGGTATCACATGGAGTTAAATGGTATAACATGGAGTTAATGGTATCACATGGTATAAGTTGTATAGAATAATAATAGGGGTATAAATCTGTGATCAAGGTATTAATGGGTAAGACAGGGCTCAGGGTCACATAGTGGTTAAACTGCATATGTAAAAATAGTTGTGGGTTAGGAGTGTTAAAGTGTGTGTGTGTGTGTGTGTGTGTGTGTGTGTGTGTGTGTGTGTGTGTGTGTGTGTGTGTGTGTATGTGTGAGAGAGAGAGAGAGAGAGAGAGAGAGAGAGAGAGAGTGATGGTGGTGTGTCATCAGGAGTCATGAATTATGACTACAGAGCCATGTGCTTGATTATCCATCTCTCTCATTCACCTCTCTCATTCATCTCTCTCATTCATCTCTCTCATTCATCTGTCTTCTTCTACTTCAAAATATCTGATTGAGGAGGTGCACACATGTAATCCATGTCTGGAATTTTTCCATGTTGTGTTTGGTAGATGAACATTGTCAGGAGTACTAGAGTCATGTACTATTCATCTTTAGAAACGAGAGCAACTCCAACCTCTTCCTGCTCCCCCCCCCCCTTTTTTCTTTCCATTTTTTTTTTTAACGTCTCCCCTCTTTATCATCCTCCTTCGCATTGTTCTGTCAAAACTCGGCACAAAATGAAAACCTTGGGAAGGAAGGACGCCAACCAAAAGCAAGGCGGCAACAGGGGGGATGGGTGGTGGTGGTGATGGTGGCGATGTTTGGGGAGTTTACGTGACGGACTGTGAGAAACGAGAGAAAATCGATAAGCCGAAAGATAACTGTGAGGATCTTCTAAATCAGTCTGAAAGTTCCCCTCAGGTGAAACCTTCCAGGATGAAAAAATAAGCCGGTAAAGAAAGAGTTTGGGCGTGTTCCGTGACAAGCAGCGCAATAAAATACGACAGGCTAATGATATTAAAAGCACAGAGTTGTTGAGACGCCAAGTCCAGGTCCCATAAATCCGCCGAGGGCTTCCATGGCCTGTCCCCGTGCTGCGTAATTAAAGGTGATTTATGTGCTGGATTACATCACACAGAGATACTTCATATTCCAGCCCTACTTTATTAGACAGCCTGACAGGCGCCAAAAAATATCGTCGCAGTTTCCTCGGCCGTGAGAGAGCCACGCTCGACGCTCTGTCTTTTCCCTGTCAGCACGCCCCGGCTGTGAAGGATTAAGGTCCATGTCTCCTCCTTCTTCCTTCAGCCGCTCTATCTTTTTCTCAGCCTTCACCCTGAATCTCTCCATCTCTCTTTCTGTTTCTCTCTCCCACTTTCTCCTTCCCTCATTAGGGGTGTTTTCAGGTTCATTTTTCTTTTTCAATCATAAAATGTGGGTTTTTTGCTCCTGAACTTCTGTTGTAGCTACTTTAGATATTCGGGATTTAGGATATACATTTAGATTGTGTATGTGGCCGGCATGACAATGTAGTGGTTAGCATATCCTCCTTACAGCAAAAAGGGCCTGGGTCCCTGGTTTCAGGAGAGCGCTTCCGTGTGGAGTATCCATGTTTGCCCTGTGTTTACATGGGTTTCTTGCGTGTACTCCGGTTTCCTCCCACAGTCCAATGACAGGCACATTAAAAGGCACATTAAATTAATTTGCTGTTGCAAGTTGCCTCTAGGTCGGAGTGTGAATGGTACTGTGTGTTGGCCCTGTGATGGACTCGGCAGCTCTTCCAGCTGAGATAGACTCCAGTGTCTTTGCAACTTTAAAAGGATTATGCAGATGAGCAAATACAGAAATGAATGAATTTGTATATTTCTGTATTTATTATTCATCGTTCATTTTCTGTAACCGCTTAATCCTAATTAGGGTCACAGGGAAGCTGGTGCCCATCCCAGCCGACTCCAGGCGAGGGCAGAGAACACCCTGGACAGCTCACCGGGCCATTGCAGGACAGAAAAATGCTGATGGCTATGCAGCTCCTCTTGTCGAAAGTCTGCAATGGTTCTTTTACATGAACCTCTCAGCATAGACATTGAGAGACACGACCGGCCTTTGATAACCCAGTTAGTGAACTGGGAAGACAGTGACAACCTTGTGAAAGTGGGGCTTGAACCTACAACCCTAGGATCAGTGACCCAGCACATTTACCACCAGACCACAACTTCCATATTTAATATTAAAATGTGGTAATTAGCATTTTATTGTTAGATAAACCTTGAGAAATCCACACAAATGAATCAGAAATATCAAACATCAGCTGCCCCCCCCCCCCCCCCCTTCCCCCCCCCACACACATACACACAGAATTAGCACAACAACTGGACAAGAGAGATATGAAGAAGAGAAGCAAGGAAAGATAAAGAAGGAAGAAACTGTAAATTCTGCTAGAAAAGCAGGAAGAAAATAAACCTGAACCAACAAAACCAAATTACTAAAGCATACACTCAGGAAATATCAATCATCAGCCCGAATTTTAATTACGCCGCTGCTCTTTGACTCGGCGAGAGTCAGCATTTTTCTGATTTCTGCTGACAGGAAGTTGTTTAGCGTGATGTGTTTTCTTTGCATTTTTTCGGAGCTCTTCCTTGTGAACAGGAGTACACCCACGAGTATACAGTACAGCCAGCCTCAGCACGCTGCGACTCTGCGTTCATGATAACAAGTGTCAAAGCTAGTTTTTCTGCGACTGGCGATTTCAGTCAATAAAGCGTGAATAAGTAAACATGGATTGCAGCCAGTAAGGGGTATAAAAGATGGAAACACAGTGTAGGACATGAAAACCTACCCCTGCTATGTGCTATTAGCATTCCAGTAGCAGGGCTGCTTGGTATCTGCAAAAAAAAAAAAATCATAATCACAATCCCGTCGGTCAGCTTTGAGATCTTTATTTAACCCAATCACTCATTGACTTTTGGAAGCATTTATTAGGATTAAAAATCAATCCTTATCATAAGCTGTGTCTGAAATCGCTCACTACTTACTGTATGGTGCACTATTATAGTCACCACATGTAATGTATACCATCATGCATTGCGTCCTTCCTAAAGACAGGACGTGTGAATGATTTGGATCTCGCTTGAAAATAAAGGAAGGGATAATGGAGTCGGATATAAAATCTGAAACTCAAAGCGATAGCATAGTGAAGGAAATCGATCGAAAGCCTCTTAGATCTGATTTTTATTACTGTATATTCCGGATGATACATCGCTCCAGAGTACAAGCCACATTGGCCAAAAAATATATAATAAGGAAGAAAAAAACATATATAAGTCGCACTGGATTATAAGCCACAAACTCACGGAAACTGTCTACCTTGGCTTGGAAATCTTCTGGCAGTTTTTGTGACGTTGTGGTCCTCGCTCTGATATAGAGAGAGGGTTGCGTTGCATGATGCGGTAACACCAAGAAAGTCCCCACGCAAAGTCATGTATATTCATCACCTTGACAACTACTTGGACGTGGAGAAGCAACTGCACTTGTTGACAAGCCTCTCCCTGCAGCACGTTGCTGAAGCCCCCATGTGTGAGCTTGGTCCTCTAGATATGGCCATCTCGCTTTTAGCTCGCGATTAGCTTTTGTTTTCTTCATTGCAGTAATAATAATAATTTCCGCTTTTATGCCCTCTTCTTGCCTTCTTGCAGTTGCAAGTGTAAAAATAAACATGTGAAATTATGTTCATTATTATTATGACGAACAGAATTATATATAATAATTTCACTACCTGGACGTGGAGAAGCAGTTGCACTGCTGACAAGTCTCTCCCTGCAGCACATTGCTCAAGCACTCATGTGTGAGTTCGTTCCTCCAGCTATGGCCATCTAGCTTTTAGCGTCCGATTAGCTTTTTTTGTTTTCTTCATTGCAGTAACAATAATCTCTGCTTTTCTCCAGTCCATCACAAGTTTCTCGTTCACTCCAAATTTTTGTCTGCTGCTCGATGACCATTTTCTGCTGAATATTTCACTACTTGCAGCTTGTAATTCGCAGAATAGGATTTTCTTTTTGAGGCCATTTCTTCAGTGGTACAAGATGAGCAGCTACTGGTACCCAAGCCTAGAGTGCCCTCTTGTGGTTGTGAGTGTAAAAATAACAAGCATGTGAAATTGTGTTGTTATTATTATGACAAACAGAATTATATGTAATAATTTCACATCTATGTCGCTCTGAAGTATAAGTTGCACCTTCAGCCAATGTATGAAAAAAAGTGTGACTTATCGTCCGGAAAATACAGTCCACTGACTCAGTGGATGTCAGTTAGTTATGTACCACTGAGATCACTGCATCGCCCTCTGCACTTTATTCCCTACAGTGAATAACTGAACGATTTCCAACACGGGGATTACCTTTCCCAGGGACTTCGCGTTTATCCCACGGTGTGTGTTTTTGTTTGTTTTGTTTTGTTAGCGAGATTAAAAAGTTGCATGTGGGTTTTCTTAAGGTTTTTCTTGGTGGTTAATACAGTGCAGGGAAACATCAGTGATAATGTCCAGAGGTTCAGCGTCAGACATTTCGCTGGTGATTCATACGCACTGTGCATGAATAATTCTATCCATTCATTTATTCTTTCTGTGAAGCTGGTGACGTGTCCCACCGAAAGTACACGGACAGCTGGTGGAACTGATCCTCCGTAGCACGTTCCAGGAGTAGCAATACTTTGGGAATGGAATTGCACAGCATTGGATTACCAGACATTAAGGACGAGGAGATGAGATCAGAGAGAGAGAGAAATACTGTAGAGAACCGCAAGAAAGGTGGAGTGGCAGTCACACACTCTCGGCTGTCGTAAACGGATGTCTGATGGAGAGCAAAATGTTCAACCGGTTCATCTCCTTTCATATGGATTTATTCTCTGAGTCTTGTTTGGCGAATGTGTATCTTGTCAGATGAGGTCCATGCAATATATCCACCCGGTTATATGATAGTTGTGCGCTGGGTGTGCCTTTTGTTCAGAACCTGTGTGTTCCTCACTCTGTACTTGTCAGTTGGTGTCTGTTCATGTCCAGTCGACCTGACTCACGGCCGCACAACTACTCAACAAACGATGGATGAACTGGAGGACGATTACTGATAAGGAACTCACAGGAACTGATGATAGCGGCTGTGTGACAGGGTCCACAGGACAAAAAACTGACGACTTCAGGATAAGTACAGTATAACCACCGTACATGTACTGTATGTACTGGGTCTGTAACGGACAGAGACCCACATCCTCCGAGGTTTTGTGAGAGTCTAGAGCAGCAACGGAAAAGACTTTCACCGCCAGACCACAAACATCAGTTTGTGCAAAAGCATCACCGTGGCCACTTGCCTGATGCAAACAAGCAAGGACATGTTGATTATTATTAATAATTAGAGCTTTTCAAGCCAAATTAAATCAATACAGCCAAAGGGAAGTGGAGTTTCTCCGTCCTGCTCGGATCAATCAGGTCGAAGTTTTTATCTAAGAATCCGCCACAGCGGAGGGCTCGTTAGCACAAATGCTTCCGGCTGTGAGTAGAAGATAGAGATGGAGATGGAGATAGATCAGAGCTACTTGTAATTAGAAGGGCAAAAAACTGCTGCTAACCATTCCGCTAACCTCTGATTCATTCTTAATCCTGTTTCGCCCTCAATCCTCCCCCCTTGCCGCTCACGCTATCACCCTCGCCCACTCGCTAATACAGAACAAATATTCAGCAGTTTCTCTCATTGCTCTGGATGAGAATTAAAAGGACCTCCCACCCCTCTTCCGCCATAGTTTCGTGTTAAATGAATGTGTCCTCATAAGAGGAAAATGAACACATTTATCACCACTTTGTCCTCCGGGGATGCTACCGGTCGTTAGCCATCAACGGTCATGAAATAATTAGTTTTACTATTAATGTAGCAAAGCTCAGTGTTCATGCTCGGCCATGCATCCCTTAACACAGAGATTAATTACATTAATGCGCTCAGTGGCTCACTAAAGGCCTTTAAAAACAATTAGAAATGTGCTAGTCACGCCAGGCACAGTGAAAAGAGATGGCGAGTCATTTATAAAAAAAGCTGGCTAGCCAGTAGGCAAAGATTTGGAAATTACGATTTACAATTCAAAAGCAAATATTAATGTTAATCTGCAACACCAGGATATGAATCCTTGGTTAGAATGTTGTATGATTAGCAGCCTATTAATCATCAATATCATTAGATTCGTTTTGCTGGGAGACCCACATGGTTAGCCTGCAGGCTAGTTGTTGCTAATGTTTTGCAGAGCAGAAATTACATAATACAGGCAAATAATAATACAAATCTCTGAATAACAAAAGGATTTACATTTCGGTATCCATCCATTTATTTATTCATTCAACACCATCTTGTATAATAAACATTATTAAATTGTAAAATAAACATTTGGCTGACTCCTAATACAGTAGTATTGACTTATGAGTGTCTTTTATAACAAATTTTGCATCATACGAGCTTCAATCCCACCAAAAATCTGCCCCGTCCAACGACCAAAATTTTGAATTACAAGCTTTGCTGGGGAAATAGCTTTTCCGGGTCGATTAGAGTCATATTCTTCCGCGTTGTGCAGTGCTCATCAATTATTTTCTCTGATGCCCCCTATAGGAAGTAAAAGAGAAAAAAAAACATTTCACGCCCTACCAGCACCCCAGGCGCGACTATAAATAATGTTTACTGCACTTCATATTGTTTGCTCGGTGCCTTTTCTTACAACATAGAGATTGTAGTAAGCGCGCCACTGCCACCTATTGAAGAGGATGCACAATTAACGTAATTAGCATCACACTCTAGCATCACACCGCGTTCCCCCAAGGAGGGCGTGCCCCACGATCTGAGAAGCATTGTCCTTGTGGGAGTGCATCACGAGCCTTTCCTCACTGGTATTCGGAGCATGTATACACACAAAATTCTCCTCCTCCTCTTCCTCCTCTTCCTCCTCCTCCTTCTCTGTTACACACCACCTCATGCCTGCCCACGTGACATCTTCGCACCCACATGACATCTTTGCTGCAGTCGGTGATTGGAAGGGATAGTTGACTTATTGTTTATTCTTGTTTTATTGTTATTTACTATTAATTATCATACATGTTAATGTACATGTATTATTATTATAATCATGAAATATTTATTGTTTTTACATGTTCATCTTTAATATATTAGGTCAAATATACTAGTATGTGTCTGTGAGGTTATGTGGGTTTTGGAAGGGGTTGGAACGAATTAATTGGTTTTCTATTATTTCTTATGGGAATTTTTGTTTTATCTAACGAATATTTTGACTTACAAGCTCACCCTTGGAACTGATTAATTTCATAAGTCAAGGTACCACTGTATTGTAAGTACATAGTGTTATGATACTAATTGGAATATCTCCGGCAATTTAAATCCAGAACATCAGCAACATTTTTTTTTTACAGTTTTAAGACAATCGCATGATAATATTCAGCCTTAAATGCTAACCATTCTAACCGAGAGAGCTAATGAACACAATGTCTATTAAAACAAGAATAATGTCTAATAAAATTTGAGGTCCTGGTAGCTTGGTTTACAAACTGCGTGTGCTAATCATAATTTAATTATTATATAAAAGCTAATTTCTGCCCCAACAGATAATATAACAGTTCCTTGTAAGTCATACATATGAGATGTTAAATCATAATAGTGAGAAAATCATTAGAGTTAGAAATTCTTCTTCTTCTTTTCCTTTCGGCTGTTCCCTTCAGGGGTCGCCACAGCAAATCATCTGCCTCCATCTCACCCTGTCCTCTGCACCTTCTTCTCTTATACCAACTATCTTCATATCCTCCTTTAACACATCCATAAATTGTCTCTTTGGTCTTCCTCTAGGTAGTTCCAACCTCAGCATCCTACGACCAATATATTCATTATCCCTCCTCTGTACATGTCCAAACCATCTCAATCTAGCCTCTATGACTTTGTCTCCAAAACCTCTTACATGTGCTGTCGCTCTGATGTACTCATTCCTGATCCTATCCATCCTCGTTACTCCCAAAGAGAACCTCAACATTTTCATCTCTGCTGCCTCCAGCTCTGCCTCCTGTCTTTTCCTCAGTGCCACTGTTTCTAAACCATACAACATCGCTGGCCTCATCACTGTCTTGTACACTTTTCCTTTCATTCTTGCCGATACCCTCCTATCACACATCACACTGGACACTTTTCTCCAACCATTCCAACTTGACTGCACACGCTTCTTCACCTCTTTTCCACACTCTCCATTGATCTGGATTGTTGAGCCAAAGTACTTAAAATCCTCCACCTTCTTTATCTCTGCTCTCTTTAACCTCACCGTTCCTCTTGGGTCCTTCTCATTCACACACATGTATTCTGTTTTACTGAGGCTAACCTTCATTCCTCTCTTTTCCAGGGCATACCTCCACCTCTCTAGATTTTCCTCCACTTGTTCTCTGCTCTCACTACAGATCACAATGTCATCTGCAAACATCACAGGGGATTATTGTCTAACCTCATCTGTCAGCTTGTCCATCACCACAGCAAACAAGAAGGGGCTCAGAGCTGATCCTTGATGTACACACCGACAGCACACCTCACTACTGTCTTACATCTTTCATACATGTCCTGCACCACTCTAACATACTTCTCTGCCACTCCAGACTTCCTCAGGCAATACAACAGTTCCTCTCTTGGCACCCTGTCATATGCTTTTTCCAGATCCACAAAGGCACAATGCAGCTCCTTCTGACCTTCACTGTACTTCTCTATTAACATCCTCAAAGCAAACACTGCATCTGTGGTGCTCTTTCTTGGCATGGAACCAAACTGTTGTTCACAAATGCTGACCTCTGTCCTTAGTCTCACTTCCACTATTCTTTCCCATAACTTCATTGTATGGCTCATCAACTTTATCCCTCTGTAGTTGCCACAACTCTACACGTCTCCCTTTCTCTTAAAAAATGGGCACCAGCACACTTCTCCTCCATTCCACCAGCATCCTCTCACTATCTAAGACCTTGTTGAATGTTCTTGTCAGAATATCTACTGCTACCTCTCCTAGACACTTTCATACCTCCACAGGTATGTCATTAGGACCAATTGCCTTTCCACTCTTCATCCTCTTCAATGCCCTCCTCACTTCACCCTTACTAATCTTTGTTACTGCCTGGTCCTCAATGGTCACCTCTTCCACTCTCTGATCTCTCTCTCATTTCCCTCATTCATCAGCTCTTCCCAGCACACTTCTGTCATCAGTCAATACATTTCCCTCTTTGTCCTTAATCACTCTAACTTGCTGCACATTCTTCCCATCTATATTTCTCTGCTGTGTCAATCTGTGTAAATAATTTTCGTCCTCTTTACTTTCCAACCGAGCATACAAGTCATCATACGCCCTTTGATTGGCCTTTGACACCACGACCTTCGCCTTACACTGCGTCTCCTTGTACTCTTGTTTCCTCTCTTCTGTCCTTTCAATGTCCCACTTCTTCTTAGCTAACCTCTTCCTTTGTACACACTCCTGCACTTCCTCATTCTACCACCAAGTCTCCTTATCTACTTTCCTTCCAGAGGACACACCAAGTTCTCTCCTACCTGTCTTGGTGCTGAGGTTGGAACTACTAGGCAGAAGGCCCAGAGGAAGACCAAAGAGAAGATTTATGGATGTAGTGAAGGTGAACATGAAAGTAGTTGGAGTAAGAGTAGAAGATGCACAGGATAGGATGAGATGGAGGCAGATCATTTGCTGTGGAGACCCCTGAAGGGAACAGCCGAAAGGAAAAGAAGAAGAGAGGCTAGCATACGTTCATTAAAGCAAAAAAAAACCCACTGCTGCTTTGACATCCTGAACGATGATTAAAAGACAATCGGTGACTATCATATTCCAAAATGTGCCCATCACGTTAGTAAGAGTAACACCCTGAACTTTATTTTTCACTGCAGCAATGTTAATTTCTGTTTTAATGCACACTAGCCGGGTTTTCTCAATATGCTAAATTCAGCTAAAAAAAACATAATCTATGCTAATCACATTTTTAAAGCATTATATTACTGGTTAAGGCCAGCAGGTGTTATGTTTACATACACACCTGCTAGCATCGCTTTGAATGATGAGTGGGAATTAACTAGCTAAGTTTGATTAATTTAGTGTTGTGTGCATTAAAAATATGTTCTGTGTGAAAAAATTACTCTTAACCTTGATGTCCACAAAATGGCGTCCACTCTGAGAACAGCTGTGTGTGTGTGTGTGTGTGTGTGTGTGTGTGTGTGTGTGTGTTCTGACTTATTTCCTGTCATATGCGGGTCAGTGGATGTTGAATAAGGAGGTCCAGATGCAGTGGAGATTAAAACTGCAGCAACAGGTGGCTCTGAGTGCTTGGCCTTTTAAGGCAGAAGAAGAATGTTTTCCTCCGACTTTCTCCCACACACAAATAGCCATCTTTTTATAATTACGTCCCATTCAGCTGTGATAAAGGACACACACTCGCTGGAGAGCATTCGCTCTCTCTCTCTCTCTCTCTCTCTCTCTCTCTCCCTCCTTCCTTCCAATTCTCTCTCTTTCACTCTCTCTCTCTATCTCTCTCCTTCCCTCCAATTCTCTCTCTCTCGCTCGCTCTCTCTCGCTCTCAGTCTTCTCTCTCTGTGTTTCTCTCTCTCTCTCTCTCCTTCCTTCCAATTCTCTCTCTCTCTTTCTCTCTTTATCGCTCTCTCCTTCCCTCCAATTCTCTCTCTCTCTCTCTTTCTCTCTCTCTCTCTCTCTTTCCCCCTTTATCCCCCCTCTCAAGGGCATGCTGTAATAAAGTGGCTGCTTGATGGATCAGTCCAGTGGCTTGTGCAACAGTCCAGTTCTTTAATGTAGCATAGAACTGCAAGCAGCCCGTGAGGCTCCGCTTGAAGCTTGGAAATTACCCCATCATGCACCGCTGCGCCTAGAGCATAGCCGCCACTAACGAGAGATGTTGTGCTAATTCTGTAGAAAGACAGAGAAAATGAGTCTAGTTTATAAATCATATGACATACATTGTGGTGATTTTTATTTTAGATTCCATTAATAAACAGTACAGGAAGAGTCGTCTAGACAGTACTCACTCTTAACCTAAAGAAAACCACAGTGGAATAAAGGATCATTACTTTTATGGTCCAGGGACCAGTCTCATAACCAAGTATCCATGCTAGGTTTCTTTTCTTCTGCCCACTGACCTGGAGACTCAAACCTTTACCTAAGAACATGCAAACTCTACAGAGAAAAGCTTGGGACTCAAATACAAATCCTCCTTGCCTCAAGGCAGACATGTTAACCAACCACTATACCCCTGAATTGTAATCGACAGATTTTAATCTTTCTCTGATCAAATATTTTTAGAAATAAAAATGTTAGAAACTGAAAACAAAGATAAAGAAAGAAAGAGACTTAGCAGACATCTCATCGCATTTCGCTCACTAGTTTCTCCGAGGATGGTTCCTGAACTAGGTCTTGTGACTGTGTAGAAAATTGAGTAATTGGTAAATTGTTCAGGGTGTACCCGACGTTCAGCCAGTGTTGGTTGATATAGGCCTCACCCTTCCCATGACCCAAGTATGGATATGGATTGAGAGGTTTGTCAAATAAATAAATAAATAAATAAATGTTTGAATGAAAGAATGTTCCTGATCTACCATAATGTATTTCTAGTTCAGTTCCCCTGATATTGCTCTGCTATATACTATTGAATTGTACAACATGAGGCAATGCTCTGTACCCTGAAGCAAACAAACCTCGACTCAGCGTTGCTGGAAGATTCTTTATTGGCCCTTTAGCAGCTCAGAATCAGTGCAGTGTAATGAGGTGTTGAGTTTGAAACTCCTCGCAAAATAGGCCACTTGTAAAACATTAGCCTTTTTATTAAACACAGCAGAGTATGTGCATGAAAGGAATGCAGATTGGAACAGAGCCTGGAGTTCATTGTCTCACACACACGTGCACACACACACACACACACACACACATACACACACATGAACACACACACACACAAAGAAGGCCACAGACACACGCGCACACACACGCAAACACACTCACACTCGCACGCACACACAGACACACACGCACAAACATCCACTCACACACACACGCACATACTCACATGCACACAAACACATAGGCACACACAAACACACACATATACACTGACACAGAGAAATAATCACACACTCACACACACGCAGACACAAAAACACAAACACACACATAAACACAATCACTCACACACCCACATACAAACACATTTAAACACACACACACACGTGAATACACAGACACACTCACAAACACACACACACACACACACACAAACACACACGCGCACACACACACACACACACACTCACATACACACTGACACACCCATAAACGCACACTCAAACATGCACACACCCTCACACACACAGATGCACACACAGACACACACACACACGGAGACACACATACTCACACAGATACACTCACACACTCACACTTATGCAAACATGCACACACAAACATACAAAACTCTCTCTGACACACACACTCACAAACACACTCACACAAAAACACAATTTTACACACACACACACACACACACACACACACACACCCCACACACATGGACATACACTAACACCCACCCACACACACACTATCAGACACATACATCCACACGCACATACAGACACACTCACACATACACACACACACACACACACACACACACACACACTCACATACATTCACACACAC